>JAZKJV010010245.1:0-415068 GCA_037367405.1 Ottelia alismoides
TGCAAAGCGCCTGGCCAGGACTAAAATGTAATTTCCCAAAAACCTAGGGGTTTACTTGCAATATTTCCAAAAATATAACACTGAATGAGGAAGTTTTGGTATTGAAATGAAATCAGACAAAGATGGAGGGTACCTTTGCAAAATGCCCACACCTCACGTGAACTGGTCACGTGAGGTGACGTGGTAGGGGACCTATACGCAAATAAGTAAACTACGGGGGTGTTTTCGCAAATATTACAAAACTATTACACTACAGACAAGAGTTTTAAGACTAAAATATAAATGCAAAATGCGCGGGGTATCTTGCAAAATTACCCTCAGCGCGCGATCCAACGGCGATGAAGAGGCCATTTAAACATGTGGCGCAATTTGGACGGTCGATGACGCTTCGCTTCGACGTCTGAGATTAGATCTCAGAATGAGATCCAACGGTGGCTGGGCTCGGAAGATCTGACGGTCGATGCGCGATCTGGAACTCCACCTCGATCCAACGGTGGCGAAGGCCGGAGCAAGAACTGCGGTGAACTCCGGCGAGCCGAGGTTCTCAGAGGTCAAGCTCCGTCTCCGGCGGGCTTCTTGGCTTCAAAATGCGGCTGGAGCCTCCTCTAGTCCTTCTCAATCTCCTGGGGGCGTCAAAATGCCTCAGCAACAGCTGAGGCTCGCTGGCGAAGGCGGCAGAGCTGAGGAGTTCGGCCGAGGTCCGGCGATGCTCAAAATTGCACCCAGGTGCGATTCTATGAGCGTTGACCTGCAAAACAAGATGAGAGGGTCCAGGGCAAGTTGCCTGGACCCCACGGAGGTGGAATAGCGGCGCGAAATGAACAGGAGTGACGCGGCCGGAGTTGCGCTCCGGCGAGGATGGGTGATTAGGCGAAATGATCGATGGAACTTCAAGATTTGATAGGGCTTTTAATCCTTACGCTAAGGCGAAGTGAATTATGAAGAAAATGGGGGGAGATAGGGATGCCTCGATGGTCGGAGCCAGTGGGAGAAGATACCTCAACCGCCGAGGTTGCGGGAGATGAGGGATACGCCTCCGACCTCGGTCGCCTTGGCTGAGGGCACTGCGGCGGAGCTGTCACCTCCAGGAGTGTTCTGAGCACGAACGAGATGAAGAGGGGTGGACCGAAGGTGTTCAAACCGGGGAAGGAAGTGGTGGTCTCGTATTTGAAGCAAGGTGGACGCGTGACTTCGAGAGGAAGTCACGGGCGCTCGAAGGAGATCTAAGTAGATCTGGCAGGACGACGATGGAGATGGATGTACAGGGAACAGGTTTCGTGAAGGAAGCGGCTGCAATGGGATGAGCGGCATGACCTCGAAAAATCCGCCAAAGCAGGGGAAAACGAGGCGCGCAGAGCTCTAGGGGGTCAAGGACAGGCTGTTGACCCGCCGGTCAACAGTCGGAGGCACCTGGTTGGTCCACGTGGACCAACCAGGAAAAGAATGGAGGAAATGTTTTATTAATTCGAAAAAAATAGAAAACAGTCGAAATAATTTTTGGTTATTAAATAAAAAGTGTTTAAAATTTTCTATAGTAGTTTATTATGATTTTTAATTATTTTTATGAAATGTATTTTTACAAGTTACCTTTATACCCCCTATATAGGTATATTATCTATGTATTCTAGTATTTTATTTTTATTTTGTATTTTTAATTTATTTCTTTTTGGTTATTATTTTCTAAAATTATAGAATACTTTTATACATAAATATATTTTTATTTTATTTTTCTGATTTATGTTGTAAAGTTAGTAAATTATAAACAGGTATGTATAGGTATGTACATAGGTGTTGTATCTATGTTTTGTGTATATAAGTATTTTTATTTTGATTTTTTTATTTACACTTTTATCCTGATTTTAATACACATAATTATTGTAAATAATATCTACAACATTATAAAAATATAAAATATAGAAATAATGAGTAAATAATAAATTGAATATTTTAATCAGTACAATGTATAATGTGGGTCCAAAACCCAACTTTCAAACCGTAGCTCCGCCAAATGCGAAACCACCGCCATTAAATAGATTATTTTCTTCTATATACAATTAAAGGTGAGTATGCTGCATTTGGACTTTTATTTGTGAGATACGGGTCTGGGAAGTTGGGATTCTGGATTTTTATTCAGACCATAACTTTTTATCTGTACATTATTTTTCTGTGAAATCAATTCGTATTTTTATTTATAAAATTATCTACAACTTTCATGTACAAAGTTTCTTTATTTGATGTGTACAAAGTAGAACCAAAAATAGGTCCCAAAATGAATAAAGAATGAATAGAAAGTATATGTATTTTATCTGTATTTCTGACCTTATCTCCCCCTACTTTATTCCTGGTCGACCTATTCATCAAGATGCCTAGGTCTCGAGGGTTTTAGGTCATAAAATATTTACAATATTTTATTCTTTTTCTTTTCTTTTATTTATTCTATAATTTTGGCTTTAATTACAGTGTTCTATACACTAATGAGATGCACATGCATAAATGCTAAGATGATGAAATAAAGGTTATTTACAGGCATTTGCTAGGGTTTTAGGTGCCAAAATGATAGAATAAAGATGATGAAATGTGGATTCATCATCCCCCTATACTTTACCTTTGCTAGTCCCTAGCAAACACTTATGCAATAAGTGCAAAAAGAAAAAGAAAGAAAAGAAAAAGAAGAACTTGGATTTAATTTGACTATCAAACTCGTCTTCACAAAATCAAAGTTTGGAGCTTTAATCGGACCTTTGGAATTTTAGTGCGGTCGGAACCTTAATGAGAACCAAATTTGAAATCCAACAGTCCTTGAGAATCCAAAAACTCTGTCCAAGTTTCCTTAATAGCCAGGTCAGAAATACTTCAACTCATACGCAAACTCTTACGACTATGAATCTGACTCGTACAGTGTAAGTGATATGTAGCTCCCCACCTCAGAAGTAACAAAGAAACAACCTCCCCCAACCTGGTAACTCTAATGCCTCGGTCTAGCAACTCTTTCCTCGAGAAGCGGGGTATTCCCTTCTAAGTTCAAGTGCAACCGGCTCAAGAAAAAGGGGAATAAGAGGTATAGACTTTTGGGAGCTCAACCAGTGTAGCTAAGTCTCCCGCTGCAAGCTTCATGAGATGTAACATGGATACCATAAGCTTTTGCTTTATTGGACTATATACACTCCGGTGGGGTTATTAAAATTTCAATCCGACCCACCACTTTTTTGGAGTTCTTCTTCTTCTTTTTTTTTCAAGCACATCTGTGCAACATATCTACATGGTGCAACATATATACAAGAAATTTTCTTCTTGAGCCAGTAGACTATCCCTCTTTTGAAGCTTTATTGCAACCCACGGCTTCTGTCTTTAGCCTTCATCACCACTAGACCAAGTTGAGGCGCACTTCCTTCACTAGAAGAAGAAGAGAGGTTCCGCCTAGAAGTACTACCCTCATATGCTACCCCAAGCCAAAGGAAACTGCCTCCTCACCACCTCATCCGTGGAGAGCTATGTGAAAGGTGCAGGTTTCCAAGCTAGGTCATTATCAACAAGAGTCGTGCGTGTGCTCCGAAATACTCTACTTAGACAGTCAAGAATCCATTGAACCAAGTCCCGTGATCCTCAAAGAATTAAGTCAACTAGACCTGACGTACCTCAAACCCAGTTCCTATAAGGTTCCTGTTATTAGGTAGATTTTAAGGTCCAATCAAGCTCCAATCTCCGGATTTTACTTAGACTTGTTCAACTATCAAACTCAATCCGAAAAATGCGAATGCTATGCACATGCAATGCAGAATGCTGAGAATCTTTTTGTGATGCAATTTTCAAGATTTTGACATTTTTATGGATTTTTGAAAAGATGATGCATGCGTATGCAGATGCAATTTTTTTGTATTTTTCAAGAAGATTTTTCAAATGTTTTTGGATTTTAATTTTGCAAATGTTTTTGGGATTTTTGAAAACAAAAAGGTTTTTGGCTGAAAACTAGGTGAAGACTATGTACACGGGAGTGCTTCTTATATATACAAGAAGTGGATTTTGAGAATTTACAAGGGTAAGTGCTCAGTTATATATATATATATAGTGGATTTTGGTGTGATGTAAATACTCCTCAAACTTATTTGACACAAGCTTTTTCACACAATTTTTGAAAACAATAGTTCAAAATAGTTTTTACAAACATTTTACAAACATGTACATACATTTGAAAATCATTTTGCAAAGGCTTTCAAAACAGTATATATATAGGTTTTTCAAATATTTTTGCAACCATTTTTCAAACCATTTGCAAATCATTTTTCAAACATTTTATTCCACACAAAGAAAATAAGTTTTACAATCACAATATTTTTACAAAGGTTGAAAACATGTGACAAAATATTTTCAAAATAGTTTTCAATAGATGTTCACAAAGATTTTCAAACTATTTTTTAAACATTTTGCAAAAAACATTTTCACCTGATTTATTAATCAGTATATACAAAAATAATTTGAGGAATGATAACACCTTTTTATTAAGGTTTTTAATGAATTTTAAAGAATAATTAGCCATATTATTAAGAAAATACAAAAGTACGAGTTATGGCTAAAGTATATACATAGTATATACGACCCCCCCTATACTTAGCTTGAGCTATGTCCTCATAGATCGGAGATAAAAGAGAAGACATAACTCGTACTAAGTAAGACAAGTCTAAAGAATGTATGAATCAATGAATGAGAAGTTGACTGTCCCCCCTATACTTAGGATCAACTAATCCTAAGTATAGCAGACTGTACACAACGCAGGGAGGGTCAAGGGTGGGAATGAACAGATCGTACTCAGATTGTCTCCCCCTATACTTAGGGTAAAATATCCCTAAGTATAGACAAGAAGAGGAGACAATGGAGAGGATCGAAAAGAATAGAATAACTCGAGGTGCACGCCCCCCTATACTTAGGACAAAGTACGTCCTAAGTATGGAAAACTGTCTACAAGGGCGGCACCTTTTTGATAGATGAAGAAGATAGAAAAGGAAAAGAAGAAAAGAAGAAAATAGATCAACAAATGAGAGAGTGATACGAACAGATGAACTGTACAGCGGAAGATAGAAGTGATCACCATGTATGAGATGCAGATGATATGAGTCAAAGGACACATCTCATACCAGAAGAATGGGGGCAACGTCAATGGTCAGTGGGTCATGATCTAGATATAACTTCAGGCGTTGACCATTGACGCGGAACGTAGAGGAAGATGACGGTTCGGATATGTCGATGCTGCCATTGTCATGTACCTTCCTGACCACATACGGACCGTTCCACTTGCTCTGCAATTTCCCTGGAAATAATTTCAGCCTAGAGTGAAACAACCATACTCTCTGATCCGGCTCAAATTGTTTATGGCTGATATGCGAATCGTGCCATGTCTTCACTTTCTCTTTGTACTGTAGGCTGTTGGAAAAGGCTGTGTCTCTCAGTTCTTCCAGGGCTGCCAATTCAGCTCTTCTCTGGTCTCCTATACTCTCGAGATCTAAAAGTAACTCAGTGACTGCCCAAAAAGATTTTTGCTTGATCTCCACTGGCAAATGGAACGGCTTGCCATAGACGAGACGAAAGGGAGATGTCCCCAATGGATTCTTGAAAGAAGTCCGATAAGCCCACAAGACCGAGTCCAAAAGCTGTGACCAATCCTTTTGGTCAGGGCGGATAACTTTCTGCAAGATAGTCTTTATCTCCCGATTCGATACTTCGGCAAGACCATTAGTCTGAGGGTGATATGGAGTGGCAACCCGATGGTCAATGCCGAACTCGTCTGCAAGGGCCCTAACCTTATCATTGATGAAATGAGACCCCCCGTCTGAAATCAAGACTCTAGGTACCCCGAACCGTGAAATGATATTTTTCCTCAAGAATTTGCACACGGTTTTCGCATCTGCAGCTCGGGCGGGGATGGCCTCAACCCATCGGCTGACATAATCCACAACGAGCAAAATATGCTCGAATCCCTGACTCTTAGGAAATGGACCCATGAAATCAATCCCCCATGCATCAAAAACCTCATAGAAGTGAATGGGTTGCATGGGCATCATGTCTCTCTGTCCGCAGGTTCCAATTTCTGACAGTCAGTACATCTCTTCACGAACTCATCAGAATCCTTGAAGAGAGTAGGCCACCATAGGCCGGATTGAAGCACCTTCTGTGCTGTCCTTTTTCCTGAATGATGTCCTCCTGCCTCAAGCTTGTGGCAGTATGTGAGGACGCTCTGCTGCTCTTCTTGAGGAATGCACCTCCTCCAAATACTATCCCCTCCTTCATGATAAAGGACGGGATCCTCCCAATGGTAAAACTTGGCCTTAGCTAGGAATGTCTCAAGTGTTTCTGCCTGGGCCAACCCTGAGGGACTGTCTTGGCGACAAGATAGTTTACAAAGTCAGCATACCATGGGAGTGAGGTGACAGCCAAGATCGCCTCATCTGGAAACGTCTCAGTGATAGGTGCGCTGGGCTCAGATTCCTCAAGATTCTCCAATCTGGAGAGATGATCCGCCACGACATTCTTGACTCCAAGCTTATCCTTAATTTCAATGTCAAATTCCTGGAGTAGAAGGATCCATCTGGTGAGACGTGCTTTGGCATCCTTCTTAGCCATTAAGTACCGGATGGTGGTGTGATCAGTGTATTTTATCACTCTAGATCCGAGAATGTACGATCGATACTTATCTAGAGCGAAGACTACGGCCAGCACTCTTTCTCAGTCACAGTGTAATTCCGCTGAGCGGCATCCAAGGTTCGACTGGCATAGTGAATGGCAAAAGGTAATCCATCCCTCCTTTGTCCAAGTACAGCCCCAACGGAAAAATCTGAAGCATCCGTCATGATCTCGAATGGGAGAGACCAATCAGGTGGCTGAAGGATAGGAGCAGAAACAACCATCTCTTTGAGAGTCTCGAAGGACGCAAGACACTTATCATTGACAATAAACTCGGTGCCTTTTGTCAGCAAGTCAGTTAGCGGTCGGGCAATTCGACTGAAGTCCTGAATGACATGCCCAAGAAAAGACCGTAACTGACACAAGTTGGACGGTGGATTGAGTTTTCTAATGATATCCACCTTGGCAGGATCGACCTCCATGCCTCTGTTGGAGACGATGTGACCAAGGACCGTCCCCTGAGTCATCATGAAATGACTCTTCTCCCAGGATAAGACAAGATTGTCCTCAATGCAGCGCTTCAGCACACGGTCTAGGCAGTCAAGACAAGCGTCGAACCTGTCGCCATAGACCGAGAAGTCATCCATGAAGACCTCTAAACAGTCACCCACCATGTCCGAAAATATGGACAACATGCACCTTTGGAATGTCGCCGGAGCGTTACATAGACCAAAGGGCATCCGTCTGAAAGCATATGTCCCAAACGGACAGGTGAATGTCGTTTTCTCCTGGTCTTCGGGCGCAATGGCCACTTGATTGTATCCAGAGTACCCGTCAAGAAAGCAGTAATGACTTTTCCCAGCTAGCCGCTCGATAATCTGATCAATGAAAGGTAGCGGGAAGTAATCCTTCTTGGTAGCCTCATTCAATCGTCTGTAGTCCATACAGACCCTCCAAGAAGTAGGTACTCTGGTAGCGATCTCCTCTCCAGACTCATTGACAATTGTAGTGATACCCGTCTTCTTGGGTACCACATGTAAAGGACTTACCCATTTGGAGTCGGAGATGGGATAGATGAAATCGGCGCTCCACCACTTTGAAATTTCCTTCATGACTACGTCTCGAAGATTCGGGTTCAGCCGTCGCTGGAACTCACGCGACGGCTTAGCGTTATCCTCGAGATAAATGTGGTGGGAGCAAAGATTTGGGCTCAGCCCCTGGAGATCATCTATACTCCAACCGATTGCCTTGCGGTTTCTTTCAAGAACCTCCATCAGACGAGATTCTTGTTCTCCAGTCAAATCTGCTGAGATAATGACTGGGTGCATTTCTGGCTCACCTGTAAGGAATCTATACTTCATTGACTGCGGTAGAGGTTTCCGTTATGGACAACTGGGAGGTGGCAGATCTGGCTTCTGATATGTCTGAGTAAACGCTAACAGGTCTGCATGGGAGAACTCTCGCTGTGCATGAATCTCTGACGAAGGGCGGCCGGCTGAATCATCAATGAACTGTACGGGCTCGCACTCTGTCATGATTGTTGGCTCAGAAGGAATCAGACAAGGTAAATATTCATCAAAATCATCCCAGTCAATGTCTGAATCCGAGGGATCAGAAGAAGATGAGCAAGAATGAAAATCATCAGCACCACTCGTCACAACACTGTCAGCCTCATGTGTGTCCTCATCCAGGGATGTGCTCTCCCAGCTCTCGACTGCCATTAGCTTGAGATATAGTGAATTGGTAGGCAAGGAGAGGGTCGGTGCTATAGGATCTGTCCAGTTGGATTCATCATCAGTCATCTCAAAATCACAAACCTGGTGGATGTCTTGCTCTTCCTATGTCAATTGTGCTGCTTCACTGGATCGCTCTGAGAATTCTAATTCTCTAGCTCTGGTCTCCTCAATCGTCTCTATTTATATGGTTTCGCCTTCTACGCGAAAGCATACCTTCCCGTTATCATGGTCGGTCACCGCCTTGGCTGTGGCCTAGAATGGACGTCCGAGTATGATGGGGGCATCAGTTACCGACTCAGGGATCTCCATGTCCAACACAATGAAGTCCACGGGGAATTTCAGGCCCTGAATGGTAACGACCACGTCTTTCAATAACCCCTTTGGCCTCTTTATCGATCTATCAGCAAAATGAAGGACTGTTCTGCTTCGAAGAAGAGGGCCAAACTCGAATTGCTTGAGTAAGGCTGCCGGAAGGAGGTTAATTGAAGAGCCGCTGTCTAACAGAGTACGATCAAACTGCAGCTCCTGAATCTCGCATCTGACATAGGGAGCTCCTGCGTCTAGTTGCTTGGCTGGCAGCTTGTTCTGGATGGTGCAGCAAGTGTCATGGGTGAGCATATGGATTTGATCTCTGTGCCTCTTCTTCCTTCGGACAGTAGTTGTCTCTTTCAAGTTCTTTTTGAAGAAGGGGATATGCTCAAATGCTTCTCGTAGAGTCAGCTAAATGTGAAATCTGTCAATCATTTGGTTGCTGAACTCTACCTGCTGATTCTTTTTTGGATTTTCTTTTCTATTCCCCTTCGCTCGGCGGAGTGCCTCGGGGAAGGGGATGGTAGGGGCCTCCACAGATGGAGGGCTAGGAATGGGTCCCTGGTGCCTGTGAAGACGGAGAATCCATACAATAATCATCATGCAACACATATGGATCCTCAATTTGAATAGAAACCCTTCCTTTATTCATATATTTGTTTTTCTTTTTGTTCCCACAGTCCATAGATACAAAATGTGGTAACATCACAGGTGGAGGCTCAGCAAGAGTAGAGGTGGCGGCCTTAGTACTACCACCGGCAACTGGCTCTGCGGCATCAGCACCGCACTCTGGTTCAGCATCCAAAATGGTGGCATCAGCACCACCGTCTGCATCTGGTGTCACGACGGCATCAGCACCGTCGTCTGGATCCCCATCATTCGTGGCCTCAGCACCACCGTCGTCAACATTCTCATTAGCGGCATCAGCACCGCTATTCTGCTCCTCTAGCGCTCCTGGTGTTGCATCTGGTGGTAGCTCAGAAGAGGCGCCGCCTGCGGGCATCCTACCGCTCCTAGTAGTCACAAAATCAGCATCATAGAAAGAATATGACATATCGCTCAAAAAGTCACTAGGAGAGGTATCCTCTGTAAACTCTACCTGCTCAGACTTCCTTTTCAGATTGTTCGGATTGGGTTCAATATGAGTGGGTATGGCGGCCTTACCTTTGATATTTTCTCTCATTTCCTATCGGAATTCATCTATTTCTTGCCTGAAGGATGCTCGCTGTTCGGAGAGCAAGCGGGAAAGATCATCTAATGCTGGGTTCTCAAAAGTGGGACCCTGAGAATCGGATGGTTGTCCCTGCTGGAAACGGGGTTGCTGCTGCTGCGGTTGATACTGGGGAGGAGGATGGGGATAAGACTGCTGAGGTGGCTGTCGCTGCCTCCACTGTTGTCCCTGATAGGCAGGACGAGGACCATTCTGATACTGTTGTAGCTGGGCATACTGGGGCTGCTGGTGTTGTTGTTGGTGTTGCTGGTTGTTCTGCTATCCTTGAGCAGGGTTCTGCTGTTGGGATGAGGAACCACCGCTGCCCCAACGGAAGCCAAGATGATCACGACGAATCCCAGGGATAGGGTACCGGTCGTACCATATCCCATTAACTTCCATCAATGGGTCCTGCTCAAAGGAGGGTGGAGGAAGAACTGCCAGTGGCTGCTCCGGCTGATACACCACCATCTGAGTGTCTGGAGATGGCGGCTGTGCTGGATAGTACTGTAGCAGTGGAACCGGCTCTGCCTGGATATGATTCACTTGGCGGTATGAGGTAGAGGGTTGGTTGGAACTGCTACTGCTGGAGTCGGCTCGTGACCTGGGAGGCTGTTGGGACTGAGCTTGTGCCTCCTGAATGCATAGAATTTGAGTTTTCAGGTCACTCATAGTCTTGATGAGAAGGTCCATCTGGGCAAGACCTTGGTTCTGCTTCTTCTCGAGGATCTCCATGCGGTCCAACTTCTCACTGATAATGCCCATGTCGGCTACGGCTGATTCGGCTTGGGCTGCGGCTACCGACGATGTATTGGGACCAGCATCGATGCGGGAGATCCTCTGGAATGATCCTCCTCCCTGAGGTGGTTTTTGTTGTGTGTAGACTCTGGCTAGGGTCATCACAGTTGAATTTTCTGCCATGCCTTCATAGATGGCCCAGACGTCGTCTTCACACTTGGAGAAATATGATCCACCGCAGGAGGCATTGACAAGCCCCTATAGCTCCGGTGTCAGCCCACAGAAAAAACTTTGAACCAGTTTGGGCTTGGATATATCATGATGTGGACACCGGTCAATGAGCTCTCGAAAGCGATCCCGTGCTTCATGAAATTGTTCATTCGCGATCATGACAAAATTATTGATCATGGCTCTAGCTGCATTGGTCCGGCCGAGAGGATAATACTTCTTCAAATATACGGTCCGGAGATCTGCCCAAGTGTCGATGAATCGCTCCAAGTGTTTGAGCCAATATGCGGCTCTATCAACCAATGAGAACGGGAAGGCGATCATCTTGATGGTGTCCTCGGTCATCAACCGATCATGGATGGTGCTGCATATCATCTCGAATTCCTGGAGGTGGAGGTGTGGCTCTTCGGTCGGCAACCCATGGAACTTGGGTAGAAGCTGAATGGTGTGGGGTCGAAGCTCGAAATCTCCATGGATAGGCAGGAGTCGGATCCAACGGTGAGTGAGGGACGCAGCTGGGTTGTGCAATTCCCTCATGATGGTCTGTGGTGGTCTCTCAACGTCTGGATCACCTCCTCCTGCATCAGGTCCTCCACCTCTGCCGCCTCCTCTGCCGGCTCGGTTCTCTCTCATCTGAGCTATCTCTCTCATGAGATCACCCATAAATGTACCCTGGTCGCGAATCTGCCTCTGCATAGTTTCCAGGGACGCTAACAAGGAATTATTGATGGCTGCCTGATCAAATAGGAACGGAGGGTGCTCATGATCATCTGCATGCTCGCCTCTGTCTGCCATGTCTGGATTTTCTGAAAAAGCAAAAGAGGCCATCTCAGGTGCTGTCGAATGAGCTGAACACTGTGATGCACTAAATTCTGACACAATTGGACTGAGAGAAGGGGAAGGGTGATCGAGGGGGAACAGGGTGGATGTAAACTCAAGCTCGGAGAGCGGACTCTCCGAGGTCTTCCTAGATGAATGAGGAGAAGTACTGGATAGCGGTGCCGACAAAGTCAGCCTAAGAGATCTCTGTCCCATCATCTTGATTATTGGGAAGAGCAGAGGGAATGTAGAAGAAGAAGAGTGAAATGAGATGCAACAAAATTGCGCACGATTGTGCGGTGTTTTTGATCTTGACCTAAACAAATCTAGCAATCAAACACAAAGCAGGGGTGAGTTCACCAACTCAACACGTGAAGCCGTGAAGGTTCGGCTTTTATCTTGTCAATTTTAGCTTGATTCAGGAATTTATCTTTTCACGAGTCCTTAGAACGCTACGCCTAAAGGAGAGAGAGTATTGCCGGAAGAGTATCCCATACTTGTCCTCCTCCTGTGTAACCTGTAGCTTGCACTTTTTGAGGTCCTTGTAACCCTTCCTGGATCACTACTCAACCAAAGAATAAGAGAGGAAGCCAATAGGCGAAACCGATACTTCGGAACTCGCTCACAACGGAATCACCCGTGAGCGTGCAAGAACCTACTCGGACGCGAGACGATGAGACAGACACCCCCGTGAAGGCGTGGCCTAGGCTCGATACTTCGGACAAGGTCGATGCTCTACACAATAGAGAGTCACCAATGTTGACCAAGCCCTACTCGTCCACGTACGATAGAAGCGCCAATACTTCGGAAATCCAGGCGATACACAAGGCAGCCACAAGCTGGGTTTTTGGCTCTAATCCTTACGAAGCGCTCACCTCACTTGGAAGGAGACCTTCCCATGCAACCTGAATACAAGTGAGGGTGTTACTCTCCCCAAGCAATGAATCCAATTACCGATTTTATTTTTGGTCAAGTTTTCTTAGCAGTCCCTTTTTAAATTTTTTTTGGGGTTATCGCTTCTTTTGAGTCAATTCAAACAAGCGCCTAACGGTTTTTTGTATTTTCTTGATCCTACTTGTCCAAAAACAGAGGGAGAATAGAGTCGGAAAAGCCGTGCAAGTCGACACAAAGATGGAAATCTCACCTTTGTGCCTAAATGATGGATGCAAAGTAAGAAGACTTACAGCGAATCCCAGCTCTCTCCATGCAGGATGCAAAGCAGAATTTTATAAACCTAGTCTATATGCCGATATGTAATGCGGAAATCGTCCTAAGATGAGCAGCTGCTAGCGTGAAGAACCACAAGTCAACCACCTATCGTTGATCCTAAGAGTCCGGTCTAGACCCTCCCCTCCTCTTCTCGACACATCGAGTTCAGGAGTAGCGCTTGATGGAGAGGGCTCGCGGCGCGGCGGATCTAAGAAAGGGAGCTAACTGTTTAATTAAACTAAGTCCAAGTACGAACTATAGGTACATGCAAAGGTTATTAGTGTGTTTGGACCTAATTTAATCGATCAAGAAGGCCTAGATCTAAGCGCTCAATCCACAAAGAAAGTGAAAATGAAATCAAAACCGGTAAATGACAGCGGTGAAAACTCGGCAAAAACCGTGGTGAGCCCCCGGGTGAACAAACATCCGGAAAATAGGCCCGGAGTGTCCAAAAGTCCAAGTACCTGTATTATTACAAATTATCAAATCACTCTCTCACAAAGATAAATTGCAACTAATCTACCACTCTCTCTCACTCCTCCTGCTCTCTCCTGCCGGCTTGGCTAAAGAAAAGCCAGCTCCGCTTCCCAAGGATGCTCCGGGTCACCTAAGCGATCCACCTTGCTCCGCGGTCCCTCACAAGAAGACAAGAAAGGATGGTCAGAATAGCTCAATCAATATATGTATCAAAAGTGCAAGAGAGATAACTGAAGCTATGGTAGACAACAATCACAAGCAAACAAAAATGTAAACTACTCGTTGTTGCTCCCCGGCAACGGCGCCATTTGATTTAGCCAAAATACGGTGGTCTTAAGTTCAACACAAAGCGTGAACTCAGTCGGTGTGTCGACCTCACAAATCTGGACTAAAGTCAACAATTAACCCACACTAAAGATCAACAATTAGAAATAAATGTGGAGTTAAAATTTATTTTAACTCTGCACAAATGATGTAAAGGGCAAGTATGCAGAGAGTTCGAACACAGGGAAAAATAGGGTAATTCAAACAAATATGCACAAGAGAATGTGAAGTGTCTACACTAAGCAAGCAATCAAATGAATTTTTATGGGTTGTTAATTTTTATTTTTTTTAATTTTTAATTTTGTATTTTGATTTTTAATTTTCTGATTTTTATAATTTTATATTTTATATTTTTTTTCTTTTTCAATATTGGAATTTAAAATAATGTAATAAGTGACAAGATAGAGTATTTATAGAAATATGCTAGAATAACCAAAAATTCAGAAATAAAATGTTTTTGGTATTTTTATAATTTTTTACTGTTTTTGTGATTTTTGGGTATTTTTAAATAGCAAAACAAGGCAAAACAGTGAAATATGTGCTGGTTGTGAGTAAAATGGGATTTAAAAAAAGCAACCAGTACTCAAAATTTTTCACACTAATTTTCTAATAAAGCTACTGAAATATACAACAAACAGGAGCTGAGTTTGTATTTTTTGGAGTTTTCCTTGATTTTTTTT
Source organism: Ottelia alismoides (assembly GCA_037367405.1). Taxonomy (NCBI): domain Eukaryota; kingdom Viridiplantae; phylum Streptophyta; class Magnoliopsida; order Alismatales; family Hydrocharitaceae; genus Ottelia; species Ottelia alismoides. The sequence goes on from JAZKJV010010245.1 coordinate 14,343, forward strand.
TTATTTTTTTGAAGTTTTTGAGTCTTTTCAAATTTTTAAGGTTTTTCTTTTGAGACTTTTAGTGGTTTTTGGACTGACACTACAATAGGTTAAAACAGACACTAGGTAATTTTTTTGGAATTTTTAGAGGTATTTTGATATTTTTTTTGGTATTTTCTAAGCTAGACAGTAAATAAAAGGCACGTTTTTTATTTTTAATAAATAGGAAAATGAAATAAAATCAAAAACTAAAAATATAGCGTGAAAGATCAAGTGCACGGGAGCTTAAACCAAATTTTGTGGAATTTTTGGACTTAAAATGATACTTTAAATAATTACAACAAGCATCCAAACATTAATCAGGCATGGCAGGGGTATACATGCAATTTCTCAAACATCCAGGGGCAGGCATGCAAATTTCCACAAAAGTTTGAACTGAATATTCAATTTATAGCACCAAAATTCAATTACAAAACCCGCCTGGGTGTCCTAGCAATTTTCCCACCAGGGCGCGTGACTTGCAAGCGTCTGGCCAGGACTAAAATGTAATTTCCCAAAAACCTGGGGGTTTACTTGCAATATTTCCAAAAATATAACACTGAATGAGGAAGTTTTGGTATTGAAATGAAATCAGACAAAGATGGAGGGTGCCTTTGCAAAATGCCCACACCTCACGTGAACTGGTCACGTGAGGTGACGTGGTAGGGGACCTATACGCAAATAAGCAAACTACGGGGGTGTTTTCGCAAATATTACAAAACTATTACACTACAGACAAGAGTTTTAAGACTAAAATATAAATGCAAAATGCGCGGGGGTATCTTGCAAAATTACCCTCAGCGTGCGATCCATCGGCGATGAAGAGGCCACTTAAACACGTGGCGCAATCTGGACGGTTGATGACGCTTCGCTTCGACGTCTGAGATTAGATCTCAGAATGAGATCCAAAGGTGGCTGGGCTTGGAAGATCTGACGGTCGATGCGCGATCTGGAACTCCACCTCGATCCAACGGTGGCGAAGGCCGGAGCAAGAACTGCGGTGAACTCCGACGAGCCGAGGTTCTCCGAGGTCAAGCTCCGTCTCCGGCGGGCTTCTTGGCTTCAAAATGTGGCTGGAGCCTCCTCTGGTCCTTCTCTATCTCCTGGGGGCGTCAAAATGCCTCGGCGACAGCCGAGGCTCGCTGGCGAAGGCGGCGGAGCTGGGGAGCTCGGCCGAGGTCCGGCGATGCTCAAAATTGCACCCAGGTGCGATTCTATGAGCGTTGACCTGCAAAACAAGATGAGAGGGTCCAGGGCAAGTTGCCTGGACCCCGCGGAGGTGGAATAGCGGCGCGAAACGGACAGGAGTGACGCGACCGGAGTTGCGCTCCGGCGAGGATGGGTGATTAGGCGAAATGATCGATGGAACTTCAAGATTTGATAGGGCTTTTAATCCTTACGCTAAGGCGAAGTGAATGCTGAAGAAAATGGGGGAGATAGGGTTGCCTCGATGGCCGGAGCCAGAGGGAGAAGATACCTCAACCGCCGAGGTTGCGGGAGATGGTGGATACGCCTCCGACCTCGGTCGCCTTGGCTGAGGGCACTGCGGCGGAGCTGTCACCTCTAGGAGTGTCCTGAGCACGAACGAGACGAAGAGTGGTGGACCGAAGGTGTTCAAACCGGGGAAGGAAGTGGTGGTCTCGTATTTTAAGCAAGGTGGACGCGTGACTTCGAGAGGAAGTCACGGGCGCTCGAAGGAGATCTAGGTAGATTTGGCAGGACGGCGATGGAGATGGATGTACAGGGAACAGGTTTCGTGAAGGAAGCGGCTGCAATGGATGAACGGCGCGACCTCGAAAAAACCGCCAAAGCGGGGGAAAAACGAGGCGCGCAGAGCTCTAGGGGGTCATGGACAGGTTGTTGACCCGCCGGTCAACAGTCGGAGGCACCTGGTTGGTCCTCGTGGACCAACCAGGAAAAAGATTGGAGAAATGTTTTATTAATTCGAAAAAAATAGAAAACAGTCGAATTAATTTTTGATTATTAAATAAAAAATGCTTAAAATTTTATATAGTAGTTTATTATGATTTTTAATTATTTTTATGAAATGTATTTTTACAAGTTACCTTTATACCCATATATAGGTATATTATCTATGTATTCTAGTATTTTATTTTTATTTTGTATTTTTAATTTATTTCTTTTTGGTTATTATTTTCTAAAATTATAGAATACTTTTATACACGTAAATATATTTTTATTTTATTTTTCTGATTTATTTTGTATAATTAATAAATTATAAACAGGTATGTATAGGTATGTACATAGGTGTTGTATCTATGTTTTGTGTATATAAGTATTTTTATTTTGATTTTTTTTATTTACACTTTTATCCTGATTTTAATACACATAATTATTGTAAATAATATCTACAACATTATAAAAATATAAAAATATAGAAATAATGAGTAAATAATAAATTGAATATTTTAATCAGTACAATGTACAATGTGGGTCCAAAACCCAACTTTCAAACCGTAGCTCCGCCAAATGCGAAACCACCATCATTAAATAGATTATTTTTTCTATATACAATTAAAGGTGAGTATGCTGCATTTGGACTTTTTATTTGTGAGATACGGGTCTGAGAAGTTGGGATTCTGGATTTTTATTCAGACCATAACTTTTTATCTGTAATTATTTTTTTGGGAAATCAATTTTGTATTTTTATTTATAAAATTATCTACAACTTTCATGTACAAAGTTTCTTTATTTGATGTGTACAAAGTGGAACCAAAAATAGGTCCCAAAATGAATAAATAATGAATAGAAAGTATATGTATTTTATCTGTATTTCTGACCTTATCTCCCCCTACTTTATTCCTGGTCGACCTATTCATCAAGATGCCTAGGTCTCGGGGGTTTTAGGTCATAAAATATTAACAATATTTTATTCTTTTTCTTTTCTTTTATTTATTCTATAATTTTGGCTTTAATTACAGTGCTCTATACACTAATGAGATGCACATGCATGAATGCTAAGATGATGAAATAAAGGTTATTTACAGGCATTTGCTAGGGTTTTTGGTGCCAAAATGATAGAATAAAGATGATGAAATGTGGATTCATCAATGGTCAACAAGGGAGAAAGGGAAAGAAATCATCTGAATAGTATCCTCGTCCACCTGCCGATCGTGGACGGTGCTACAGATCATCTCAAACTCCTGGAGATGAAGATGGGGCTCCTCAGTCGCGAGCCCGTGGAAGCAGGGAAGAAGCTGAAGTGTCTGTGGGGGGAACTTGAAGTCCCCCACGATTGCTATAAGAACGATCCATCGGTGTATAAGCATCGACACGGGATTGTGCAACTCCCACGTCAGTCTAGCTGGCGCTGGCTGGACCGACTCCTCCAGCTGATCTGGTACGTCTCCCGCTCCTACGGCTCTTGCCTGATCTCGCTCTGTCCTCAACCTCTCCATCTCTCTCCTCATCTCCACCATGAAAGCTCCATGATCTCGTATCTGGCGTTGCATCGTCTCGAGGGAAGCTAATAGGGTGTTGTTGATCTCACCCTGGTCCAACACATATGTCATCGTCTCTGGTCTCTGGCTCTTGGTACGCTCCTCACTGCTGGCCATGGTCTCTGCAAAGGCAAAAGACCCAAACTCAGGTGCCGATAAATCATTTTTCTACTGTCTCTGATCAGGCACTGGCATTGGTATCTCAGAAGTGGAAGAAGGGTGGTCAAGGGGGAAGAGGGCGGAATCGAACTCAGATTCAGAGAGCGGGTTTCGGCTCTCATGAACCACCCTAGATGAATGGGATGGAGTGCTGAAAAGCGGTGCAGCCAGAGGCTGACTAAGAGACCTCCTGTCCATCATCTTGATCTGGTGAGTCAGGCGGATGAGATCTGGAAACACACAAGATGAGCAAACAAACCCCCGGTTCACGTATACAACACAGAGTTGATGACCGTAAGAGATCGGTCGATTATCTTGTCAATTTTATTTTAGGTGATAATGTCAGTATATCAGAGCGATTACGCGAGCTGATGGGAATCCAATACTCCCAACAGACTATCCCGTATAAAAGGCCGGTAGTCTGATCGGAGATCGGATGTGGCTCTAGCCTAGTGTGCGAGTCGCTCTCTCGCTCATCCAAACAAGACAATGAGGGGTTGCTCTCCCCAAGATAAATTTTTAGATGAAGTGTCTTTTAGGGTCAAGTATGTTTAGTAGTCCCAATTTTATAGTTTTTCTTTTTTTAGGTATTTTTCAATGCAAACAACGCCTAACGAATTTTTCGGTTCTCCTGATTATTTAAGTCCGAAAATAGGGGGAGAAGACGAAAAAGCCAATGCACGATGAAATCAATGATGCATGCAGAGTAAGAGATGCGTACCTGATTCTAGCAGTCTACATGCAAAGTGATCTGCGCATAAAAGTAAAGGCAGAAAATAAACTACCTATATGATGCACGAGAAACCGACCTTAGACAGAGCAATTTCTACACGTGAAGCACAATAGTCGGGTGCTCAAACCTAAGTCCGGAGTCCTATCTTGGGAGCCACTCGGTGTTCGCCACAACGGATCCAACACGTGTTGTATGTGACTCCTCAAGGCACGTGGACTAGAGTTTAAGTAATCCGACTTTTTCTTGTGAATTAATTATTAGGTCCAATTACGATGTAATAGGAGCAGGCAGATAATTAGGGATTGGATCCTAATCAAATTACATCACAATCAAGAGAAAATCCTAAGCTAAGGCCAAAACCGCATAAATCAGATAAGCAATTAATAAAATAAATACGGTAAATCAAAACCGGCGAACACGTGGTGAGGTCCCCCGAGCACACCGATGCTCGGCGAAACAGACCCCGATATCACCAAAGTTTAAGTCCAAGTATCCCTATGTTATTACAATAATAAAGGTTCTCATGAAAATAAAACTAAACTACTCTATAGCTATCTATACTAAACTACGGTTATTTTGTGGTTATTTGCAGCTCCCGCACTCCTGCTCGGCTCCTTGTGCTCTCCTACAGCTCTATGCAGAAGAGATCCGACTTCCGTGGTTGCGTCGGCTTCCAAAAAGCTGCCTCAGTCCTTGGGCCCTCGCAAGAAAACAAAAAAGAGTGTATCCGACCCGATTGTTATAAAAATATGCAAATAATATCAGATAAAAATATCTACAACTATCCACAGAAAAGCCGTGAAAAAGCCGCGAAAATAAAAAAAACGACTACTAAGCCATGCTCCCCGGCAACGGCACCATTTTGATGACCGACAAATCTCACAAAATCCAGGTAAAGGTAAAAACAAGGGTCGTTGCGACCCGGATCTCGTAGATCAGTCAATCAAGAAAAATAGACCACCAAATAAAAGTAATCAGACAAAAAATCTGAATAGCGGTCTCGTTATTTATTTATCCTCATATAGCGACCAGGGTCGAACACAAGGAGCACGGATTGGCCAAGTGGCCTACGAAGTAGTCAAAATTGAATAAAATAAGTAAATATATTTTTGGTGGATTTTATGTATTTTTAATTTTTTTTTATATTTTTAATTATAAAGAAAATATGTAAAAAGCTAGAAAATACACAAACAACTATATATTTATCCACAAAACAAATCCAAAAATTGTAATAAAAATATTTTTGGGTTTTGTAATTTTTTTAGTGTTTTTATCATTTTCTCAGATTTTTATATTTTTTGTTGATTTTATAAAAATAGAAAAATGCAAAAACAAGGAACTAATATGCAGCCAAATTTGAAAGGTTATTTAAAAATAGATAAATAACTCTAAAAATCAGAAGACTATTTTATATCAAACTACAAATAAAAACTAAGCTACATGAGAAGAAATTGCATTTTTTTTATTTTTTAGAATTTTTACTGATTTTTATAAGATTTTTAGGGTTTTGTATATTTTAGGTGTTTTACAAATCCAAATTAAGTGAAATTTGGACTGAAGCAAGAAAACACTAAATCAAACAATATCTAATTGTTTTAGAATTTTTGAAGTGTTTTAAATATTTTTAGTTGATTTTTCAATTCAAAGAGTAGCAAAAATATGGGTTTTTGAATTTTTAAAAAATAGCAAACAATAATAAAAATGATCCCAAAAAATTAATGAAATTTTTACATAGTGGTAGGAGACATGTGTCCAAATTTCACAAGATTTGGAGTTGATTTGATATTTTATTCAACCAATAAACAAGCCGCAACACATTGGGACTTAAATGTAAGAAAAACAAGTTTCAAGGGCTAAAATGAAACACGTGCGAAAAGCCTAGGGGTTCAAATGTAAATTTCACAATAAATCAGCACATGTTCCAATTCATTCACGCATAGGGGTATATATGCAAATATCCAAAATATAACTTCAATCCATAACAGTCATAAAACCCAAGCCCTTACATGCAATTATCCCAGAAAAGTCACGTGTCGAAGCACGTACATCCACAAAATAAGGACTAAAGTGCAAATAAAATAAAATGCAGGTCCTAATATGCTAAATGTCCAAGTGTGCTAACTTATTTAATAGACTAAACAATAATTGAAATAAAATGCAGGGGTCTAGAGCAAATCACCCAGCCAAATCACGTGCAGGTCACGTGGGGGGGGCCTCGTTTCTGGTACGGATGTGTCGGTGGATGTGCGGCTCTGATGACGCCTCCTGGAAGAACAGATGGTCCTGGCACGAGGACAAACATGGGGTGCACGTGGCCGTCAGATCGTGGATCTAACGGCCTGTCAGTGGCAGGTAACAAACGATGCTGATGATGTATGGAGGTGAGGTGCGATCCGACAGTGGAGAGAGGTTCTGGATGAACTCCTCCTTGGCGACTTTCACCGGTGAACTGGAGGTGCTCCAAGCGTCCGATGGTAGATCGGGAAGGAGGGTTCGTCTCGCGATAATGTGACGCATCGGGTGCTGGCGGCCGATGGAGCACCCATTGATCTGATCCTCCGGTGAGGAGGGACAGGACATGGGCAACTCCAACAAGGGATGCTATAAGCCATCTGGGGGGTGAACTCGTGCTTGTTAACCTGCAAAGGGAAGCTCGTGCTCGGAGGAAGACTCCGGCATGAGTTATTTGCTAAACACTAAAGGGAAGCGGGGTGGCTTGGCAAAGGAAGGTCCCAGCAGAGGTGACGGATGGGACCGAGCCCTATCTCGGCTCGGATAGCCAATATCGAGATGATCAGATCGTGGAAGGAGGGTGACGATGAGTCGAGGCTTTTATCTATACGGATAGGATGAGGTGACGGAGCTCCGGCCACTAGGGTGGAGCCGGCGGAGCAAGAGATGAAAGATCGAAGATACACGATGATCTAGAAGCTAACAAAGGTACCTGATGGAGTGAATCGTCTGGGATGGAGGTCCTGGTCCTCCTGGGATCTTTGCCTCGATGGAGCGACGCCTCCAGAGGCTCGGGCTTCATCGATGGCGGAGCTTGACGACGATGGTCGCTGGACCTAAGGCAAACGCCTCCAAATGCTCGCTGCAACACGCTGGATCACTCGTTGTCACTTGAGGAAGAAGGTGGAGGTCACTGGGGTCGAAGATGGGAGCCAAATGTTAGTGAAATGGCGGCTGGGAGGCAAAGCTATATAGGGGTGCCGGTCCGAGAAGGTTGGAGTCGGGCGCGCGGACCGATGCATGGAGCCCTAATGGGATGATCGGGTGAAGATCATGGATCATGGAGCGTCAATCGGAGCCCGGGGTTTGGGCGAATGGAAGGAGGATCATGTCGGGAAAATTACGCGAAGTCGAGTCGAAAATCAGGTCCGGGTTCTAAGTGGTCCAGGGGGAGTTGACCGAGGGTCGACAATCCCTTGTGGACCAATCAGAATCCAGTATTTTCAAATTATTTGGAAATTGATTTAAAAATAATAAATGATTTTATTTCAAAATGTTTTCTAAATAAAAAATGTTTCTTATTTTTCAAATTATTTTTTAGTTATTTTTATTTATTTTTTGAAAAATAATTTAATGTATATACATAATACATTACTATATATAGGTATAAATACCTAGGTATTTTTTTATTTTTATTTTTATTAGTTTATTTTTGTACAATTATCCCTATTTTATATTTTATTTATTTACAACATAAAATTTGGGATATAAAATAATTTTTATTTAATTTTTGTTATGTATTTACAAGGGGAAAATAAATATGTATATCTACATATTCACATGGTATATACAAGGGAGAGAGAGAAAATTTATTTTTTATTTTTTTTATTTTTATATTTTTTATTTTATTTTTATAAATATATACACATTATGAGGAACACATAAATATTTTTATTTGATGAAAATAAAATATGTACATGAAAGGGGGAATATGTGTACAGTGGTGAATGGCCCTATCCCTCTGTCTACTTGTTTTATTTTGCGGTCAGGCCAATGCTTGGCCCTCCCGTGGGTTCGGGTCAATCAATATTTATTCTAAATAATTCCCTCTTTTTCTTTATTTCTATATTCCTTTATTTTTGCACAAAAACATGCTAATTATTATTATTTACACAAAGCATGCAAGTTGACAAGTTATTGTATTTACAAGTATTTACATGGTGTTTTGCAATGATTTTTGGCTAAAATGAAGGAATAAAGAGTGATGAATGGGGATTCATCAAGCTTCTCCTCCAATCTTGTTTCCTGCCTACTCGCTTCTCCAGCCTCATCCAAACATGCCAGCTGCTTCGCCGAGCTGCAAGGTTTCTGTCCAGGTGGTCAAGAGTAGCTGGGGACCTTCACTGAAGCAAGAGAAGAGTGGAGGAGCTTGGGCTCCGTCGCCGGAGCTCGAACATCACCGCCAGCTTGCTCCGAGGAAGAAGTAGCAGATGTTGTTGGATGCTCCTTCCCGAAGGTCATCCAACGGTGCAGACGCAGCTACGTCTCTCTTTCAGGAACGTACAGAGACCATCCGATCTTCACGATCGAACGGTTCACAATCATCCACATGGCATCTCCAGAGCTTCTCCGACCCTCAGCCTCCGAACCTTCAGACTCGGAGCTCCCGAGCCTACATCAAACCTGAGCCAGTGCCCGAGCCTAACCGAAGCAATCCCGAGCCTCAGAAGCATCCGAGCTAGGATTGCACGTGCTAGTCGCGTGCGATGTGGGCAAATTGCAGGGAGACCCCGTCATCTTCTCCATATTACATACATGTCCTGGTTTCACGTGTAGGCCACGCGTGCCTAGGGTTATTTGCATATGTACCCTCACAGGTTTTAATAATTGCAAATATGCCCCCTATGTGTGGAACATTTACAGGGAAGGCATCGCGCTTAATTTTAATTACATTTTAGTTCCTCCCAGGGACCTGCTTGCTAGTTATCTTTCTTGTTTTCTCGCATTTATGCCCCTGTCTTCACTCATGTATATCTTGAGCATCCTAGCTCCAATTGAGTCGATTTCGGTGGCATTTTGAAGCTCTTTGCTTTGTCTTCTTTATGGCATGCTTTATTTCAAAATTGACACTACGAAATTTGATGCATTATTTTATTGTCTAAGTGTCTTGGTTTCTATGTTTCTCATGCCTAATTTTTACATGAATGAAGAATGCTTTATTACTTGACCCTGATTTGACTCGTATTTTAATGGCTCAAGTATTTATGATCTAGGGCAAGTTTATGTTGTATTTCATCGCATCTAATTGTATGATTAAAAATAAAATAAAAAAATGCATGTTTTGTATTTGTTTGATGCATTGCTTTATCTTCTTACATTATTTGGCCTATTGATCTCTAACTCAACACTTAATTAATGAATGAAAGTCATAATAATCACGAGAGAGGCTCTTGTCCCTGAGTTCGACCTTGGTTACTTACCAAGTAAAATAAAAATGCGACCATCTGATTTCATTTACATATTAAGTAGATGGTTTTTGATAAACAGAATCCAGCCCGACTACGACGATCTCAAGTTCTAATTCGACACTCTTAAAGGGATAAATTTGCGGTTTATCAAATGGCGTCGACGCCGGGGACACGACTCATTTCTTGTATTATTTGCAATTTTATTTATTTAATTAAGTGTTTCATTTTATAGGTAAATTTGTTCATCTATTTTGCATTGAATTTTTTTTCTTTTTTTATCTCTTACCTTTGTTTCTATGGCAGGGCCCTTGGTGTTCTAGGAGGTGAGGAGCACGTGCTTCCTGCTGTGAGAAGCCGCAGAAGCATGCTTGGAGCAAGTCGAAAAGAAAAGAAAAAAAATGTCAATTTTGCATATCATTTTATCATGTAATAATCATCTTTACAGTGGCCTTCGATCAAAGACTCGCGATTGTAAACAAACGAGTATATGTGGTTGTGTGGCGATCGTCCCCACTTGAGTGTCGATCTAGGACTAGGCTCGCGGCTCTTCGAGCTTATTTTATCGTTTCAATTTCTACATGCTTGCTCGTAGGTAGAACACACATTAATCAAAGATGCACCTAGCCTCGCTTCACTTAGCCAAATCTAAAAGATATTCTTCCTCGCTAATAGAAGCATAATAGGTGTGGCTTTTTATCGGCTTGCATACATATCATGTTGGTTTTCAAAACATTCCAAGTTTTAACATATTTTCGCCAAGGCACTTTATCTTTTCTCGAGTAGCCTAGATCATGTTTTTATCGGTTACATGGTTTTTCTCGATTTCCCCTCCTAGCTTGATCACCTAGGTTAAATGGAAAATGAGAATGAACGGTAGACGATGATTTCTTGATTTATGTGCTCACCTTAATTCAGTGATAACCTTTAGCAAATCAATTGGGACTATTAATTGCAAGTTAATCAAAAATGGAGTAAAATTTTGTTTTGGGAGAACAACACCCTCGTTTACGCAAATGATTTTTACTTAACATTTTCTCCGCGTAAAAATATAATATTTTAATCACCAATAAAATCGACAAGATAATAAGCCAACCTCAGTTGGTTTCATGTGTGAGTTGGTGAAATTGAAGGGTCTTGCATGTTTGATTGAGCCGTGTTTGCTCTGACACCCTCCCTTGAGCCTTAGTCACTCCAGTAATCTATGCATATCCATCCACTCATTTGTATATCCATCCATCTTCTTCATTCACCTCGGATCTCTCCCATCATCAAAACTCCATATTTATACTTAGGCTACTCTCAGCCTAAGTATAGGGTGGACCCGAGTCCCTATGATTTCTCTACACATTTTTCCTTACCTTTATACTTAGGTTATTTCTAACCTAAGTATAGGGGGAGCCCTCCTTAGTTCCTGTATATTTTTCTATATTTAAATGGACCTATGGGCTTGTAACATCTAGTGCTATGAGGAAATAGCAAAGTTTAAGTATAGGAGGGTATACTGTGTATACAGTATATATACTTTAGCTATAATCTGAAAATTTTGAAAAATTTTAAACTTTTTGGTTAAAGTAAAATTCGTTGAATTAAGTGGACTCAATGATTTTCAAGGATTTTATATATTATGTTACACTATTGTTATAAAAATATTTTTGAAAATGATTTGGAAAATGAGTTTCCCTTATTTTGAAAAATCTTTTAAAAATGTTTTGAAAATCTTTATTTGTGTGACTTAATATTGAAATCTCTTTTCAAGGATAATTGAGTCTAACCTGTATTTTAACCTCTTATTAAAAATTACATAAAAATGAGAAAATGCAAAACACTTCAAGAATCATTAGCGACTACTAAGCCATATAAGTAGCCACGTTCAGTGAGGGTTCTCCCTTAGCAGATTGGGTGGTATAGAGGGCATCGCGTAAGGCCCCATCCTCAAGCAACAGGCTTCGGCATGTACTTACGCCCATACTGGCTGAATGCAGATGCATCTACTTAATTGAGTTTAGGCAATCATAATATCTCATGAAGTCATAAAAATGTGTTTTTGAATGAAGGAGTGATGAATCCCAATTCATTACTCTTTATTCCTTTATTTTAGCTAGAAACTTGAGCAAAACACCATGTAAATATGTGTAAATATCATAAATTGCCAAAATGCATGCATCATGTAAATATGCATAATTAAGCATGTTTTTGTGCCAAAATAAAAGGAATAAATAAACACAAGAAAAAGAGGGAAATATTTAGAATAAATATTTAGTGACCTAATTCCAAGGGAGGGCTCAACATGGGCCTGACCGCAAAAGAACCCAAGTAGAGAGAGATAAGGTCATTCATACATGTACAAATCCCCATATATTTAAATAAATTTATTTTCCTCAAAATAAAAATTAAAAAGTGTTTCTTATATTTTGTACATATTTATAAAAATAAAACTAAAATAAAATGGAAAAAAACAAAAGAAAAAAAATAAAACCTCTCTCACTAGTGTACATAAACCATGTATATAAAATAACATACCTATTTATTTTCTCCTTGTAAATAATTAATAAAAATCCCATAAAATTATCTTTATATTCCATATTTCATGGTGTAAATAAATAAAATAAAAATCAGGAAAATAAAATAAAAAGGAAAAATAATAAAAATCATTTCCCACTCTGTATATATGCCATGTACATATGTATATACCCATATTTATTTAACCCACGTAAATACATCATAAAAATAAAATAAAAATACCTTATTATTCCAAATTTTATGTTGTAAATAAATAAAATATAAAATTGGAATAAATGTACAAAAATAAACAATTAAAAAATAAAAATAAAAAATACATATGTATATACCTATATATAATAATATGTTGTAAATACATTATATATTTTTCAAAAAAACAAATAAAAATCACTAAAAATAATTTGAAAAATCATAAACATTTTTCATGTTTTGACTTTTTCAAAATAAAATCATTTAGTAATTTTAATCGAATTTCCAAATAATTTAATAAGCACAATTATATGATTGGTCCACGGGGGATTGTTGACCCCCGGTCAACTCTCCCCCCAGGACCACCAGACGCGGATCTCACGCCCCGACCCGACTTCTCGAATTTTTTGCGACTTGATCCGATCCCCAAATAACCAAACACCGGGCTCTGATTGAAGATCCTACATCACTGATCCATGCCCGGGCGAGATTCTAGGGATCCGTGCACCGTAGAACCATGCCCGATCCATTATTGCCGGACCCCTAGCAGTATAAGACTTCACCTCCGGTCGCAATTCACCGCCATCTCTGGCTCCGCCCTTCCATCCCAGGACCTCCACTCTCATCCCTAGAGTGACAGCTACCGATCGGAGTGTTGCAGTGAGGAGAAGGAGTCCTCAGCCACTGATCCGGCGACCTTCGTCGCCGTGCGCCGTCGCGAGGTGCGCCAAGCCTCGGACCCCGACGATTCCTTGAGGCCAAGATCCCCAGAGCTTCCTTAGCTCACCCCTAGTCGACCTCAGCCATCACGTAGATCCGTTAGTCTTTCCTTCGTCGTCCATTTTCGATTCTCGCGTCTCTGCTCCGCCAGCTCCGCCCTAGTGGCCGGAGCCCCGCCAGCCCATCCTACATGTACCGATACCCTCTCCGACTCATCGTCACCCTTCTCTCACGATCTGATCACCTTGATACTGGCTACCAAAGCCAGGATCGAGTTGGACTCCTTCCGCCGCCTTCGCCGGAGCCTTCCCCCGCTCACCCAAGTCGCTTCCCTTTCCCTTTTTGCGAATAACCCCCACTGGAGTGCTCCTCCGAGCGAGACCTTTGTTTTGCAGGTGAATAAGAGCAGGTACCCCCCCTGGTTGCGCTTTCACCCCTTCGCCGACGTGGAGTGTCATCGTGAGGAAGACACACCCTTCCGATTGTTCATCGGCCTGCTGGATCGTCTCTGGTGTGCCGGGGAACCTCGCCTGGGAGGTGTTCTTCCTCATCCTTTGCCCGTCGTTGGATCTCGACGCCGCTCCAGTTTGCATCTCCACCGTCCACGCTCTTCCATGTCAGACCGTTAGACCATGATCTAACGGGCACGTTCGTCACGCGCCTCCACCGTTGGATGGTCCAGGCAGCTGCACCAGGACCGCACATCAGCAGCCAACCTCGCCTCGACACCTGGCGCCTCACGTGCTCCATTACGCGCCTTGGTTGTGTAATTTCAACCGTACCCCTGCAGCTTTTAGTAGTTATAATTTAGTCTATTAAATAAGTTGTCACACTTGGACATTTTACACATTGGACCTTGATGTTTACTTTATTTGCATTTCTGTCCCTGCCTGTGTGAGACACATGCTTCGTCACATGTTATGTTGGACAATTTGCATGTTTAGAGTTGTAGTTACTGTTGTGTTATGAAATGAAATTTTAATTCCATATTTGCAGGTATACCCCTGTGAGTGGTTTTATTCGACATGTGCTGAATATCTGGGCTTTTTGTGCTTTCTACCCTACAATCTTCGCACGTGTTATTATTAAGCCCCTAGAGATATTTTTCTTTGCATTTAGGTCCATGTGTACTGTGTGCCTTGTTTTTATTAAATAAAATATCAAATTAAATCCAAATTAGGTGAAATTTGGATACGTGGCTTCTGTCACTGTGTAAAAAATTCCCTAAAATTTTGGGACATTTTTTAGGATTTTTGATATTTTTAAAAATTCAGAAACATTGATTTTTGCTATTGTCTGACTTAGAAAATCAAAGAAAAATATAAAAATTTGTTTAAAAATTCTAAAAAATTAGGGTTAGTTAGTTTTAGTGTAATTTAACTTCTATCCAATTTTCGTGCTTTTTAGATTTATAAAAACCTTAAAAATTGCAAAACCCTAAAAAACTCATAAAAATTCTAAAAAATTCTATAAAAATCAAAAAAATACAAACTCTTTTTCTGAATCTTAGTTTTTGTTTATAGTTTTCATAAAAATTGCCTTCAGACTTTGTATCCATTTTATATTTTTAATGGATCTTTCAAGTCTGGCCCTATAGTGATCCTTTGTTTTCTCACTTCTTGATTTTTATAAAATCATATAAAAATTATAAAATTCTGAAAAATTCACCAAAAACACTTAAAAACCTAAAAAACATAAAAACATTTTTCTTGGAATTTTTTGTGTATTTTTGGAGTGTTTAAATAACTGTTGAAGTTGCTTTTTCTTACGTTTTCTTATAAAATTAAAAATACAAAAATATTTAAAAACCCAAAAATCACCAAAAATATTTTCTTCTCATTTTTTGATTTCTGACTACTTCGTAGGTTGCAAGGCCAACTCGTGCTCCCTGAGTTCGACCCTGGTCGCTATACCAAGTTAATAAAAATAGCAAGGACCGCTATCGTGTTTTGATTGATTTATCCTTTGATTTTGGTGGTTCCTTATTTTCTTGTTGAGTCTGACTTGCGAGTGATTGAGGTCGCAACGACCCGAGTTATTTATCTCCCTTAGTCGCTCGTAGTTTTTCGGTTAATCAGAATGGTGCCGTTGCCAGGGAGCACGGCTTAGTACTCGATTTCGATTTTTCCGTGGCTTTTCTTTTTCATAGCTTTTTGTAGATATTTTTGTAGATATATTTTCTCTGATTTGATTATATATTTTTCTGGACTGACACTTTGGATTCTCTTTCTTGCGAGGGCCCGAGGACCGAGGCGGCTTCTTCGGAAGCCGAAGCAACCGCAGGAGTCGGAGGTGGCTTCCTTCTTCATGAAGCCGCAGGAGAGCGCGAGGAGTAGAGCCAAAGTTCGGGAGCCACGGAATAGCTGCGAGAAATAACTGTAGAGTAGCCGTAGAGTAGTTACTTTTATTTTCTGCAAGATTATTAATTTGTAATAATACAGGGACCTGGACAGATACTTGGTTGACATTTCGGGGTCTGTTTCACCGAGCACCGGGTGCTCGGGGGACCTCACCGAGTTTTTCGTGATTTTTCGTGGTTTTGACCGTTTATTTACTGCCATTTGATTTACGCATTTTTCAGCCCTAGCTTAGTATTTTCATTGCTTGTGACGTAATTAATTAGGATCCAAACACCAAATTATCTGCCTGTACCTATAGTTCAAATAATTGGATCTAATTAATTAAATCACAAAGAAAAAGTCAGCTTATTTGAGCTCTGGTCCACGTGCCTTGAGGAGTCACATACAGTGCGTGCAGGATATGTTGTGGCAGACATCGAGTGGCTCCCAAGATAGTACTCCGGACCTAGGCTCGAGTATCCGACTACTGTTCTCTCGTGTAGAAGTTACTCTGCTAGGATCGATTTTCCACGTGCATCATATAGGTAGTTTATATTCAGTCTTCTATTTATGCGCGGATCACCCTGCATGTAGATTGCTGGAGTCAAGTGCACATCTCTTACTCTGCATGCATCATTGATTCTCGTGCATCGGCTTTTTCGTCTTCTCTCCCTGTTTTGGATTAAAAATAATCAGGAGAACCGAAAAATTCGTTAGTCGTTGTTTGCTTTGAAAAATACTTAAAAAGAAAAATTATAAAATTTGGACTGCTAAACAAACTTGACCCTAAAAGACACTTCACCTAAAAATCTGTCTTAGGGAGGGGAACCCCCTCATTATCTGGTTTGATTGCGCGAGAGAGTAACCCGCACACTAGGCTAGAGCCACATCTGAGCCCCGATTAGACTACCGGCCTTTTATACGGGACAGTCTGGTTGGCGGATTGGATTCCTACCAGGTCACGTAACCGCTCTGATATCCTGACATGATCATCTAAATAAAATTGACAAGATAATTAACCAAACTCTTACGGTCTTCAGCTCAGCGTGGAGTAGGTGAATTCGGGGTTTGTTTGCTCATCTTGTTTGTTTCCATATCTCATCCGCCAGACTCACCAAATCGAGATGATGGGCAAGAGGTCCCTTAGGTAGCCTCTGGCTGCACCTCTTGAACGCACTCCAGCCCGTTCATCTAGGTTGGTTCGCGAGAGCTCAGACCTGCTCTCCGAACCCGAGTTCGATTCCACCCTGTTCCCCCTTGACCACCCTTCTTCCTGTCTTGAGATGCCAGTGCCAGATGCGAGTCGACAGACAATGATATTTCGGCACCTGAGTTTGGATCTTTTGCCTTTGCAGAGACCATGGCCAGCAGCGAGGATCACACTGAGGGTTATAGGCCAGAGGCGACTACCTACGTTCTGGACCAGGGTGCGATCAACACCACCATGCTAGACTCCCTCGAGACGATGCAGCGACAGATACGAGACCAGGGGGCTTTCATGGTGGAGATGAGGAGAGAGATGGAGTGGCTCCGAGAGCAGAGAGAGCAGTCGCGAGCCAATGGACGTAGGGGTCCAGACCAGCCAGTTCAGCCAGACCAGTCGGCAGCAGATCCGAGACCGATGCAGGGGTTGCACAACCCCAGATCGACACTGACACACCGGTGGGTTGTTCTTCCGGCGATCGTGGGGGACTTCAAGTTCCCCCCGAACACGCTTCAGCTTCTACCCCGCTTCCACGGGCTCACCACTGAGGAGCCCCATCTTCATCTCCAGGAGTTTGAGATGATCTGCAAAGCACCATCCACGATCGCCAGGTGGACGAGGACACTATTCGGATGATTGTTTTTCCTTTCTCCCTGGCCGACAGAGCAGCCAACTGGCTGAAGCATTTGGGGAGATCTGTTTATACCTGGGAGCAGCTCCGCACCGAGTACTTGAACAAGTACTATCCACTCGGGCGGACGAATGCAGCGAGAGCCCTGATTAGCAACTTATCCATGCTCCCCAACGAGCAGTTTCATGAGGCATGGGAAAGGTTCAGAGAGATGACTGACAGATGCCCGCACCATGACATACGAAGCGGAATCTAGTTCAGAGCTTCTTCTGCGGATTGACACCAGAGCTGCAGGCCCTGGTGAACGCTTCTTGTGGCAGTTCCTACTTCTCCAAGGATGAGGATCAGGTCTGGGCCATCTACGAGGAGATGGTTGAGAACTATACAGTGATGTCCCAGACCTGACTCTACACCCAGGGATGCCCTCAGCCACAGACCGTGCAGTTTCAGATGTTAGCATGGGTCGATGCCAGTCCTTCCACTTCGTCAGCGGCAGCTGCACAGGCCGAGTCCACAGCCGCCGACATGGGCATCATCAGCGAGAAGGTGGACCGGATGGAGCTGGTTGAGAAGAAGCAGTGCCAGAGCATATCGCAGATGGAGCAGATGGCACAGTTGTTGAGTGATCTGAAGACACATGTCATGTGTCTCCAGGAGGCATAGACGGCTTCTCAGCCCCGTCTTCAGAGACGAGGAGATCCGAGCAGTAGCGGCAGCTCGTCCCAGCGCTCCACCCAGCCTAGACAGGTTCACCTTGTACAGGAGGAGCCGTACCAGCAGCCACAGCCGTACTACCAGACACCACTATCCCCAGACACTCAGATGGTGGTCTACCAGTCGGATCAGCCTCTGGCAGTACTCCCACCCCCTTATGAGCCGGAGCCATTGATGGACGTCAACGGGATTTGGTATGACCGACCCCAGCCTGGTATCCGACGAGACCCTCCCGGATTCTGTTGGTCGGCTGGAGGTGCCAGTTCCCAGCAGCATCCTCTAGTTCAGGGTGGCCAGTACGGCCATCAGTGTGAGCAGCACGAGCAGCCCCAGCCCCCAGTACAACAACAGCAGCAGTCATCCCAGTATGGTCCCCGTCCCTATCAGCAGGGACATTCTTGGAGGCATGATCAGCCTCCTCAGCAGCAGCATCATTCCCAGCAGTACCCCTTTCACCCGCCTCAGCAGCAGTAGGTTCACTACCAGCGAGGCCACCTGTCAGGTTCTGATGGGCCATCCTATGAGAACCCCACCTTAGACGACTTAGCCCGCCTCATGACAGAGCAGCAGGCTACATTCAGACGGGAGATGGACGATTTCTGCCAGGAGATGCGGGAGATAGTGAGAGGGAAGGCCGCCATTCCTGCACAGATTGAGATGCATCCAAACAACCTGAAGAGGAAGTCTAAGCAGGTAGAGTTTACAGAGATTACCACTCCTAGTGATTCTTTTGGTGATTTGTTTGCATACATGTTTGATGCTGATTTTGTCACACTTAGGAGCGGTAGGATGCCAACAAGCGGCGCCTCATCTGAGTGACGATCCCACGCCACACCAGGAGCGCCAGATGAGGAGGAGCGTGGTACTGAGGCTGCGAGAGATGATGACGGTGGTATTAATGCCACCATGGACGTTGATCCAGTCGACGGTACTGAGGTCGTCGTTTCACCAGATGGAGGAGGTGGTACTGACGCCACCACAGTTGCTGAGCTAGAGCGCGGTATTGATGCCGCGAGACGATACGCCGAGGGTGGTACTGAGGCCACCACTTCTACTTCTTCTAGTCATGTTGTCTTTTCATCTGTACATGTATCTCAGGGCGTTTCTGGAAATAAAGGAAACGGTATGTTATTTTCGGATCCACATGTGTTGATTGATGATGTTTGTGTGGATTCTATTGTTCATGAGCATGCCAGACCCTCTCCTAGTCCTTCATCTGAGAAGGACCCTGTGATCCCCTTTCCACGAGCACTTCACATGGCAAAGGGGAAGAAAATAGAAAATCCCAAAAAGAGTCATCAGATAGAGTTCAGCCAGCAGATGATAGATCCATTCCATATTCAGCTGACTCTACAGGAGGCCTTGGAGCACATCCCTCTACTCCAGAGGTCCCTCAGAGATAGGACCACAACTAGGGGGAAGAGGAGGAACCATCAGTCTGAGATCCATGTGCTTACCAGAGCCACTTGTTTCGCGATACAGAACCGTCTGCCAGCCAAGAGACCAGATGCAGGAGCCCCGTATGTCAGATGCCACATTCATGAGCAGAGGTTCGACCGCACTCTATTAGACAACGGTTCTTCGATCAACCTACTTCCGGCAGCCCTTCTCGACCACTTCGAGTTGGGCACTCTCCGACAGAGCAGAACGGTCCTTCAGTTTGCTGATCGATCAGTCAAGAGCTGAAGGACGTTGTTGTCATGATTCAGGGCCTGAAATTCCCTGTGGACTTCGTAATGTTGGACATGGAGATCCCTGAGTCAGTGACCGATACCCCCATCATTTTAGGACGCTCGTTCTTGGCCACAGCCAAGGCAGTGTCCGACCATGATAGCAGGAAGGTGTACTTTCGCGTCGAGGGCGAGAGTATACAAATAGAGATGGTCGAGGAGACTAGAGCTAGAGATTCAGATTGCTCAGAGTTGAACACAGATTCAGAGCAGATGACAGAGGTAGGGCGAGACATCCAACAGGACTGTGACTTTGTGATTACAGATGATGAGGCAGTTTGGGTAGATCCAGTTGCACATGCCATCCTCTCACCTTCAGAGTTCGTTGGTGCAGAGACGCTAGCAGAGGAGAGCTTGGAGAGCGCATTCCTGGTCCAGGATACATTTCAGGCCGCAGATTCGGTTCTTGATCGCGATACAGATTTTTGTGAGTATGATCCGTCGGAGTCAGATACCGATTGGGCAGAGTTTGATGATTTGACATCGTATCTGACTTCCACTGAGCCTACAGCGAGAGAGGAGGATGATTCTGAGCAGAGTAGAGACAGCCACTTGAGCAACCTTCTCCAGATCCAGTTTGTGAGCGAGAGTTCTCATTCTCTCATGCAGATTTGGCAGCATACACTCGGATTCTTTAGAAGCCAGATTTGCCAGCACCGACTTGTCCAGAGCTGAAGTCGTTACCAGCATCGCTGAAGTATAGATTCCTTGCGGGTGAGCATGAGATGTACCCAGTTATTATCTCCACCGATTTGACTGGAGAGCAAGAATCCCGTCTGATGGGGGTTCTTGAAAAGAACCGCAAGGTGATAGGATGGAGTGTAGCCGATCTCCAGGGGATCAGTCCGGCTCTGTGCTCCCACCACATCTATCTCGAGGATGAGGCAAAGCCGTCACGTGAGTTCCAACGACGGCTGAACCTGAATCTTAGAGAGGTTGTCATGAATGAGATCTCGAAGTGGTGGAACGCCGATTTTATCTACCCCATCTCTGAATCCAAGTGGGTCAGTCCGTTGCATGTGGTGCCCAAGAAGACGGGCATCACTACAGTTGTCACGAAGACTGGAGAGGAGATCGCTACTCGGGTACCCACTTTTTGGCGGGTCTGTGTGGATTACAGAGGATTGAACCAGACCACCAAGAAGGATCATTTCCCCCTGCCCTTTATTAATCAGATTATTGAGAGGATGGCAGGGAAGAGCCATTATTGTTTCTTGGATGGGTACTCCGGCTATAATCAGGTGGCCATCACGCCTGAGGACCAGGACAAGACCACCTTCACCTGTCCCTTCGGGACATATGCTTTCAGTCGCATGCCATTTGGATTGTGCAACACTCCGGCGACATTCCAGAGATGCATGTTGTCCATCTTTTTGGACATGGTGCGGGAGTGCTTGGAGGTCTTCATGGATGATTTCTCGGTCTACGGCGACGGGTTCGACTCTTGTCTTGACTGTCTAGACCGATTCCTTCAGCGATGCATAGAGGTTCACCTTGTGTTGTCTTGGGAGAAGAGTTTCTTCATGGTGACTCTGGGGATGGTGCTTGGCCACATCATCTCCAACAGGGGCATGGAGGTTGATCCGGCCAAGGTGGATGTCATAAGAAAACTCGATCCACCGTCCAACTTGCAGCAGTTACGGTCTTTTTTGGGGCACGTCGGTTTCTACTGACGCTTCATTCATGATTTCAGCAGGATTGCCCGACCGTTGACTGATCTGTTGATGAAAGACACCGAGTTCCTTGTAGATGATAAGTGTTTATCGTCATTTGAGACTCTCAAGAGCTGTGTTATAGAGGCTCCTGTTCTCCAGCCACCCGATTGGTCTCACCCATTCGAGATCATGACGGATGACTCCGATTTTGCCGTGGGGGCTATGCTGGGACAAAGGAGGGATGGAGTCCCATTTGCCATTCACTACGCTAGCCGTACAATGGATGCTGTGCAGCGGAACTATGTTGTCACTAAGAAGGAGATGCTAGCCGTAGTTTTTGCCCTAGATAAGTTCAGATCTTACATCATTGGATCTAAAGTGACCATATACACTGATCATACCGCCATCAGGTACCACATGGCAAAGAAGGATGCCAAAGCTCGATTGACCAGATGGATCCTTCTACTCCAGGAGTTTGACACAGAGATTAAGGATAAGCCTGGAGTCAATAATGTGGTGGCGGACCATCTCTCCCGATTGGAGTATCTTAAGGATTCTAAGCAGATTGAGCCTATTTGTGAGACCTTCCCAGATGAGGCGATCCTTGCTATCGCCTCGCTCCCATGGTACGTCGATATTGTGAACTATCTTGTCGCCAAGAAAGTTCCACAAGATTGGCCCAGGCGGAAACTTGAGACCTTCCTCGCGAAGGCCAAGTTTTACCATTGGGAGGATCCCATCCTTTACCACGAGGGAGGGGATAGTATGTAGCGTAGGTGTATTCCTCAGGAGGTGCACTACAGCGTCCTTACTTACTACCACAAGCTTGAGGCAGGAGGACATCAATCATGGAGGACAACGACACAGAAAGTGCTCCAATCCGGCCTATGGTGGCCTACTCTCTTCAAGGACTCTGATGAGTTCGTGAAGAGGTGTACTGACTGTCAGAGGATGGGCACTTGTGGACAGCGTGATATGATGCCGATGCAGCCCGTACACTTCTGTGTGGTTTTTGACGCATGGGGCATCGATTTCATGGGTCCATTCCCTAAGAGTCAGGGATTTGAGCACATTCTGTTGGCCGTGGATTATGTGAGTCGTTGGGTTGAGGCCATCCCCGCCCGAACCGCGGATGCTAGGACTGTTTGCAGTTTTTTGAGGAAGAATATCATTTCATGGTTCGGGGTACCTCGAGTGTTGATATCTGACGGGGGTCTCATTTCGTCAACGACAAGGTAAAAGCCCTTGCTAGCGAGTTCAGTATAGACCATCGAGTTGCCACTCCATACCATCCTCAGACGAATGGTCTTGCTGAAGTGTCGAACAGGGAGATCAAGACTATATTGCAGAAAGTCGTCCGCCCTGACCGAAAGGATTGGTCATAGCTTTTGGACTCGGTCTTGTGGGCATATCGGACGTCTTTCAAGACACCTTTGGGTACATCTCCCTTTCGCCTCGTTTATGGCAAGCCGTGCCATTTACTTGTTGAGCTAAGACATAGGTCACTTTGGGTAGTCACTGATATACTTTTGGATCCAGAGAGTGTAGGAGATCAGAGGAGGGTAGAGTTAGCCGCCCTGGAGGAGCTTCGTGATACCGCCTTTTCAATTAGCCTACATTATAAGGAGAGAGTGAAGGACTGGCATGATTCTCATGTCAGCCACAAGCAGTTTGAGCCAGGACAGAGAGTATGGTTGTTTGATGCTAGGCTTCGATTACTTCCAGGGAAGCTACAGAGCAAATGGAAGGGACCTTATCTGGTTAGAAAGGTGCATGACAATGGGAGTATTGATATATCTGAGTTGTCTTCTGATGCTACCTTTCGAGTGAACGGCCAGCGGCTCCAGCCGTATCTAGATCATGAGCCACGGGTCGTTGATGTTGCCCCTATTCACTTTGCGTGAGATGTGGTCTCTTGACTCACATCTATTGCATCTCACGCTCGATTATCATTGTTCTTCCGACTTGTATAGATTCAGTTGTCCATATCACTCTATTCTTTAGTCACACATCCCTTTTCTCATCTTATGATTATGCTATACTTAGGGTGTACTTTACCCTAAGTATAGGGGGGATGTAGGACATTCGATATTCTATTGATTCATTCTACCCATGTTTTGCTGCCTATACTTAGGGATATTTCACCGTAAGTATGGGGGGGTAGACTCTGTACATCCTCCTACTCGGATTTCCCTTCATGTACAGCTT
Source organism: Ottelia alismoides (assembly GCA_037367405.1). Taxonomy (NCBI): domain Eukaryota; kingdom Viridiplantae; phylum Streptophyta; class Magnoliopsida; order Alismatales; family Hydrocharitaceae; genus Ottelia; species Ottelia alismoides. The sequence continues at coordinate 38,044 of JAZKJV010010245.1, forward strand.
GCTATACTTAGGATTACTTGATCCTAAGTATAGGGTGAAACACCGAGTTCTTTGCATTCTATTCTTTGATTCATCTTTTTATATTGCCATTCCTTTTCACTTCCCTATACTAAGCACGAGTTATGTCTTCTTCATCGCTCTTGATCACTCTGAGGACATCGTTCAAGCTAAGTATAGGGGGTGTGTGTATATTTCATATATACTTTAGCCATAACTCGTACTTTGTGTGAGTGTGTTAATAAATAAAAAGGCTAAAAATCCATAAAATTTAAAAATTTTCCCTTGTACATAAAATTCTTCTTGCACATACCTATCTATTTATCAAATTATTTTTGTATAAATGACTTTTTGTTTAAATAGATTATAAATATTTTCATATCAAAAATTATGTATACAGTACAAAATTTTTGTAAAATGTTTGAAAAAAAAGTTTGCAAAAACCTTGTGTAATTTTTTGTAAATATTTTGCAAAGCTTCGCATTCATGCATACATCCATGTTTTCAAACATTTTTCAAAAATTTTATACAATTGTAAATATTTGTAAATTGCAACTTTGTAAAATAACATCTTTGGAAATACATGCACAGTTTTTCCAAATCATAGTTGACATTTAAACTGGCCTGGAATTGAATTGACAAATGGAGCTTGGTTAAGACCTTAATCCACCTAAGAATAAGAGGATCCTTATAGGGCTTAGGATTGAGACTTTTTCAGGTCCATTAGGACTTAATTCTTTGAGTCCACTAGGCTATGAGCATATGTCATCTTGATGAACCTAAGTAGAGCACTTAACAACACACGCATGACTCTCAGAGACAATGGATTTACTTGCACCAGCACTTTACACATAGCTCTCCACGGATGAGGTGGTGAGGAGGCAGTTTCCTTTGGCTTGGGGTAGCATATGAGGGTAGTACTTCTAGGCGGAACCTCTCTTATTCTTATAGTGTAGAAAGTGTGTCTCAACTAGGTCTGGTGGTTATGAAGTCTAAAGAGAGAAGCCATGGGTTGTAATAAATCTTCAAAAGAGGGATAGTCTACTGGCTCAAGAGGAAAAACTCCTTGTGAATATGTTGCACCATGTAGATATGTTGTACAGATGCACATGAAAAAAAATGTGTGCAAAAAGAAAAGAACTCCAAAAATGTGGTGGGTCGGATTGAAAAGTTAATAATCCCACCAGAGTGTACATAGTCAAATAAAGCAAAAGCTTATGGTATACATGTTCCATCTCATGAAGCTTGCAGCGGGAGACTCAGCTACACTGGTTAGAGCTCCCAAGGATACATGGCTACACTAGCCATGGTCCATTCTCTTCTTCCCCCTCTTCTTAAGCCGGTTGCACTTGAACTTAGAATGGAATACCCCGCTTCTCGAGGAAAGAGTTGCTAGACCGAGGCATTAGAGTTACCGGGTTGAGGGAGGTTGTTTCTTTGTTACTTCTTAGGTGGGGAGCTACATATCACTTACACCGTACAAGGAAAGATTCATAGTCATCAGAGTTTGTGTATGTAGACTTGTTCTGATCTAGTTTATTGAGGAGTCTTGACCATAGATTGGTGGAACTTAGAGGCTGTTAAGTTTTAAGCTTAAGTCCAAATAAGGTTCTAACAAATTAATAATCCAAAGGTCTGCCCGAGCTCCATATTTCAATTTAATGAAGGAAAGTTTAATAATCAACCTTGATTTCTCCTCTTTTTCTTTTTCTTTATCTTTTGCACTTATTTTTCAAATAAGTGTTTGCTAAGGGACTAGCAAAAGTAAAGTATAGGGGGGTGATGAATCCCAATTCATCACTCTTTATTCCTTTATTTTAGCTAGAAACTTGAGCAAAACACCATGTAAATATGTGTAAATATCATAAATTGCCAAAATGCATGCATCATGTAAATATGCATAATTAAGCATGTTTTTGTGCTAAAATAAAAGGAATAAAGAAACACAAGAAAAAGAGGGAAATATTTAGAATAAATATTGAGTGACCTAAATCCAAGGGAGGGCTCAACATGGGCCTGACCGCAAAAGAACCCAAGTAGAGAGAGATAAGGTCATTCATACATGTACATATCCTCATATATTTAAATAAATTTATTTTCCTCAAAATAAAAATTAAAAAGTGTTTCTTATTCTTTGTACATATTTATAAAAATAAAACTAAAATAAAATGGATTAAACAAAAGAAAAAAAATAGAAATAAATAAAACCTCTCTCACCAGTGTACATAAACCATGTATATAAAATAACATACCTATTTATTTTCTCCTTGTAAATAATTAATACAAAACCCATAAAATTATCTTTATATTCCATATTTCATGATGTAAATAAATAAAATAAAAATCAATAAAATAAAAGTAAAATAAAAATAAATATAATAAAAATCATTTCCCACTCTGTATATATATGCCATGTACATATGTATATACCCATATTTATTTAACCCATGTAAATACATCATAAAAAAATAATAATACCTTATTATTCCAAATTTTATGTTGTAAATAAATAAAATATAAAATTGGAATAAATGCGCAAAAATAAACAACTAAAAAAATAAAAATCAAAAAATACATATGTATATACCTATATATAATAATAATATATTGTAAATACATTATATATTTTTCAAAAAAATAAATAAAAATCACTAAAAAATAATTTGAAAAATAAGAAACATTTTTCATGTTTTTACTTTTTCGAAATAAAATCGTTTAATAATTTTAATCGAATTTCCAAATAATTTAATAAGCAGAATTATCTAATTGGTCCACGGGGGATTGTTGACCCCCGGTCAACTCTCCCCAAGGACCACCAGACGCGGATCTCGCGCCCCGACCCAACTTCTCGAATTTTTCGCGACTTGATCCGATCCCCAAATAACCAAACCCCGGGCTCGGATAGAAGATCCCACATCATTGATCCACGCCCGGGCGAGATTCTAGGGATCCGTGCACCGTAGAACCATGCCCGATCCATTCTTGCTGGACCCCTAGCAGTATAAGACTTCACCTCCGGCCGCAATTCACCGCCATCTCTGGCTCCGCCTTTCCATCTCAGGACCTCCACTCTCATCCCTAGAGTGACAGCTACCGATCGGAGTGTTGCAGTGAGGAGAAGGAGTCCTCAGCCACTGATCTGGCGACCTTCATCGCCGTGTGCCACCGCGAAGTGCGCCAAGCCTCGGACCGCGGTGATTCCTTGAGGCCAAGATCCCCAGAGCTTCCTTATCTTACGCCCAGTCGACCTCAGCCATCAGGTAGATCCGTTAGTCTTTCCTTCGTCGTCCATTTTCGATTCTCGCGTCTCAGCTCTGCCAGCTCCGACCTAGTGGCCGGATCTCCGCCAACCCATCCTACCCGTACCGATACCCTCTCCGACTCATCGTCACCCTTCTCTCACGATCTGATCACCTTGATACTGGCTACCAGAGCCAGGATTGAGTTTGGCTCCTTCCGCCACCTTCGCCGGATCCTTCCCCCGCTCACCCACGTCGCTTCCCTTTCCCTTTTTGCGAATAACCCCCGCTGGAGTGCTCCTCCGAGCGATACCTTTGTTTTGCAGGTGAATAAGAGCAGGTACCCCCCTTGGTTGCGCTTTCACCCCTTCGTCGGAGCTCCTCCAGGTCGCTCTTCCCTTGTCGGAGGACTCGACCGTTGGAGGCTCCATCGGAGGTGACCACCCGACGCAGAGTGTCATCGCGAGGAAGACCCACCCTTCCGATTGTTCATCAGCCTGCTCGATCGTCTCCGGTGTGCCGGGGAACCTCGCCTGGGAGGTTCCTCATCCTTTACCCGTCGTTGGATCTCCACGCCGCTCCAGTTTGCATCTCCACCGTCCACGCTCTGCCATGTCAGACCATTAGACCATGATCTGACGGGCACGTTCCACCCACGTTCGTCATGTGCCTCCACCGTTGGATGGTCCAGTCAGCTGCACCAGGACCACACATCAGCAGCCAACCTCGCCTCGACACCTGGCGCCTCACGTGCTCCATTACGAGCCTCGGTTGGGTAATTTCACCCATACCCCTGCATATTTTAGTAGTTATAATTTAGTCTATTAAATAAGTTGTCACACTTGGACATTTTACACATTGGACCTTGATGTTTACTTTATTTGCATTTTCGTCCCTGCTTGTGTGAGACATATGCTTCGTCACGTGGTATGTTGGACCATTTGCTTTTTTAGGGCTGTTGAAACTACTGTGTTATGAAATGAAATTTTAATTTCCATATTTGCAGTTATACCCCTGTGCGTGGTTTTATTCGGGCTTTTTGCGCTTTCTACCCGACAGTCTTCGCACGTGTTATTATTAAGCTTCTGGAAATATTTTTCTTTGCATTTAGGTCCTTGTGTACTGTGTGCCTTGTTTTTATTAAATAAAATATCAAATTAGATCCAAATTAGGTGAAATTTGTATACGTGGCTCCCGCCACTGTGTAAAAATTTCCCTAAATTTTTGGGACATTTTTTAGGCTTTTTGATATTTTAAGAATTCAAAAATAGTGATTTTTGCTACTGTCTGACTTAGAAAATCAAAGAAAAATATAAAACTTTGTTTAAAAATTATAAACAAATTAGGGTTAGTCAGTTTTAGTGTAATTTAACTTCTATCCAATTTTCGTGCTTTTTATATTTATAAAAACCTTAAAAATTGCAAAACCCTAAAAAACTTATAAAATTCTAAGAAATTCTATAAAATTCAAACAAATACAAACTCTTTTTCTGAATCTTAGTTTTTGTTTATAGTTTTCATAAAAATTGCCTCCATACTTTTATAGATCCATTTTATATTTTTAATGGATCTTTCAAGTTTGACTGTACAGTGATCCTCTGTTTTCTCACTAATTGATTTTTAGAAAATCATATAAAAATTAGAAAATTCTGAAAAAAATCAACAAAAACACTTAAAAACTAAAAAACATAAAAACATTTTTCTTGGAATTTTCTGTGCATTTTTGGAGTGTTTAAATAATTGTTGAAGTTGCTTTTTCTTACATTTTCTTATAAAATTAAAAATACAAAAATATTTAAAACCCTAAAAATCCACTAAAAACTTTTTCTTCTCATTTTTGGATTTCTGACTACTTCGTAGGTCGCAAGGCCAACTCGTGCTCCCTGAGTTTGACCCTTGTCGCTATACCAGGTTAATAAAAATAGCGAGGACCGCTATTGTATTTTGATTGATTTATACTTTGATTTTGGTGGTTCCTTATTCTCTTGTTGAGTCCGACTTGCGAGTGATTGAGTTTGCAACGACCCGAGTTATTTATCTCCCTTAGTCGCTCGTAGTTTTTCGGTTCATCAAGGAGTTGGATTAATCCTCTACATTCACACTTCCACCCATGATCTAAAATGTTCAAGGAAACTTGATTTGTAAGGTCTTGAGATTTTAGGTTAACCAGCCTTAGCCATCAGGGTCTTGGACTTAATCATCCATATTCCCCTAGATTTCTAGATTTGCGTGCTATATTGCATGCTTAGTCTCAGACCATAAGAATATGATTAGCACATCACATGTACGATTACGGTTTCAATGAGATGAGTTGACTCTTCACTTGAGGGACTGGGACGAGGGATTCGAGTCTGGACTTGATCTAATGATGCTCGAGGATGGGATAAAATCTTTGAAGGCCTCATGAAACCTGAGTGTCAACAACTTTAGCCAGTATGAGAACTTGGTTCTTATACTAATCTCTTGACATTGACCTAAGTGCTAGGGTGTGAAATAAATAAAAAATGTTGATCAGTGTGCGCCAACTCTTGGTAAAAGTAGTGGAGCTAGCCAAAAACACTACAAATCAATGAAATGTCAAAGAAAAGCTCTCATTCCACAAAGTCAAATATCAAAGAGCTTCCATCAAAGGTGAGCGCTCCAACCATTTTCAAAGTGTCCACTTGGACCACCGCTATTAGGACCAGGAGTCACGCTTGCACCAAAAAAGGGCTCTGCATCATAAATGCTACAAGTCTGGGTGTAGAAGGTACGATAGGTACTCAAAAAAGACACACCCCGGTGTATTCCCATGAAAACAAGTGCAGACGGCTCCAAATTCTCTTGATGGACGCACTGATCAACACCAAAAAATGTGTTGCGTAATAAGGCACTAGAGAGAATCCCTGTTCCAATGAGAGGGAGAGAAGAAATGACACAATCCCATGCCCTCCATTACTTGCCTTCCATCTACATTTTTAAGTCTGACAACTAAAGAGATGATGGACTGAACGCAAGATTTGATTTATTCCCTAGTGTTGAGGATTGGGTCCTTAGGAGAATTTCTTCGACCAAGACCTTGGGTGACATTTTGACTCTACTCTCAGAAATGCAGTCAACACTAAATGTCATACCCTTAGTCTATATGTACAATCAGAGAGAGTCTGGATAATTAGAGGAATTGGGTGCCTCTTGATTAAGGTTAGGTTAAGCTCTAAAATTTTGGACCTCTAAAGTTGAGTGGACTTGAACAAAATGGATCATGTACTCACATGCACAATGGGGTTAATTCAATTCATTCATCTTTGATGCTTGGGGACGAGCATAGTTTAAGTATAGGGGGTGATGAAACTCGATTTCATCATCTTAATTTGTCGATTTTAACCCCCTTGCTTAAATGTGTGTCAATAAAAACTAGATAAAGTCTTGTAATTATCAGAGTCATTGAATAAATTAAAAACCACAAAAAAATTGCAAAATTAAAAATCGTGGTGTTTTTAGCTTTAAAAATACCCTCAAAAATATTTCCTATCTTTAAATGTCCTTATCTCTATTTTTGGTAAACATGAAACTTGTAGATCTCATCGAGATCTACAATATTCATATTTTGAGTTTTCCAAATTCGACCATTTGACCCTTCAAAAATCAAATTTTAATTTCTAATAATTTTATTGGGCCACGTGGCCTTTTCTGGTTAAGCCACGTGGCCCGGCCCCATTGTCCTTGCCACCTTTTCGCACATTGGCGAGGTTGAGCGATGTATGGGGAAGATCGTGGGGTCCTTGGGTAGTGGAGATGATGTATGTAGATGCAGCGAAAAGTGGAAGGGGGAAGAAGGTTCGCTAGATGGCGAACGTGGGAGAGAGGGTCTGCAGGAGGTAATCTTGGATAGATTGACTAAATCTGCCCATTTCTTGCCAATGAAGAAAAAGGAGTTCGTTCCAAGCTTAGCAAATTTATACATGAACAATATTGTGAAGCTTCATGGTATACATGTCTCTATTGTTTCTGATCGAGATCCAAGATTTATCTGGAGATTTTGGAAAAAACTTTAGGAGGCTTTCGGCACAAAGCTGAAGTTTAGTATTGCATTCCATCCTCAGACAGATGGTCAGTCTGAAAGAACTATTCAGGTTCTCGAGGATATGCTTAGCGCATGTTCTTTGGATTATGCTCGAAGTTGGGATGAGAATCTTCCACTTATTGAATTCGTCTATAACAATAGTTATCGTGCTAGCATTGGAATGGCTCCATATGAAGCTCTCTATGGGAGGCCTTGCAGATCTCCGCTTTGTTGGAGCAAGGTAGGTGAAAGAAGATTGCTCGGACCGGAACCTAATTAAGAAAAGGCTCTTAATTGCACAAAGTAGACAAAAGAGCTATGCGGATAACCGTCGTAGAGAATTAGAATTTGCAGTTGGTGATCACGTTTTTCTCAAGATTTCTCCAACTCGTGGTGTTTTGAGATTTGGGCGAAAAGGAAAACTTAGTCCAAGATATATTGGTCCATTTGAGGTATTGGATAGGGTAGGAGAAGTGGCCTACCGCATTGCACTACCACCTCAGTATTCGCATATTCATAATGTCTTCCATGTCTCCATATTGTGGAAATATATTCATGATCCATCTCATCAGATCAATTATGAGCCTGTCGAGGTTCATAAAAATTTATCGTATGAAGAGCACCCTTCACACATTGTTGATCGTCAAGAACACCATTTACGAAGGAAGACTATCAAGATGGTAAAAGTTGCTTGGCATAATCATTCGGATAGGGAGGCTACATGGGAACTTGAAGATGAAGTTCGAGAGAAATATCCTGAATTGCTAGGTATGTCATGTGAATTTCGAGGACGAAATTTTTTTTAGAGGGGTAGAGTTGTAACATCTATTTTGTTAGTAGGGGGTGTTGTGCAAAGATCTAAATATTTTGATTATACAGGGTGCATTAGGTATTTATGCATAATAAGCAAATAATAATATTAATAAAACAAAGGATGAAAATGCATAGCCGTTAAAAAGGGAAATGAAAAAAATAATAATATTAATAAAATGGCATAACTAATAAACGTTCAAAAGAAAGAATAAAAAATATATATATAATAATTAATTAAATATCAATTGTGCACATAAGATAATTAAACAAATAAAAAAATTGTGGAACAATTGAAACGACACGAGATGCCGCTCAAACAGAAAATAGTTTTTTTTTATTTTTATCTTATCGCACATCCGTTATCCTTAAGGCCGCTATTATTGGTACAGCCTGTGAGCCTTATATTTAACCCTCTGTTATACGTCTCTGCCTCCCATATACGCCTCTCCCTCCCAAGAACTCAGGCCAAATCTGACCATCTCCACCGTACTTATTACACTTTTCTCCATCGTGTGGCTTCTTACGAATCGTGGCGCGCAAGGATCGCATCTGGATAATCGCGAGATAGAAGACAAACTTCACCAAAACGGTAATGCTTTTAAATTTCAGATTCGTTAAACATAGGGTATCTTGGATTGGACTTTCCGGGTAGAATCACGATGCCCGATCTTTGCTAGTAATTGGTAGAGTATTTTATCGATTGATAAGATTGTGCAATTAATATGACTCAAGGTTAACGTTTAAAAAAATGTTGTCTTAGAAATTTTTTAACCTTATAATTAAAATAACAAACTAGTCATATGGCCTATGTATTATGTTTTGAGGGTATCCGTTAATTATACACTTAGGGCCCGTTCGGTAGGAGAATAAGCAGGAATAAGGATGGGGAATAAGGGGAATAAGGGTCTATTCTCCGTTCGGCTAGAGGATAAGAATAAGGAGAATAAGGTGAAATAAAGGTAGGTAAGGTGGGATAAAGATAGGAATAAGAGTGAAATAAGATGAAATAAATGGGGAATAGTCGTACCACGGGGAAACGTGTTGGGGGCTTATTCCCCTTATTCCATTCCTCCTTATCCTCCAAACGAACAGGGCCTTACAGAATAAAGGATAAAATCTTGACAATGGAAAGTATGTATCGGCCCCTATTATAATTATTTTGTAATCCAAGTGTATTGTTTGTGTTTTTTTCACAACGTGTATTCAAGGGAAAGTTTGGTAATTATATTACACAAGTGCAATGCGTCCATGAAATCCTTGGTAATCAGATTTAGATAACGACAATAGATTAGGAGTCATAAATATAGATACAAAAAATAAAAATAATAACAATCGTATTAATTAGATAAGTATATTTATAAAAAAAAGGGGTACTGTGATTGTTGGGATTTCGGATATTAGAATGTGATGTATTACGGATTGCGCATAACATTGAAATACATCTCTTTTATTTAAGTGATAACTGATTGGCATCCACGGAGAAACATAGGGATCTATCCTTATCGTTTTGAAAGAAAAAAAGAAGAGAGGTATGTACATTAAACTATGTCACATACCGTTGCTAATTATACCCATTTTCTATTTTATTAGTTGTTGTAATGGTGTCTTTTTTAGATCTCGTTAAACAGTTATATTTCTTTGTTACAACTCTAAGTAATTTGGTGCTAAGTTAATATTTAGCCATAATGCCTATCTATGGGTTAGTTGTTAAATATTACAGAGGTAGATACCTCTTTATATATATATAGGCTAATTTGCAATTTTTTATCCAAATATTTTTATTGAAAAGTAATTATTATTTTTGACAACATCATTGTGAGGGAGTAGACATTGTTCATTGTTGGCCCATTAGAGGCTTTGACCTGGCCGGGTGCCGCGCGGACGGTTAATTCCGTCAATTGACTGTTGTAGGCGGGTAATTCTACACTACTTCCAAATAATTTACCGCTACGGCGGTTGACTCAGTACTGATGTCCATTGCATTGGGGTTTGGATAGGAGACCTCGTATTGATATTTGTTTTAGTTTTAAAAATGTTTGATTTAAGGGAACGGGGTGGCTTCTATCCAAACTCGGGCTGCCAGGTGTCAGTAGATGGTATTGATTTACAATTGATAAAGATTTTGATATTATGGTCACAAAATTTGTGATATTCAAGGAAATTTATTGAATTGTCATTGTTATCCCATGATTGGCATAATTGAAAAGTCTTATATAGTTCATTGGTTTTATTGCTCTATATGCCTTAATATGCGGAATTATCGTCATATCATTTTTTTTACTACTCATGGTATATGGATATTGATGGTATGTCTCAAATTATTGGTGTATACTTAATCAAATTCGTTTGACTAATATTGAATTACAACCTTGCAGCGTAGAAGGAAGCACGGGGGTTGGCCGTTGACTGGATTGAAGAGTCTTTGATTTTTTTTCTGGCCTCTTAAGTCATTGTACGGATAAACCTATTTAACTTTTATTATGTAGTTCAGACTTGATGAGTTTTTATTTATTGGTTAAGTTCCTTTGTTCTTCCATTATGTATGGCACTCTGAAAGTTATTTATGGATTATTGAGATTTTGTCTCGTTTCTGGACTCGAAAAAAAATTCATTATTTTGAGATGCTTCCGCAATTTTCCCCATATTTCAAGGTCGGGGACGTGACAAGAGATCTAAGGACTCGATCAACCCATCAATATGTAGTATTCTCCAGCCCATCCTGGTCTTCTATCAATGAGACATGGATCGTGAATCCACTTCCATTCGTCGCGGAATCGAATAGGGAAGCCATTGAGAACCTCTTAGCTTCGATTCACTTCAGACGAGCAAGATTGGAGTAAGTGAAGGTCACCCAACACCACCTTCTTCCCAGTTCAAACAAGTGTTTCCAGATTTGTCCGATTAAGTAAGGGCAACCACGATCTAATATCGGACTTCGACTTATGCCCAAATTACACACGCCCGATCAGATCATGGGGAATGAATAAAACCGCCCACCGCCTCAACCGATGCACGTGCCACGCATGCACCATTGATGAAATTTACACCCAATTCCTTTTTCATTCTTTACATTTCAATCCTTCATCTATGTATAAATGATTTACAATAATTACTAATTAGTCCTTGTAGTTATTTTAATTGTGATTTGGCTATTCTGATTTGTATTCACGTGAATCATCACATGCTTTCTGTGGTGGTGTTTTCATGTTTGTCCTTGACTTTTTCTGTTTATAAAATCTAGAATTTTTTCTTAAATTGCATTGATACCCGTGCTAGTGTGGATAGACGTACATGGAATTTTTGTATAATGGCATATTCCACCATCGATTCATTTCTTTGTTTATATTTTGCCTGAATTTTTTGATAATTTGCACCTAGATCCCTATATTGTTACATTTAAAATCGTTTTCAACATTAAATCAGTAAAAAATAGTAGCCAGTTTTGCTTTTAAAAATCACAAAATAGTAGCCAATTTTGCTTTTAAAATCATTTTCATCATTAAATCAGTAAAAAAATCCATAAAAAGTATAAATACCACAAAAATCAATAAAAATAGTAAAAACTTAAGACACATCATTCCTTTATTTTTGAGCATTTTTCTCATATTTTGAAAATATTAAAAGGCTTTCATTTATTTTTTATTTCATATCATAAATTGATTTTGGAAATTTTTAAAAGATATATTTACAATACTGAAATCAATTAAAACTTAAAAATTAGAAAAATAAAACAAAAAATATATATTAATTGGAAATTATTAATAAACATCGTTTGTTAATTGCCTCCTAGAGTTTGACCATAGAAGCTATACCGGATTAAATATAAATCATATTCTTTCACTTATAATATGTAACTTTTGATTTGGTAATTTTTTGAGATGCATCGATACTCTTTAAATTACTTTATAAAAATCTTGATAAAATCTGAATATTCAAAATGGTGTCATTGACAGGGAGGCATAACAAGGGTAGATAGAATATTCTTTTCTTCTATATGTTTTGTTGTTCTTATTTCTTTTATATCTCTCTTTTAGTTCATTTATATTTTGATAAAAACTGTTCTAACATTTTCTTGTTTCATCTTTGTTCTGAGGGTGATGAATCTCCATTTCATTATTTATTCTTTGGTTTGACATTAAATCCCTAGCTAAATACACACAAACACACACACACACACATACACACACACAGATATATATATATAACATAAATTTGTACAAAATAACACTCAATAAGTGACATACCAATATTGTATAAATATATGTATTTAATTCTAAAATAAAAGAATAAAGGAAAGAAAAGAAAAAGAATGAAGTTTTAAAGATACTGAGTAACCCTAGACCTAAAAATCTAAACATCATGATGACTTGGTCGATGAGGAATAAAGTAGGTGGAGATAGGAAACTGAACTGTACAAAAAAACACTTTATAAATTTTTATTATTTAACCATATATAGCCTTTTGGGATCTATTTAATTATTTATTATTTACACATCAAATCAATAAACTCTCAACATGAAAGTTGTACACAAAAATACAAAGAAAATATAAAATTTATTTCACATTAAATTAATGTACAATGCACCTGAGGCACACAACATAAAAAACTGCAAAGAAAACTTCCTAGACATGTATCTCCTCCATACAGATTCAAAATTGACCAAACTCACATTTTATTGTTCATAAAATAAAATTGTTTATTTAAAGATGGTGATTTCATTAAAAATAGACTTACGATGCAGAAGTTGTCTACTAGGTCTCTATTGTATTGTTTACTTGTATACAATATTCAATATACTTACTATTCATAGTTTAGCTTTCTTATATTTTTATATACTTGGAAGTATTATTAAAAATACATGTAAATAATAAAAATAAAATAAAAAATTAAAAAATTATTAAAATAAATAATGTATAATAATAATAATATATAGGTAAACTATATCTATATAACACATACATAATTATTTAAGTAAATAAACAAAATCAAGAAAATATAATAAAAATATATAAATACATAATTAAATAAGTTATAAATATATAAAATAAATGAATATGATAATAAAATATAAAATAAAAATAAAAATTGTAAATACATGTACATATAATGTGTATATACATGTAAATATTAACACCTAATAAATTAGCTTGTAAAAATAAATAAAAAAAGCCACCAAATAGTACATAAAAAATAAAGAAATTTTCATTTTTAATATAAAAAATAAAATTATGTAATATTTTTAAACTAATAATGAAGGAACTATTCCCTCCATTTTTCTAGTTGGTACATGAGGACCAACCAGAGCACCTTGTGCCTTGACCCCTAGTCAACTGCACGGTCTTCGCCACCCTTCTATGTTAGAGTCTCGGTACTCTAACTTTATACATTTTTTGGAAGTGATTTAGGGCTCGAGAGCCCTTGGTTCCTTCACCAAATCTCTCTCCTATACTCCCCTCTACCTTACCATCACCCTACCATCAAAACTCCATCTCCATCACATGCCAACTCCCTTCGAAGACACCCCCCTTCACATGTTTATAAATAAACATTCCGGCCCCCCATTCTCTATTTGATCACTCTCTTGCTAGTGTAACCTCAAAGGGAGATACTTGGAGTTGATTCTCGGAGACAACTTGAATCCCCAGCCTTGTCAATGTGGAGAAAGTAGTGGAGGAAGGAAATCTAAGCTTCGTCTGACCGTCTCCGAAAAGCTTCATCTTATCTCTGCTCCACAGGTATGAGTTGTTAATCCTAGGTTTATTTTATTTCATTTTAATTCTATAAAGTACCGTAGCTTTTAATTTCATCTAGCATATTAACTTAATTTAGGAATCTTAGTTTTCCAGAGCCTTAAGCTACAACTTGAATTCCCTGTGATTCCACCTCTGATTCTATGCATTCTCATCCCATCTTTGAACCCATCTCCTTGTACATATATCCCCTTATTTCCACCTCAGATTCGGTATGAATCTGAGACCTGAAACTCCACACCTTCACCGGAGCTTGCCCATATCGTTGCCCTATGCATCTCTAGCTTCAAGAGAGGAGCGAGAGAGACCCTCTCGTCTTCCTCCATCTTTTTGTGCCAGAATAAGACCCATGTAGCCATCTGGAGCAAGGATAGAAGCTCAATCAAAGGTATCGGGCATCCATAGCTCATGCTCCCTTCTGACGAGGCCTGAACTGATCTAAGGCATCATGTTGACGCGGAAGAGCCCTAAGAAACTTTTGGACCCATCAACGATGAAGGAGGAAGCCGGAGGTCGAAGAACTTATCGATCGAAGTTTGCTCAGGACAACCTTCTTCGAGTTCTTCCACCAGCTTTGAGAGTTGTCGGGTCGAGGAGCAGACCCATATCTAATATGGGCCCTTGGATTAAATCGAAGCAGTACAGGACGAGGGCAGATCGAACACGTGGTGTGCTGAGCATCGTCTGATAGCATGCCCCTTAGGGCAAATATTTAAGTTGCCCTCAAGCATTTTTATATTTACCAAGTAGTCATGTAAATATAAATCATAGTTTGAAAAGTTTAAATATTTCAAGGACCCCCTTGAAACTTCTTGAATATGACAAACATGTGATTCTAACTCACGTGGTACCCACGTGCGACGTTGTGCATATTGAAACCAAGACCCTCTAGTTTTGGTTTATTTAGTTTATAAATTTCTAAAATTAGTGTAAACTTTCGGAGTAAATTGCACGCCATCCCTCAGACTTTAATATTTTTACAAATATACCTTTCTCATGCTTTTTTTATTTCTTTGCTTGTATATTTTTATTAAATAGCTCCAGTGCCTTCTAAATTTGGGGGACAATGTTTTAAATGTTTTATCTGATGAATATTTGCACTATTATTTTTATTTAGCATTTTATTACATTTTCCTAATTATTAAAAATATAATAGGAGCTAATTATCTCATGTTTAATATAAAAATACAAATAAGACCTATCTTAAAAATTCTAAAAAATATAATATATGGAGACTATATATGCTTTAGATCAAATATCACAAAAAATATAAAAAGAAAACAGTAAAAATTGAAAAAAAAACCTAAAATTCTGTAAAAATCTTAAAAATTATATAAAACTCCAAAAATAGCTCTCTATTGTATAGTTTCTATTTATATTACATACGATATACTAAAAACAATTTTAGGAATTTCATGATTAATTATCTATTTATAATACCCAAAACAATTCAACCAATTTATTATAGCTACTATTTTGTTATTTAAATACATTATTGATAAAAATTAGCAAAAATTTTATTAAAAAGACTAAAATTAGAGAAAAACGTGAAAAACACAAAACATTTTGCTTTGAAAATTTTGATTATTTATACTTATGTTTTAAAATATAGAATCCATATATACTATATATAATATATTATACTTATATATTACTTCTTAATATATTTATTACTTATAGATACCTAATATATGCTTAAAACCATTAAAAATAAAAAAGGATTGTTCTTCTTTATATTTATCTATATTTATATATTTTTATTTATTATATACCTTATATATTACTTATAATATCTATTATATCAGCATTATTATATATAACAACTTTAAAAACAGAAAGAAATTAAAAAATGCAAAATCAAAATGGAAATAAAATTATGAAAAATTAAAATATATAAAATATAAAATTTTAAAACTCCATAAAAATATAATTAAAACCCCACAAATATAAAAAGCTAAAAAGGGTACAAAAATAATTATTCTTTATTTTCATTAATAGATAATAATTATCCTATCCCCATTGCTCTCTATGGTTCGACATTCTACATACTTATACACTATCCATATGTATTTTGTAGAGTTAAAATAAAAAAATTTACTTTTTCCAAAAATCTATTTATTAAAAATAATAATTAATTAAAACCCTATAAAAAATCAAAAATATATTAATTTAAAATTTTCGAGAATATATTAATTAAAAATCCCTATTAATTAAAAACCCACAAAAAATCAAAATTCTAAAAAAGGTATAAAAATGATTGTTGTTTATTTTCATTAAAAAATAACAATTACTCTATCCCCTTTGCTCTATGTGTTTCGACATCTATATACTTATACAGTATACACATGTATTTTGTAGAGTTAAAATAAAATAAATTTTCATGCACACGTGTGTATTGAATTATCATACATTGTGGGTTGATTGTTGATTGAGTTGATTGACTGGATACCGAGATTCTAGAGATGTGCCAAAACCATGATTGTCGGATCCGACTTGTCGGGCATCTCATGCCCACCAAGGCACGATGGTAAGTTCCCCGATCATTCCCACTTATTAAATGGCATCGTTGACAAGGAGCAATGTAGAATAGGATTTTGTACATACTATCCATTTTATCTTTCTTGTATTTTATCCATTTATATATTTAATTGTTTATACGTTTATAACCGATCTCTTGGTTGACTTATTTGCGACGGACCATGTGGTGAAGACGACTTTCTCAGGAAGGTCAGTATGCCCGAGCTACAAGGAGATCAACTCTTTCTTTGTGAGTTGTTTAAAGAGAGAAAAAAGGAGACACACAAAGAGAGAGAGAGAGAGAGAGAGAGAGAGAAGAACATCATAGTTTAGTGTAGATATTTTATTTTATTTTATGTGAGAGAGATATTTTATTTTGCATTATTAATTGTAATAATACATGTACCCAAGGACATTTGGACAATTGAACTCTTGTGGGCCTATTTTACCAAGTATTTGTTCACTTGAGGGCGTGCTCAGTTTTCTTGCGTTTTATTTGATTTATACCTTTTTTTGTCGTATATTCCACTTTTTTTATTTAGTTCCCACATTTTTGAGTTTTCTACCTTCATTTTCTTTTTTTTTATAAGAATGAGCCCTTAGATTTTTAGGAACTTCTTGCTCAAGTAATTGAAGTCCAAACAACTAATATCTGCATGTGTCTATAGTTCTACGCTCGTACTTAGATCAAACTTAATTGGTTTTTCATGCTAATAACAATTCTTGCTTAGGGTGATTTCAACGATATCACATAAAGTGTATATTTGAATTCCTTGTCTTGCATCCCGTATGGAGAGAGCCGGGAAGCATTATAAATCATTTATCTAAGCACGCATCATTTAGATACAAGGCAAAGATTTCCATCCTAGTATCACTTGTGTGTGTTTTCCATATTCTATCCTAGTTTTGTATCACTTAAAATTTAAATAAAATACAAAAAAAACATTTGGTGGATTACTCCTGAAAAATACTCAAAAAGTGAAAATCAAAAATTAAAACAAGGAGTCTTTTTAATAAACTTTGACCAAAAATAAAATTTGTAATGGACATCATTGTATTGGGTTCATAAAGACCACGTTGTTTTCAGGTACCATCCAGATAAGAGAGGCACGTCCCATAAGGATTAGAGCCAGAAACCCAATCTGTAGCTGCCTTGATTATCACCTGAGATCAGTGAAGTACATGCGCTTCTATCGTACATGGGTGAGTATGGCTTCATCTGCTTGCAGACTTAGTCCAAAGTATTGGGCATAGGGCATGCCCTCATGGGGGTATCTGTCTCATCGTTCCACATCTGCGTACTCCACAAGGGGGGAGTATTTGTATTTTCCACTATCGGCTTCCCCAACTCTATTTCTTTGGCTAAATAGCTAGCCTAGGATCGATACCAAGGATCTCAAAAAGTGCAGACTGCATATTACAAAGGAAGTGTTAAGTATGATATACTTTTCTGGTAGTACTCACTCTCCTTTAGGGCAAACCTCTTGATGAATCTCCATTTCGTTCCCTTTATTCTATCATTTTGGACTTAAAACTCCAAGTTAGTGCACATAAATACCATTAAGTTGTACAAATTAACATTCATTCTTTGTTGTATAAATATTATATAAAATATTATTTTTAATGTAAAAAATTATAGAAAAAAGAGAAAAAAAATAAAAAGAATAAAATACCAAAGATATTTTATGACCCTAAACCCTGAGAGCAAGTCAAGAATTGGGCTGGTCGATAAGGAATAAAGTAGGGGGAGATAATGGCCAATAATTCATTATTTATTTATTTTTGCGGCCTATTTTTTTACATTATTTATTAATCATATAAAGAAACTTTGTACATTAAATTTGTAGATAATACTATATATATATATATGAATACAAAATCAATTTCATACAAAAATAATACATAGTGTACTTGTTACACTCCGAATAAGATTCCAAAATTACAATATCATAGACCCATATCTAGCAAATAAAATCTCAAAATGTATAAAATCACCTCTAATTGTATTTATCTTTTAATAAGCTATTTAATGAAGGTGGTTTCATATTTATTAGAGTTAAGGTGTGAAAGTTAGGTTTTGGACACATCATTGTACAGTAAATCCTAATAAAATATTCATTTTCTTTATTCCTTATTAATTTTATAATATTTTATTTTTATAAATTTATAAATAATTTTTATAATATATTTACATATTTATAATATAACGACTTCATAAAGGAAACACAAAATAAAATAAACCTATATATAGGTAAATACATGTTATAACACTTGTAAATAAATAAAGGTGAAAAGTGTTATATCATTCTTTATTCTTTTATATTTTTAGACTAATGTAAATGTTATTTATATTTTAATAAAAATATAAAGCTAAAATAAAACCCAACAAATACATTAAAATAAGCTAATGTACAAAATACATAGATAAATATACACTAACTATACCTATACAATTTATACCCCTATTTATTTCAATGAAAAAATAACATAATAAAATATAATAAAAATATATTTGTACATCTAAAAATAATTTATAAATATATAAAATAATATAATACAAAAATAAAATAAAATTTACAAAATAAACATAGCCAAAACATAGATGAATATACCTATAAATATACCCCTAAAAATTAATTTGTAATAAATAACGTCGATAAATAAATAAAAATAATATTAAAATACTACATAAAATAATAAACATTTTTATAAGGAAAAATTAATAGAATCATTTATCATATTTAATTAAATATTTTCGAATAAGCGGGTTGTTTTGTCATGCAGTGGCCGACGTGGCCCAATCACATTACTTCCTTCGTTGACCTTCGGTCAACTACCTCCCCAGGCTTTGCTGATTGTCAGAAATGTCGAGTCCCCAGTTTTATTCCCTTTTTCAAGGGTGTGTCGTCAATCCATCGGCCTCGATTCCTTCATAAAAAAAATCATCATTGATGTTCCATGAATCACGTTGGGCCTGCAAATCCCCTGCACATAGCTTGTATTCCTTCCAAACCAACTATCAATAAGGGAACCTCATCTATCTATAAATAAATCTCAAAGCTTTGCCTTCCCTTTTTGATCCCCTTCGAACTTCACCTAGTATTCTTGCATGTGTGTCGAGGTCCAGACGCTAGCTGCGAGCCACCCCGTGCTTGGAGACGGCGTAGTCAGGACGAGGTGGTGGTCCATGGTGGTTCTCCAGCTACCCTGCTCCATGAGCTTCCTCTCAGGTATAACAACTGCCCTTTTTACCGTCTTTAGATAGCATTTTAATTTTGCTTTTAATTATGCATTTAATTTAGGGATTAATCCATATTTCTAGTGGTAATCGATGTATTCGAAGTTCGCCGGAGTTGAGCTCCGAAGAACCTCCTCCATCGTGCTCGACCATTGATCGACCCGTATTTGACCCCCCCCCCCACTTCTATCCCCTTCACCCTCTCGTCACTCCAGGCATTCCATTGCACCCAGATCATTCATGGATCCAGAGATCAGCTCTCTATTCCTTGTCGTCCACCAAATAGCTCCGTCCAACGCACTCCCTCACCCATTTCCTCTTTTGGTGCTTCTCGGAGCACACCCCGTTGGTTTCGACTAACCCTTGAGCATGACTGAACACCAAAGACCCTATTGAGATGTTTTTGAAGCCCGCCCGAGGTTCCTAAATCTCTTGAGCTCCCTCGACCTTGTCGGAGAACTCTAGCCATCTCCAGGGACTTTTGTGCCATCCAAATGCTAGAGATACATGCCAAGAACCTTTATGGACCCTCAGCAGTGAAGCAGGAGCTCATGACATGGAGATTTGGCCGATCAAAGCTCACTTGCGCATGTGTTCTTCCCTGTTCTTCCAGTGGCCTTCATCATTGTTTGATTAGCCCTGTTCATTATAAGGTTCAACAATTGTCCGATGCGCTACCTCTCAATTACCTGATCGAGATATAGGATCTAATCCTAGCCATCCCTTGTGAAGCGTTATCGTTGCACGTGAAGTCACCACATGGATGAGTGAGCGACATCCAACTATCCTACAACACCTAATAAGGAGTAAAGTGCATACTTAGCCCTACTATTTTTGTGTCTATTAATTAGTCCTGCAAATAAAAGAGACGACACAAACAAAATAATGAAATTACATCTAAACTCATGTCTTTCTTTTATATTACATATAGGTTCATGTTAGGTCACTGCTGAATCCACGATCCATCATCTTTATTCTTTTATTTTAGATTTATTTCCTTAGTCAAATACTTGTAAATATGCATTAATTTTATAAAATTACCATTTTGCATGCATTTGTTAAATATGCATTTTTAACACTTTTTATACTCAAATAAATGAATAAAGAAGAAAAGAAAAATAAAGGATGTATTTATGAAATAAATGTAGACTGGCCCGAACCTCAAGAGAAGATCAATACTTGACCTGATGGACCAGGAATAAAGTAGGAGGAGATAGGGTCTTTAATTCAAAAATCCAAAAATTTATTGTAAATTTTTCCCTTTATTTGTACAAAAATTATACTATTTTATTTGTATATAAATTGACTCAAATTAAACATTTTTTATAAACAAAAGTTGTAGATAAAAATGTTTTGTAAATAATAAAAATAATTGCAAAGCTAAATCATGTATAGTGTAAAAGTATTCACACTCAAAAAAACTTTAATTTACAATTGAACGATCAATTCTGGTCCATACGAACTCAAATTGAATCAAACTCACTTCCATTATACTCTAAATTTAATTATAATTAAAATGGTTGTAGCGTCATAATTTTTGGAGTTACGGTTGAAAAGTCGGTTTTTTGGGTGGTTTTTGCAATTTCACCACTTACCTATTGTATATATTTGTTCATATTTATTTTTATACTTAATGTATATAATTGTAAATTATTTTCTTCATTAGTAAAGATAAAAATAAAAAAAATATATTTTTTAAAAATTATTATTATTTAAAAATAATTTCCTTGTTTGTACATGTGTATACTATATGTATATAATACTTGTGTATAACTAATTTCCTTACATTAAAATCACCAAAAAATTAATATCTAACTTTAATTAATTAAGTTAATATAATTACGGAAATTTGATTAATTAATTTATTTGATTTGAAAACCTACCTTGTTTATTAAGATTTGATTTTATGCCTTAAATAACCACCATTAAGGTGGCTAATTATTTTTTTTATAAATTAATTATATTATATAATTCCGAATTTCATTTTTAAATAATTTATGAATTAAATGAATTATTTATTTAATTAACCAATAAACACTTTCCTTCTTTGTACATATTTTCCTTTTTGATTTTTCCTCTTCTTTTTATTGAGGTCCTCCTCCATTTTTCCTTTGATCAATCTTTGGTGGAGAAGGGGCCTCTTTCCTGAAATCCCATCGGTCGATAGAGGAGCCCAACCCTCAAGTCGTCCGGTGGCAGCAGTGTTGGAAATGCAAGCCCAGGGCGAGCCATTATGCAATAAATGTTATTGCATATATCATTCCCTGATCTCAAATAAAGAATGAATAATTTGCATAATAGGTCCCTTAGTACAACTAGGGTTATGTACCATGGCCATCTTGATGATCATACAGCTGTTGATTCAACTATTGAATCATAAGGGCTGGTGCTTGGATGAATATCTAAAGAGTTAGATTGAGGACTCATCAAGCACCATCAAATGATTGTTAAGAGATGATCTCCAGCCTGAGTAGGAGATGGCAGTCCTTATCTCTTTAGGCCGATATCTGACCGACCTCTTGATGCAGGTCCTCTGCATAGGAATAGGGATTCGGAGGTGTCAGATTAGTTAGGTCAAAGAGTTGACTTAACGAGATCGAGATAACGAAAGTCCTATATCGTATGCTGTCATGATATAGGCATGCATCCTCTGACCGGAGACAGATGTGTTGCTATATGTCTAAGTATGTACATTTGGCAGACCAATAGGTTGATGACCCAATCAAGGTCTACACACCGGCGCGCGGGTGTGCATATAAGGGCATATGAGTAATACGATCTCTCATAGGGATCTTACAGGTTCAGTTACTGAACCGGAAGACATGAGCTCACTCATAAGATATTGGGAAGAATCAAATTCCATGCGCATGGTCGTCTTGCTTTGGAAGCTTGACTGAATTTGTAGGTTTGATATATACTTTTAGTATATTATCAAGACCTAGGTATGATATACACTTTTGGAAAGTGTATGATCGATACTAACTACTAATGATCGAATGAGAAACTTACTGATAAAACCAAGAAGTAGACAGTATAAAGTTGATCCAATACTTCAGGTTTAATCTGAGTCTTCCAGTATGCAGGATGTACAAGTATTGGGAATACCTGAGGGTGATTTGATCATAAACGATTGTATAACCACGACGCTTCCATTCCTAGGGAGTGATGAAACGGGTCTGGATTTTAGTGACTCCTCTCAGTAGAGAAGTGATCTGATCTTGGTCCAAGTGTTGGACATTGATCTGAATGTGATTCAGATACAATGAGAAGATTAGATCTATGGTCTTGATTTAATCAAGCATCTATGGGAGGTCTGCGATCTGGATTTGAGATATGATCTCAATATCCATGTCACTATACGTGGAACAATACAATCGACCTGTCCTTATCTCCAAGTATCTGAGGAGTAATAACATTATTCTTAAATGGTTTAAGAATAATTCCATAAGATCTAAGCAAAGAGAAGTTGATAATTAAATGTGATTTAATTATCATGATGTATGAGAAATTATCCAATATGATTAAATGTGATTTAATTATTATGGATAAGAATAATGTGGATAGTAATATCCAATTATTCATAATATGCTATAAATGTGATTTATAATATATTAGAGAGAGTTAAATATAATGTATATTAGTAGATTAATTATTAATGTGTATTGGATACACATTGTCTAATTAATTGAAAATGTAAATTACATTTTGTTTTGGGTTGTGAATATGATTCACAATATTCCAATGTCAAGATTGCAATATTCCCAAAATTAATTGAGAACTATTTTTTGATGAATAAAATACCAACAAATAATTGTTGGAAAATAAGTTGAGAGAAAAACAAGGAGATGTGCAATCTCATGGGGATCCATGAGATTGCCCTCCCCATATGGGAAGAGGGGGGCGGCACCAATTCCTTTATGTAATTGGTGGTCGTCCACTTCTCCTAATGGGGAAGGTGGATCTCATTTGTTTCTTCACTCCTTATTTAGTTGGTTTAATTTGGTATTAATATATATTTGATTTATCAAATATATTTAATCAAAATTAAATCACAAATTGTTGGTTTTACCAACAACAATCTTGACCATTGGATTGACATAAATCAATCTCATCCATTGATTTTATATGTCCCATGGATTGAGATCCATGGATCCCAAAACCCTATAAATAGAGAGGAATACCATGCTCTCTCCTTACACATGATATTGTAGCAAACAACTCTCTCTCTTTCTCATACTCGACAGCCCTCTCTCTCCCTCTCATCTTGGTGGCCGTCCACCTTGGTGGAGAGAATCGTCGACGCCCGCGCCATCGTGTTGCCGCTTCGACTCTATGCGGTTCTTCATCTTCTTGGAGTGCTTCACTCACGAAGGAGACGTTTGATCTCGTGCGACGATATCAAGAGCAACCGTGCTTGGATCAACTTGGATTGCGAGGACACCGCGACTCATCCCTGCGCTCGCAAGCCGTTACTCCGACGATCGGACTTGAGACAGGAGGTCTCTTTTTTCGTAGAGACTTGATCAATCACGCTTCAAGAGGTATTTCATTATACTTGCTGTGGTTATAGATGAAACGATTTGAGAATAGTTCTCGGATCATGTGGTTTCATCGGATAAAAAATTTTAAATTTTGCTGCACTGAACAACTAGTACGACTAGTCATTCTTCGTCGTATCCGATACGACGATCACGCTTCCGTGATGCGCTTGAGGATAATTTCCATATCCTTCAAGGGGTATCAGAGCCTTAGGTCGACGGTTTTGAATATGATTCGAAAAACCGAGGACGACTTGGGTTCGTTAAGGTCGCGAAAGTTTTCATCGCATTTGATTTCGCAGATCTGTTTAGTAAATAAATTCGGCACTGTTTTAATTATTTAAACACGAATTTAATACTTGAATTTTGTTCCCCATTAAATAAGGAAACCATAGGAACTGAGTTTGCGTAAATCGGATTTCGTATGCTCTAGTTATGGTTGTTTTAATGAACATGTATGCACTGTTGCGGGAACAGTAGATTTTAACATGATTAAAGAGTTAATTACTATTATCATCTGCCTCGAAATGCGTGCAACTCGACTTAGGTTCTGTTCTAAATCAAGTTAGCAATCTATGAAAATTGAGTTTGCTTAATTTGGATTTAAATTGATTGAGATATGTTAATTTTAGTGAGTAGGGGTCCTTACTGAAATTACATTCCTAATCTAGAACCAAGTGATTGTCAATTAGTGAAATTAATTGTTAATTTCGTGAAATAATCTTGAAAAATATTTATGAAATATTGAAACATGATTATTTGCCTAATTGACTTGGCCCCAACCAATTAATTGATTAAGATATGATCTAAATCATAATTGGAAACCACAATCTTTCAAACTTGATGCTTGAATAGGATTTGGGAATTTGTCTAGCAAATTTCCTTATAATCAAAAATGTTTTGATTATTACTATATGGTACAATTTCGGTTCAAGAACCGATGATCATCTCAAGTACAAATTAATCAATTTGGCATTATCCTTTCCCGAGGCGGATATGGTGCCTAGTCGGAGAGCATTGGGGTTGCGGGTTGCAACGTATATGGTCCGTCCCACTCTCGTCGGTATTGGCCATGACAGCGGGTAGGGCCAGGATAATATCCGAGGGATTAAGATGTATTTTTTTAATTATTAAAATTCGAATTAATACTTATTTTGAGATCTTACCATATATATTCAAGTAAAATAATCAAGTTTGATTGATTGAATTGGATTGATAATTAATTTAATATGATTAAATTGATTATGTCCAATTGAAATACTCTAATATGATTAGAGCTAATAATTCCCTTGGAAGAATTAATTATGTGAATGTGATTCACGATAATTAATTGAAATTTGAATATGAGGTGGAGGATCACATAAGTGACATCCATGGTCTCCCGTCAAGGCGAAGAGTTTCGTCGCCAGGGATTGCATGTGGGAGATGCCTGTCCGAAGTGACAGCTCCTGTATGCGAGCGCATCTGGATCGGGCTCTTTGCTTCTCGAAAGAGTAAGGCCGTATGCGTAGTGACCCCAATATTGGATCCTCATATTATTGGGGCGATATTTGATTGCACATAGCGAGTACTATTCCTGTTGACGGTTGGTTCAATTAACAACGGGTCAACATCTCCTTAGGGGTGGTGGGCCCGTGTGTTAAAGATCGAATTAGGAAATGCAAGTTGGACTTGCAAAGACGGAATGTGTTCCCGCTTCTTTTTATCCGAGTTGTAGGTTCTCATATTATTGGGATGCAACAAAGATAAGGAAGGAGATCCCAGATCTTGCTTGAGATATAATGGTAAGTATATCTCTTACATTGAAAGTGATTAAGGGAATGAACTTTCAATGTTGACATGGCAAGACAACTTTGATATAAGAATTCCTAAATCAAAATAAAATATGTATATATAAATACATATATCTATGCAAATTTCTTATTTCAGATAATCCTTCATTAAAACCCACTCAATGATATACTCAATAGTAACCAGTGAAATATCTTGGGTTGGACTCATGATCCAGATATTGTACTTGCAATTGAACACATAATGTATGTGGTTGCAATATGCAATTTTCCTCACAGTAATGAGGAATGACAATTAAATAGATGATAGGATTACAACCCTAGGGTTTGTATGTCTCTATAGTCTTGGTATCATCAAATGTACTTTGGAAGTGACATGTTGATGATGATCATAATTGTCATATAATCCTTATAAAATCAATGAAGATTTTCTGGCATACATATGTGCTCTTGACATTTAATCATGAGTGACATGGTTCTCTGCATCATGTAGAATGGTAGCTCTATAAAGAGATGATGTATTCAAATTGTTTGAGTACCTACCTGAACCTATGTTTTATAAGTTTAGATGGATGTAGATGATGAGTGTCATTATTCTACTGTCTATACTCTAGTCATTCATGAAGCTTCATAGTATTCATATTGTGTGAATTTAATGAAGCATAAATAAATGTTGAAATACTCTTATTTTGAATTCTTTTGAATTTATTGTAAGAGATCCTTAGTCTTAAGCAATGGTTGCTTATAGATAAAGGGAGCGCAATGGAAGCATGGGTTGGACCCAAGAAAGAAGAAAAGTCAAAGAGTTGACTGGACTTTTGTGACTTCCATATGACATCCAAAGACTTGGATGAATGCCAATACTGCAATAAGTTGATGTGTTGATAGTATGACTATCAAGTCTGTCTAGAATCCTTAGAAAAGGAATCGGATGGAGCATCAAAATAATCTACATAAATCATTGATATTGACTTACTTATTGAATAAGATAAAGTCAAATAATTGTATCTCAATCTTCTGATGACATTTGCAATGGGTTGCATATGTTTTAGAAGACTGGAAAATTTGATCTTAAAGGTTTATAGTTGTCCACGTGAATATTGATGCAATTGTTGCAACAATCTCTGTTGGATTAGTAGACTTGTTAATTTCAGTGGAAGAGCCCTTAGTCTTAGAGAATGTCTCTGTGACCTAGATATTAGAATACACTCATTGTTTATTTCTAAATGTTGGAAATAAACATGAATTCTGAGGTAGAACTAACATAAAGAATTATGATGGAGATATTTCAGATAATAATCTAAAATCTGGTGGACTCCACTAAATTAGAAAAATTAATGAATGGTTCATTAATATTTCTACATACTGAAATTAAAACCTTTATAAGATCAATAGGAGGATGAAGATCATTTGACAATGATCTAGCATCGAGCCTTGGACATTTGTCTATCGATTTGATCAATAGACTAGTAAGAGATGAAACTTTAGAATGTCTAAAATTTCAAAACATACATACTTATGAATATTGTATTTAAAGTAAAATGTCCAATACACCCTTCTTTGGGAATGGTGTAAGATGTCAAGGTATGCAGGATCTCATACATATTGATGTATACGGATCATCTATATCATATTAAACATTATGGATATGTGATATCTATCGATGATTATGTATGATATGAGATTTCTTCTCTTCACCTAAAGAAACCTTTGAAATGTTCAAAGATTTCATAATTTTGGTTTAGAACCAAAGTTTGAAGGAAGATAAAATGAATTTGGTCTAATCAAGGTAATCGGTACCTATTAGATGAATTCATGATATACCTTATAGAGAAAGGAATATCATTCCTATCTCACTCCTCCTAATGAACCGAAACTCAATAGAGTTGTAGGGAGATACAATTGGATCATGTGTGACATGATTCAATCAATGATGAAATTTTAGCATAAATTCCTCTTAGTATCCAGATATATATGTAGTAGAGACTACATATAATTCCATGCAAGTAAGCTGGAATTGAGCACTTGAGAGTGCTGCTTCATTAGGAAAATAAAGGATGGTATTGGATACCTACTTTATAACCTTGAGATTCTTAAAATATCTCATCTCCGAGAATGTGATTCTTAGAGGTTGAGACTCTTGAGAATCAAGATGAAAATGAAGTATAGGAACTCATTTTATCTTGAGAAGATAATGAGACTCTTGAAATTGGAAACTAAAAAGACAATTAAAGATGAAACACTAATACCTCTTCAAATGAGTTTGAGGATGGATTCCATGTGTTAGAGAAATCTGACAATGATCGAACTTCATGTGATGAAGCTTCTGAAGATCATAGCATGGATAGATGGATAGAAATAAAAGTCTAATGTAGACTTCATATACAAGTGTTGTATATGGACCCTCGAGGATCCACCTATATGGGTAAGACCTGTAAAGGTGTAAATGGATCTTCAAGAGAAAGGGAACCTAATGGGAAGGTAGAGATCTTCAAAGCACGGTTCGTAGCCATAAGCTACACACTGGAAGAGAATACATTGCTTGCAATGAGACTTGCTCTTCGGTGACCATGCTTAAAACCGTCAGAATATTGCTAACCTTAGCTACACAAATTGACTATTGCATCTTCAAGATGTAAGTCAATATTGCATTCCTCTACGAATACCTCTTTGAGGATATTCACATGAAGTAGCCCCAGGGCTTCATGGTTGAGGAAAACAAAGTATGCAAGCTAAGGAATCCATCTATAGACTCACATAAGCTTCTTGAAGTTGGACCATAAGATTTGATGAAATTATAAATGTTATGATTTCAGATAAAATCTTAATGAACCATGTGAAGCTTAGTGAGAGTGCCATTCATTGTGTTCATCATGCTAAATGTAGATAATATCCTAATCATTTGGAATGATATAAGGATAATAATAAGTGTTTTATGGACTGGCTATTCCATATCTTGAAATATGATTTCAAAGATACCTCAGATCTTAGTTCTGAAGTTGTTCAGAAGCAAAGAGAAGAGGATAATGGGACTGTCACATTTGTAGTACACCTTGGACATATTCTATTCATAGAAATTCCAAGAAAGGCTTCCATCCCTTAAGATATGGTACTGACCTATCTAAAGGGATAGCACCTCAAAGAGTTGAGGCAGTGAATGCTAGAACTACTTGCCCTTGGGCATCAGTTCTGAGAAGCCGGGTGTGTACTAGATGTGTACAAAAGTCAGATATCTACCATCCAGTGGGAGTAGCAAAGTATTGCTAATCCTACTATGGAAATAAAACACTTGGTTGCAGTAATAACAAAATCTTCATAGATGACAAGATTTTTGAGATAGTGATCTCAAAGTCTTATCTTCAAAAGTTTAAGACTTTATAGATAGTGATCTAAAAGGTCTTAACTATAGATACCTTAGGAGATAGAGATCTCCAGGAATAAGGATATTCTGATAAGGATTATGGAAATACTGGTTATGATAATTGTTAAGCCGTAGTGTCAAGGACATTATAATTTTTAACAAGATTGAGTATTGATTGCATAAGATGCAACATTCGCATTAGATGCGAGCACTGTTACTGGGGATATGCAAGTACCGTAAAAGGACTTGGCGTAGTCTCGCAGGAACAGAGTGACTGATCAGCTTACCTAGCTATTTTCTAAATAGCCTATGACTGTCACATGAGTGCGGGTTTAAATGATTAGCCCATTAATGGCTCTTTGGGCTAGTGGGAGATTGTTGGAAATGCGAGCCCACGGCGAGCCATTATGCAATAAATGTTATTGCATATATCATTCCCTGATCTGAAATAAAGAATGAATAATTTGCATAATAGGTCCCTTAGTACAACTAGGGTTATGTACCATGGCCATCTTGATGATCATACAGTTGTTGATTCAACTATTGAATCATAAGGGCTGGTGCTTGGATGAATATCTAAAGAGTTAGATTGAGGACTCATCAAGCACCGTCAAATGATTGTTAAGAGATGATCTCCAGCCTGAGTAGGAGATGGCAATCCTTATCTCTTTAGGCTGATATCTGACCGACCTCTTGATGCAGGTCCTCTGCATAGGAATAGGGATTCAGAGGTGTCAGATTAGTTAGGTCAAAGAGTTGACTTAACAAGATCGAGATAACCAAAGTCCTATATCGTATGCTGTCATGATATAGGCACGCATCCTCTGACCGGAGACAGATGTGTTGCTATATGTCTAACTATGTACATTTGGCAGACCAATAGGTTGATGACCTAATCAAGGTCTATACACCGGTGCGCTGGTGTGCATATAAGGGCATATGAGTAATACGATCTCTCAAGGGGATCATACATGTTCAGTTACTGAACCGGAAGACATGAGCTCACTCATAAGATATTGGGAAGAATCAAATTCCATGCGCATGGTCGTCTCGCTTTGGAAGCTTGACTGAATTTGTAGGTTTGATATATACTTTTAGTATATGATCAAGACCTAGGTATGATATACACTTTTGGAAAGTGTATGATTGATACCAACTCCCAATGATCGAATGAGAAACTTACTGATAAAACCATGAAGTAGACAGTATAAAGTTGATCCAATACTTCGGGTTTAATCTGAGTCTTCCAGTATGCAGGATGTACAGGTATAGGGAATACCTGAGGGTGATTTGATCATAAACGATTGTATAACCATGACGCTTCCATTCCTAGGGAGTGATGAAACGGGTCTGGATTTTAGTGACTCCTCTCAGTAGAGAAGTGATCTGATCTTGGTCCAAGTGTTGGACATTGATCTGAATGTGATTCAGATACAATGAGAAGATTAGATATATGGTCTTGATTTAATCAAGCATCTATGGGAGGCCCGCGATCTGGATTTGAGATATGATCTCAATATCCATGTCACTATACGTGGAACAATACAATCGCCCTATCCTTATCTCCAAGTATCTGAGGAGTAATAACATTATTCTTAAATGGTTTAAGAATAATTCCATAAGATCTAAGCAAAGAGAAGTTGATAATTAAATGTGATTTAATTATCATGATGTATGAGAAATTATCCAATATGATTAAATGTGATTTAATTATTATGGATAAGAATAATGTGGATAGTAATATCCAATTATTCATAATATGTTATAAATGTGATTTATAATATATAAGAGAGTTAAATATAATTTATGTTAGTAGATTAATTATAAATGTGTATTGGATACACATTGTCTAATTAATTGAATATGTGAATTACATTTTGTTTTGTGTTGTGAATATGATTCACAATATTCCAATGTCAAGATTGCAATATTCCCAAAATTAATTGAGAATTATTTTTTGGTGAACAAAATACCAACAAATAATTGTTGGAAAATAAGTTGAGAGAAAAAAAAGGAGATGTGCAATCTCATGGGGATCCATGAGATTGCCCTCCCCATATGGGAAGAGGGAGGCGGCACCAATTCCTTTATGGAATTGGTGGCCGTCCACTTCTCCTAATGGGGAAGGTGGATCTCATTTGTTTCTTCACTCCTTATTTAGTTGGTTTAATTTGGTATTAATATATATTTGATTTATCAAATATGTTTAATCAAAATTAGATCACAAATTGTTGGTTTTACCAACAACAATCTTGACCATTGGATTGACATAAATCAATCTCATCCATTGATTTTATATGTCCCATGGATTGAGATCCATGGATCCCAAAACCCTATAAATAGAGAGGCATACCATGCTCTCTCTTTACGCATGCTATTGTAACAAACAACTCTCTCTCTCTTTCTCATACTCGACATCCCTCTCTCCCCCTCTCATCTTGGTGGTCGTCCACCTTGGTGGAGAGAATCGTCGACGCCCGCGCCATCGTGCTGCCGCTTCGACTCTATGCGGTTCTTCGTCTTCTTGGAGTGCTTCACTCACGAAGGAGACGTTTGATCTCATGCGACGAGATCAGGAGCAACCGTGCTTGGATCAACTTGGATTGCGAGGACACCGCGACTCATCCCCGCGCTCGCAAGTCGTTACTCCGACGATCGGACTTGAGACAGGAGGTCTCTTTTTTCGTAGAGACTTGATCAACCACGCTTCAAGAGGTATTGCATTATACTTGCTGTGGTTATAGATGAAACGATTTGAGAATGGTTCTCGGATCATGTGGTTTCATCGGATTAAAAAATTTAAATTCCGCTGCACCGAACAACTAGTACGACTAGTCGTTCTTCGTCGCATCCGATACGACGATCACGCTTCCGTGATGCGCTTGAGGATAATTTCCATATCCTTCAAGCAGGCCGGTTGTCGTTGAGACCATCACGACACCTGCCTCCCTCAGGTTAGATTCATTTTTACTTCTCTCTTTTCATCTAAATTAATCGTAGTGTAACTTATCATTTCAATTTCATCATCATTATTTTATTCGTAATCCTCATTAATCGTAGATTTTAATCATCTTAAAAAAATTGATTCTAAAACCTACACTGATCATCCACATCATCTTATGTGACCTAATCGCTTCACGTTCTACCATACACGATCTCTCACCTCCGGACATACACGATGGTTGGAGATCCAGATCTATCTCCCAGTTCGTCAGATCCGCACTCGCTCACATTTTTCCGTGTTTGTTGTTTTTCTTTGATCGAGCCGTCATGTTCATATCCTCGTTCATTTATACAACAAAAATAATTTAAAAAATAATATAACAAATTCCTTTATCTCTAATAATTGTATTGCAGGAATAATGAAAAGAGTTTCTCTTTATAATAGTTGTTTTGCAAGAATAAATAAAAAATTAATAAAATTTAACATTTGTTTTACAAGAACATTTTAAAAAAAAGAAATAAAAAATAAAAAAAAGTTTTATTTAATTTCTCTATTTACAAAAAAAGAGAAACTCGGATAGCAGGCCTCCCATCACCTGTCACCATCTTCCTCCGCCTGGGGCGGAGCTCCATCCTCCTAGGAAGCCATCGCTGCCACGTACCGTCTCTCCCTGCCTGGAGCAACATTCAGCCACCTCCGACCGCCCCTTGATGCGACCGTCATTGAGCTCCTCCTTCCCGTCCACCGACTGCACATGCGCTGCCCCTCCCCGCCGCAATGCTCCATCGCAATCAACCTTCGTTGTGCGGTGCCGATCCCGCCGCGACAACTATCTCCACTTGCTCGCAACTCCAGAGCCACTCGCCGACCCGTGCGCACCTCCGTCTTCACCAGAATCTCGTCGAGCGCATAGATCTTCCCCCTTGGAACTCCGTCGTGCCTATCGTCTAGCATGCCACCACCTAGATGCCTCCATGCCATCGCACACGCCAGCGTCGCCTTCCAATACGGCTGCGTCCAAGCGTGGCGCCAGTTGTGCCAGCCCATCGTTAGGAAAGAGAAGGGGCGGTACCCCACCTTCGCCCTCTTTGGAAATGAAGGAATAAAGCAAACAACAGGGAACCCTAGAAAGATATAAAAAACATTTGGGAAAATTGCAACTCAAACCACCAGAAGTTTCAGATATTGTGAAAAGCTCCCCGTTAGATTCATGCATGTGCCATGCACATGTTTCTTGGGTAAATTGTGTTTTCATCCTGATTTTATTTTCTTGTTATTTTCTAATGCACAAACATTGAATATTTGCATTTCAATACATGTTCTCCTGACAGTTATTCTGCTTGTTATTTTCATCGAAATAAACATTTTTATTTCTCAATAAATGTTGGAAAATTCATGTTTTATTCTTGTCACTTTTTTCTTCATTGTATATAAATTTCATTGTATTTTAAACTAATTTTATATTGTTAAAAAAATCAAAAACATTATCTTTTTCTCTGACTGGAATTTGAAAAATAATAAAAATTTGAATATTGCTATAAAAATTCCAAAGTAATTAGATTAGTTGTAATTTACTGTCTTTTATTTTCTAACCAACTTTTACTCATTTATTACTTATAAAACCCAAAAAATGTGTAAAATACCAAAAATATTATAAAAATCATAAAAAATTGTAGAAAAATAAAAAATAGTGATTTCAGTTCCTGTGTGTAGATATTTGTATATAATTTATATAAAAATAATTTCTAGGAGTTTTGAGCAGATGAAATATTTTTAAGTTGCAAATTACTCCAGATTGTGCATTGTTTACCTTTTTTACCACTGTTTAATTTTTAGAAAAATATAAAAACATCTGAAAATTGTATAAAAATTATCAAAAACATTTTAAAGCATATAAAACCCAAAAATATTTTCTTTATATTTTTTTGAGTATTTTTTTGTAATAGAAAAAAAATTTGTGTGTGCATATTGTGACTTATGTATTTATTTGAAAATTAAAAATTAGAAAAATAAAAAACCTCTAAAAAATTATTTTGTTAGAAATTTGACTACTGAGATCTTTAATCATGCTCCTTTTGTTCGACCATGGTCGCTATATCAGATAAATTAAATAGCGAAGACCGCTTATATTACACTTAAAAATTGGACCGTTAATTGAACTTGACTCTTAAAATTAAACATAACTGATTCATCATTGTTTTGGGAGAGAAACCCCCTCATTGTTTGCACTTTTTATTGCTCACATACACACTAAGGAGTAGTGCTCAAATCCTATTAAGCCTCCTAAGTGTTTGTACTACTTTTTTCTAATCACCTAAACTTTAAAAAATGACAAGATAATTGACCGCATCTTCACGGTATTCACATTGCGTTGAGTAGGTGAATTGGGGGTTTGCATTGTTTTTGTATGTGATTGGTATGAGTTGGTTACGATCATCCTCTCTAGATCATTTACAGTTACCTTCTGTCTCCTTTCTTGTTTTTACTCCGTCTCTCTTATCCCTCCTCACGTGTCATCCCATGTGAGATGGACATTTACAAGTTCATCCCTGTTAGTTTTTTTTCGTCCAAGAAATTTAAAGCACATTGTATATTTTTGGGAAAATTGCATAGGGGTCCCTATATTTTATTTTATTTACATATTTACCACTGCTGGCAATTGTATTTTTATGTGGTTGTTGTATTTATTTAAAATAGCTATGTGCTACAGAAATCACGAAAAATTAGATGTAGGCTCCCGGTTGCTTGTAGTATCATGCTCTGTTTTTAATTTGTAAATTTGGACCTTTTTACTGTTTATTGAAATGAGCACGTTTTTGTCCCTGTTTATCTTATAAAATACCAAAAAATCAAAAAACATTTTGAAAATTTCTCAAAAAAAATATATGTTGTCTATTTTATCATATTCAACACCAGACCAAACATTCTTAAAATAGAAAAAGAAAAGGCCTAAATATTGAAAAACTTCTAAACCTCTATAAAAATATAAATAATTCTCAAAAATCTCTAAAAATAGTTTTTCTTATTGTACAATTTTCTTTGTATTATTTTTTAGCTATTAAATTTGATTTGGAAGATTTTGGACTTAATTTTCTATTTTTAATTTCCATTTAAGTTCCAATCTATTATTTTATAAATGGTTTAAGCTATTTTTGACTTTAAAAAGCCAAAAAAAATAACAAAATTCTATAAAAATTCATAAGAAAACCCAAAAATATTTAGTTATGCATTTTTTGTGTATTTTAGTTATATTTCTATATCTTTCACCATATATTGTATATATATCCTTATATATTTTTATATATTTTTTAGTATATACTTAAAAAAGAAATATAAAAATCTAAAGATATAAAAATAATTATAAAATTATAAAATTCAAAAAAATACAAAACAAAAATAAAATTAAAAATATAAAATTAAAAACCCACAAAAATATAATGAATGACATGTTATACATAATATCCCTTGGTTAATACTAACCATAGGATACTGATTTTGCTCTATGTGGTTCGACCTCTACGTACTTGCTTGATGTACATTTAGTTGTAGAGAATAATAAATTTTAACTCACATTTTTGTGTTAACCATTACTTGATCTCATCGTGTGTTGATTGTTGATCGATCGATATTCCGTCCGAGGTTGCTTCAACGACTATCGATCTGTCTTATGGGTTGACATGATTTCGACGAAATCTCAATTATCAATTGGCTACGTTGTCAGAGAGCAATGAGAGTAGCCTATTTTTGCGTAAATTTACTTGTTTATTTATTGATTTATTGCTTTAGTTGCTTTTCATTGATATGCATATTTATTTATTCATTATTTATGCATTTATTTATTTTATTTGATTATTTGTGCTAATATATCTTTTTGTGACCTTGTTATGAGGGCCTGCTATGTGAGGACGACTTTTTTGGAGGTCGAGATAGCCGACTTAGTGGAGGTTGGTTTTCTCCCTGTGATCAGTTGGAGAGGCTACAAATAAAGCATGGATAAGTTAGTTAGCATAGAAATTAGTTAGATTTATTTATTTATTGGTGCGAGAGAGTTATTAATTTATGATTTGTAATAATTAAAACTTGGACTCTACTCTCCACATGCAGATCCAGTGCATGGGTATTTATTCACCTAGGGCCTCGTCGGAGTTTCCTACATTTTATCACCTTCTTTTATTTTGCTTCCCACTATTTTGAGTTTTCCTCCTTCTTTTTATTTGTTTTACATGCGTGGATCCCTTAGACTTAGGTTGCTTGCCTTAGTAATTAGGTCCAAACCCTAACGAGGATGCATGTACCTATAGTCTCTTACAGTTGGATCTAGTCAAAAAAATAAATGTTAGTCATTTGGATTCAAACATGCGCACCGTGAGAGACATCATCCAGATGGTAGTTCAAGGAAACTAAATTCAATGTTGACCATCAAGTTCTCATATCATTCAATCAGCTGAAGGAGCTAATCACTCAAGCTCCAGTCCTATAGTTGCTAGATTGGTCTCTTCCTTTTAAGATCATGACGGATGCATCATATTTTGCAGTTGGGGATGTTTTAGGACAAAGGAAGGACAAGGTGCCCTATACCATTCATTATTCTAGCAAAACAATAGATGAAGCCCAAAAAACTACACTATGATAGAAAAATAATTGTTGGTTGTGGTATTCGCCCTCGAGAAGTTCAGATCCTATCTCCTTGGATCAAAAGTCGATATTTATACTGACCACTCTGTTATCTGATACCTATAGCAGAAGAAGGATGTCAAGCCTAGACTGATCAAATGGATCCTTCTCCTGTAGGAATTTGATTTGGTAATCGAGGATAGGCATGGAGTTTAGAATGTGGCAGCATATCAGCTCTCCAGAATTGAGCAGTAAGAATCTCCACTTAGCAGTGCACCCATCGCATACACCTTTCCTGACGAATCAATTCTGGTCGTGGATTCACTCCCTTGGTATGTTGATATTCTCAACTACTTCATCTCGGGCATAGTTCCACATGAATGGACAAAGATTCAGAAAAACAAATTCTTGACAACAATCCATTTCGACTAATGGGAAGATCCTCTCTTATTCAGGGAAGGACCGGGTTGTGTTTGGTGCAGGTGCATTCCCCAAGCGTAGCAACATAGTTTCTTCAAGCATTGTCACTCACTCGAATCTGGCGGAGACCGCTCTGGAGATAAAATGGCAGCGAAAGTGTTGTAGTGTGGACTTTAGTGGCCTACATTACTTAAGGATGTTGTAGCTTATGTTAAATGCTACACTATCTGTCAATGATTGAAAGGTACCCTTACTGCGAAAGATTAAATTCCTGTGAAGATCATTCGAATTGTTGATGTATTCGATGCTTAGGGCATCAGTTACATGGGACCCTTCCCAATAGTCAGGGATACGAGCACATTCTTCTTGTCGTTGATTATGTGAGTCGTTGGGTTGAAATTATCCTTGATCGAGCTGCAGACAATCATACAGTGTATCGCTTTCACAAAGAAAACATCATTTCGTGGTTCAGGATTCCAAAGATACTGATATCTGATAGGGATAGTCACCTCATTAACAGAGAAGTCAAGAAATTAATGAAGGAGTATAACATCAAGCACTGAGTCGCATCTCCTTACCATCCTCAAACAAACGGAATGATGGAACTATCCAACAAAGAAATCAAGACAATCTCTAGAAGCTTGTCAAGCGGGACAGGAAAAATTGATCCCAACTTTTGGACTCGGTCCTTTGGCCATACGGAACCACTTACAAGTCTCCGTTGGGCATGTCATCTTATCATCTTGTATATGGGAAGCCATGCCATCTGCCAGTGGAATTGATTCACAAATCATTATGGATAGTTAACATTTGCTTTGCAATATGGACTCACAAGAAGGTGGTCAGAAAAGTAAAGAGGATCTGAACAAGCTCCTGGAATTCAGAGACTATGCATATGATAACACATTGATGAATAAGGATAAGGTGAAACGCTGGCATGATCGGCACATGAGACGAAAGACCTTCGAGAGTGGACAGAAAGTATGACTATTCGATACAAAGTTGAAGATCTTCCCAAGAAAATTAAAGAGCAAATGGACAGGTCCGTTCAAAGTTCAAGAAGTGTGTGACAAAGGAAGTATTGTGACATCGGAATTATCTCCTAACGCACAACCATTAATTGTTAATGGTCAGCTACTGAAGCCCTACCTTGAGCTTGACACTTTCTTGGCCGTTGTGGACTCTATACAAGTACTGCACACTTAAGATGCATCCACAACAGTAGCATCATCACAAGATTCAGATAATTCCACTCAGAAACTCTTCCTCTAAGCTTTCATATTCTCTTCTTTTCTTCTTTCTATTTCAGTTTTCGTTATTAAAAAAAATAAGAAGGAAGAATGTTTGTGTATACATGTGTCATTCCTTTTTGTCAGTATTCTACACTTAGGACGTACTTTGTCCTGAGTATGGGGGGTGTACACCTCGAGTTATTTCATTATTTGATCCTCTCCCATGTCTCATCTTCTTGTCTATACTTAGAGATATCTTACCCTAAGTATAGAAGGAGACAGTCTAAGTACGATATGCTCATTACCACCCTTGACCCTCCCTGCTTTGTGTACAGTCTGCCATACTTAGGATTATTTGATCCTAAGTATAGGGGGAACGATCGATTTCTCATTTGTTTGTTTGATCTTTGTTCTTTAGGCCTATACTCAGCATGAGTTATGACTTCTCTTTTTATTTTTCGATCTATGAGGACATAACCCAAACTAAGTATAAGGGGTCGTATATACTGTGTATATACTTTAGCCATAACGTGTACTTTCGTATTTTTAATAACCATGGCTAAAAATACTATGTAAAATACTATAAAATTAATTAAAACTACTTAATAGAAATATGTTTATTATTCCTCAAATTCTTTTTATATATACTTATTATATACTTATTAATAAATCAGGTAAAAATACAAAATATTTAAAAAATACTTTGAAAATCTTTCTGAAAAATCTTTTGAAAACTATTTGGAAGATTCATTGTCAAATACTTTTCAACCTTTGTAAAATATTGTGTTCTCTTTGAGTGAAATAAAAATATTTGAAAAACTATTTACAAATGGTTTAGAAAATGGTTGCAAAAATATTTTGAAAAATATATATATGTTGTTTAAAAAACCTTTGCAAAATGATTTTCAAATGTTTGTAAATGTTTGTAAAAAGTGTTTGTAAACAAATATTTTGGATTGTAGTTTTCAAAATTGTTTTTAAAATGTTTTTCAAATACTTTTGAGGAATACATCACCCTAAAGTTCTTCATTAACTATATATACATACCTATAAAAATAATCACATATATCCCTTGTAAATTCTTAAAAAGCCCAACTCTTGCAAATATAAGAGGCATCCTCGTGTAACTATTTGTGCCTAGTTTTTTTTCCCAAAATCTGTTGTTTTTAAACATACAAAAATATTTGAAAAATCTTTTTGAAAAATACCGAAAAATGCATATTCATCTTTTTTCAAAAATCCATAAAACGTTCAAAACTTTAAAAATAACATCACAAAAATATAATCTGCATTGTACATAGCATTCATATTTTTCTGATTAATTTTGATAATTGAACAAGTCTAAGTAAAATCCAAAGATTGGAGCCTGGTTGGACCTTAAATCTACCTAATCACATGAACCTTATAAGAGCTGGAATTGAGGTACATCAGATCTAGGGGACTTAATTCTTTGAAAATCAATAGACTTGGTTCAGTGGATTCTTGACTACCTAAATAGAGTATTTCGGAGCACACACATGGCTCTTATCGGTAATGAACTAACTTGGACACATGCACCTATCACTTGGCTCAACTCAGTTGGAGTGGTGAGGGGATTAGATTTTCCGGTATGAAATGCACACAAGTGGAAACATTTGTCCTCGTTTAGGGAGGGAAATGCACCCAGCCCATCCATTAGCATAGATGTCTAAAGACAAAAGAGTGTGGGGTACAATAATGCTTCAAAAGAGGGATAGTCTACTAGCTCAAGAGGGAAAACTCCTTATGTAAACACTACTATATATAGTACTTCAAAAAATGAGAAAAAGGTAAAAACTCCAAAAAAAGTGAATAGGACTTATTGAAATTAAAATGCATGTCAGAGTATACATATTTGTATAGTAAATATGCAAGCATGAGCTTCAAAGTCATATCATGTGAGCCTACAGCTGGGTGACTAGGCTACACTGGTTGAGTATCCTAGGATAGGTAGCTACATTGGCAACCGTCCATTCTTCTCTTCACCCCCTCCTCTTGAGATGGTTGCCACTTGAACTTAGAAGGGAATACCCCACTCCTCAAGGAATGAGTTGTTGTATTGGGGAATCATTTGGATGGCATACTGGAGAAGTCGATCTCTTTGTCATTTCAGTTGAGGGGAGCAACTATCACATACAATGTATGAGTCAGATTCATAGTCATAAGGGTTTATCTATGAGTTGAAATATTTTGACATGGAGATTGAGGAGACTTGAGCAGAGTTTTGAGATTCTCGAAGGTGGTTGTGTTTCAAATCCAGCTCCCAGTAAGGTTCTGCTTGCACTAAAATTTCAAAGCTCCAACTTAAACTCCAAACTTTAATTTTCTGAAGACAAGTTTGAACATTAAACATAATACACCTTCTTTTTTTCTTTTCTTTATTTTTAATTTTCTGCATTTATTGCATAAGTGATTGCTAGGGACTAGCAAAGGCCAGTATAGGGGGTGATGAATCTCCATCTCATCACCTTTATTCTATCATTTGGGCCTTAAAACCCCTAGTTAATGCATGTAAATGCCATTAAGTTATGAAAATTAACATTCATTCTTTGTTATATAAAATATTGTATAAAATAATGTTTATAATGTCAAAAATCATAGAATAAAGAGAAGAAAATAAAAAGAATAAAATACTGAGCCTAAACCCCGAGACCAAGTCAAGAATTAGGTTGGTTGACAAGTACTAAAGTAGGGGGAGATAATGGTCAATAAATCCATTTCAAACCCCATTCATTTATTCAATTTTGGGACCTATTTTATTTTCCAGTATTTATTCATCAAATAGACAAACTTTGTACATTAAAGTTGTGGATAATAATATATATAAATATAAATTTATTTTCATACAAAAATAACACACATTGTACTTTTTACACTCTGAATGAGATTCCAAAGTTCCATCTTCACATACCCATATCTTCCAAATAAAAACTCAAAATGTATAAAATCACATACACATTTATATAACTTTTAATAAGTTATTTAATGAAGGTGGTTTCATATTTTTTAGAGTTAAGGTGTGAAAGTTAGGTACTAGACCCCTCATTGTACAGTATAATCAAATAAAATATTCATTTTATTTATTTCTTAATATTTTTATAATATTTTATTTTTATGATTTTGTAAATATCATTTATAACATATGTACATATTTATAATTTAACAACTCCATAAATAAAACACAAAATAAAATAAACCTATAAATCGGTAAAATACCTGTTATAACACTTGTAAATAAATAAAGGTGAAAAGCGTTTTTTCATTCTTTATTCTTTTCTATTCGTGCACTACTGTAAATATTATTTATATTTTATAAAAAAGTAAATTTAAAATAAAATCCAAGAAAATACATTAAAATAAGATAATGTACAAATACATAGATAAATATACACTAACTATACATATACAATTTATACCCCTATTTATTTAAATGAACAAATGACATAATAAAAATAAAATAATAATAATATATTTGTACATATAAAAAGAAGTTATAAATATATGAGAATACAAAAATAACATAAAATATACAAAATAAAAATAAAAATAGCCAAAATGTAGATGAGTATACTTGTAAATACACCCCTAAAAATTAATTTGTAATAAATAACACCAATAAATAAATAAAAATCATATTAAAATATTACATAAAATAATAAACATTTTTTATTTTATAATAAAAAATAAATAAAATTATATATCATATTTAATTAATTATTTTTAAATAGGTGGATTGTTGTCCTATAGTGGTTGACAGGTCGACTACCTCCCCAGGCTCTGCTGACCGTTAGACTTGTCGAGTCCCCGGTTTTCTTCCCTTGTTCAAGGGTGTATCATCAATCCATCGACCTCAATTCCTTCATAAAAAATCATCATTGATGTTCCATGAATCACGTCGAGTCTGCAAATCTCTTGTACATAGCTTGTATTCCTTCCAACTCAACCGTGAATAATGGTACCTTGTTTGTCTATAAATAAATATCCAAGTTCCGCCCTCCCTTTTTGATCCCCCCTTAGAGCTTCGCCCATTATTCTTGCATGTATCGAGGTCTAGGTGACAGCTGCGAGCCACCGTGCGCTTGGAGACGGCATAGCGAGGACAAGGCGGTGGTCCACGGTGGTTCTCCAACCACACTGCTCCCAGAACTTCCTCTCAGGTATAAGAGCTGGCCTTTCTACCTTCTTTAGATATAATTTTAATTTTATTTTTAATTATGCATTTAGTTTAGGGATTAGTCCATAGTTCCAGTGGTAATCGTTGTGTTCGAAGTTCATTCGAGATGAGCTCCGACGAACCTCCTCCATCGTGCTCTACCGTTGACCAACCTGCATTTGATCCCCCCCTACCCCCACTTCAATTCCCTTTACCCTCTTGTCACACCATGCATTCCATTGCACCCATATCCTTTGTGGATCTGGAGATCAGCTCTCAATTCCTCGACGTCCACTAGAGAGCTCCGCCCGACACACTTCCTCGCCCATTCTCGCTTCTGATGCTTCCCCGAGCACCCCCCATTGGTTTCGACTAACCCCTGTGCAGGATTGAATGCCAAAGACCCGATGGAGATGATTTTGAAGCCCGCTCAATGTTCATGAAGCTCTTGAGCTACCTCGACCTCATAAACGACCTCTAGCCATCTCCGGAGGCTTTTGCGTCATCCAGACACTAGAGAGACCTATCATGAACCATTCCGGACCCTCAACAACAAAGCATGAGCTCGAGATGTGGAGTTTAATCATTCAAAGCTCACCCCCGCATGCGTTCTTTCCTGTTCTTGTTGTGGTCTTCTTTGTTGTTCGATTAGCCATGTTCATTGTAAGGTTCAACAGCCGTCAATTGTGCTTCCTCTTAGTCACCCGATCGAGATCTAGGATCTAATCCTAGCCATCCCTTGCAAAGCATCATCATTGCACGTGTTGGTGCCTTGTGTATGAGTGGGCGACACCTAGTTGTCTGCCAGTCCCTAATAAGGAGTAAATTGCATACTTAGCCTCGTTCTTTTTGTATTTATTAATTAGTCCTACAAATAAAAGAGAAAGTGCAAACAAAATGGTGAAATTTCGTGTAAACCCCTATCTTTTTTTTATATTACATTTAGGTCCATGTGAGGTCACCTGCTTGTCATCCCACGTGATATGTCTATTTTGCAAGTTCATCCCTATCACTTTTGTATCTATTTTTTGTCCAAGAAAATTTAAAGTACGTTGTATATTTTTGGAAAAATTGCACAAAGGCCGCTGGATTTTATTTTGTTTACATATTTTCTCCTACCATTAACTGTTTTTTATGTGCTTGTTGTATTATTGAAAATAGCTATGGTGCTCTAAAAATCATGAAAATTTAGATGTAGGCTCCTAATTGCTCGATGTATCATATTATGTTTTTAGTTTGCAATTTTGAAGTTTTTAATATTTATTAAAAATGAAATGAGCACATTTTTATCCCTATATAGCTTATAAAATACAAAAAAATCGAAAAACATTTTGAAAAATTCTCAAAAAAATATATGTTGCCTATTTTATTACTCCAAATGAAAAATCCTTAAAAATAGAAAAAGAAAAGGCCTAAAAATTGAAAAATCCCAAAAGCATCTAAAAAATCTAAAAAATTCTCAAAACCCCCAAAATAGTTTCCCATTGTACAATTTTCTCTGTATTATTTTCTAGATATTAAAATTGATTTGGAAAATTTTGGACTTAATTTTCTATTTTTAATTTCCATTTAAATTTTTACATATTATCTTATCCATGTTTTAAGCTATTTTGACTTTAAAAAGCCATAAAAATAAGCAAAATTCTCTAAAAATTCACAAAAATAGTAAAAATTATTTAAAACCCAATGCATTTTTTATTATTTTAGTCATGTTTCTATCTCTTTCACCTATATTGGATAGCCTTATATATTTTATATATCCTTTAGTATATACTTAAAAAAAGAAGAAGTATAAAAATCTGAAAAGATAAAAAGCAAATATAAAATTATAAAATTATAAAATTCAAAATAAAAATAAATATATAAAATATATAAAATATAAAATTAAATCCATAAAAATATAATGAATGACATGTTGTACATAATATCCCTTGGTTAATAATAACCATAGTCTACAGATTTTGCTCTCTTTGGTTCAACCTCTATGTACTTGCTTCCCGTACCTTTAGTTGTAGTGTCGCTTCAACGACTCTTGGTCTGTCTTGTGGG
This sequence comes from Ottelia alismoides, assembly GCA_037367405.1. Taxonomy (NCBI): domain Eukaryota; kingdom Viridiplantae; phylum Streptophyta; class Magnoliopsida; order Alismatales; family Hydrocharitaceae; genus Ottelia; species Ottelia alismoides. The sequence continues at coordinate 82,760 of JAZKJV010010245.1, forward strand.
TTAACATGATTTCAACGAAATCTCAATTATCACTTTTAAGGACTTGTTAAAAGATTTTCTTGAAAAATAAAATAAAATTGAGAAGACAAAAATAGCCGAACTCTAATGGTTTAATATTGTGTGAGTTGGTGAATCCATTTTTGCATTGTGTTTGTTTGAATTAGATTTTAGGTCAAAGATCCAATCCCATGCACTTGCACCCTTTTTCATTTCATCTGTTTTCATTGCCTTTTGAATTTCTCATTTTAGAGTCTTCTACTATTTTCCTCTTCTTTGCATTTATTGTTCAGCACCGTATTCTATTTCTCATATGTTCCGCTTCTATCCAAGATATCGACTCATGGATAAGTTTAGTCGGGACCATGCCGACACCTACATGATTCCATGAATTCGATATCTTCAGTAATTCGAGTTGATTCCCAAGAATCCAGTCCAGACTTTGCGAATTGATCTCTAGACTCCTCGATTTCTTCTCATTCCTCAGTAAACCATAATCACTCTTATCCTGACATTCACCCCTTGTGTATGGAGAACGATTTTAGTTATATCAAATGCTCCATTCACACATATCTAGAATTGACCCGAAATCCATATCCATCTTTCTAGTTGGTGTCAATAATTGTCAGTATGAACGTGATGCGTCTTATTATCTAGAATATAACCTGGACCCAATGTAGATCAATTCTTATGAGTCTGATTCAGATATGGCGCATCAAGGGAAGGAGAAAGGACCACAAACCGCTGAATCAAGGCCCGCAACCAGATCAGAACAAAGTTAATGCACAATTTCTTGCTTCCATAAAGACTATCCAGCAACAACTGATAGATTAGGCTCTCGTCTAGGTCACCTTCCAGGGTCAATGATAGATTTTCCTCTCAACTATATCCTCCTTCTATCTCCCTTCTTCTTCTTCTTCTTCTTCCTCCTCCTCCTCTTCCCTTAGACAATCCAACACCAAATCCAGCGCCACCTCCACCTTCTCCTAAGAATAATCATCATCATCATCATCATCATCATCCACATAGGACTGTTTCATATCATGTCCGCTAGATCATGGAGAGGGTGACTCGTTCGCTACATGGAGGTGGACGACTTTGATACAACGAGGAGAGTTGACTATAGAGCCCATAGAGTATGTGATCATATGAAATCCTAAATGGGTCATTTTTTCCTCTGCGGTTGTATGTTGCACATCCACCAAAAAAAGCTAAGTCTAGTTTTATTTATGGATTTTTTTGGATAACAACTTGTAGAAAAGAAACAATCCATTCTCCATAATCATGAACCATTTATAGTGAGAATAAGAACACAAGGCATCCGAAGCACCAGTCTACCGCCAGGGCCTGCAATGAAGATCACCTGAATCACAACAAACCTCATGGGGTTGATCTTTCTGACGATCACTGATCCAGATTGGAGGAGATGTATACTCACCCCCACATACGACTGACCACCGTTTAGTCGGTCAAGTTCCATATCTCCAGTTTAGCATTGCTGAAATCCATGGATTATTTCATCATATATCTGTCTTCATCGAGAGGTTGGGTATCCCTGAACCTTCGAGGGGGAGAATTCTCCCCATGGCGAGTAGTGGGGGTTCACATTGCTGAAGAGAAGAACCTTTAGGTGTCAGTTCGGCTAGAGAGAGGGGTTTACCCCCCAACCCCCCCCCCCCCCCCCCATGTTTTTTCACTCATGTGTGGGTCCTACTTTTTATCTTTTTTAAAAAATAAATCAATTCCTCATCATTAATTTCATCAAAAAACAATATACTATACCATCATATCATATAAAAATTATAAATTATTTCACTGCTACTCACTTTTTCAAACTTCAATACAATCACGTCACAATAACTACTTACTTTTTCAAATTTCAATACAATCATATCACAATAAACGTACTTCTAACCCACCCCCAGTTTAACCATCTATCCAAACATCAAAATCCAAAATAAGTTACATGCTACTAGTTTAACCCACATAAACCCACATACCAAACTTACCCTTAGGGTGTGTTCGTTTGGGGGTTACCCCCCACTTTGGGTGGGTTACCCCCCAAAACCCATATTTCCAACCCACTTGTGGGGTCCACCATCTTTTCATCAAAAAAATATATATTATACCATCATATCATCTAAAAATCATAAAATACTCAACTTCAACTCATTATTTCAAACTTCAATACAATCACATCACAACAACTACCTACTTTTTCAAATTCCTATACAATCATATCATAATATTATCCACTTTTTCAAATTTTGATACAATCACATCATACAAACCCTCCCAACCCTTAACCCACAAACTAAACACACTAACATAAAAACAGGTTATCCATCCCTGAATAACCCACCAACCAAACGCACCCTTAGATACAAGATGCAAGCGAAAGAGATGAAGATCAAGAGGAGTACTTGTTCAGCCCAGATAGCCAGAGTTGGCCAGTTCGGTGCGGTAGTTCTTGCAACTGCAAGTGGGCATCTCCAGTCTCAATATTAGCCAGGAATCATCAAGTTTTGGCATTTAGCAAAGGGGGCATCTAGGACGCCGGTTTCTCTCTCCACTCTTTCAATTTGATGCAACGGTTGGGCGACGTGGTTTTAGTGGAGGAAATTGTACTTTTCACGTGCTACCACCATCTTTGGCGCTTTCATTTTTGCCCATGCAATCTTAGTTGCATGTGTATCCAAACTCACCCCCCATCCATCAATCATTGATTTCTTTGTATCTTAACTTCATAGAATTTTTCATATACCGAATTTTCATGGAAATTTCATTTGTAGTAAGATCCATGACAATCAAATTAACTACGCTGTGTATATTAGTTTACTTCCATTTTATTTTATAATATAGTATAATTTTTTCAAAACTCAAAAAGTTAGAAAATCGAAAATAATTTCAAACAAAAAAATTTCTTAGATAAAGAGGAACATCATGATAGGTATTGCATGCCTACAGGTAGTTCCTATTTACATGTATGGATTTGCTTAGAGCCAAATCCATGTCCTTGTATTCGAGTTAGTTATACTTAGCACGAGCTGTTAACTAGAAGTAGAAATACTCCAGGGAACCAAATACAATACCTTATTCTCGTATGGTCGTATCGAGTATTATGAAGTAGAGAGCGCGTCCCACACATGTGGTGTAGCGGCAGGCGTCCTTCCAGGATGTGCACACGGCGGCGGCGACGTTGGTGGCTCAGATGTGTTTTGCACTAGGTAAATCTCGACCACTCGTTAGATGGAATCCAACGGCTTCGAAACCTGGTAATATAGATGGAGCTCAAATGCTCTAATGACGATTTCAGATCAACGAGGACACCTTCCCTCTATTTTGCCCAGTAAATGGCAGCGAGTGATGATCGGAGGTCTGAGATGATGGAGCTTCATTGGAGGTCGATGTCAGGTGATCACTGGGACGAAGCTAGAAAATTCATCTTGAGGGGGCTAAATTATTTAGATATTATTTATATAATTTATCTTGTCATTTTAGTTGTTAATATTGGGTGAGTGGTTCTTCTGATATAACGTGAGTTACAAAGAAGTGTTGTAACTATTTTTTGGTTCAATTTTGTTTCTTAAAATCATTTGGTATTTTATATCAATGGCTAAAAGTCTATTTCTCTTTTAAACGAGATTTAAATTTCTTAAATATTGATTGGACTTTTAAATACTAAGATAAATTAAGAAACGATCTGACTTGAGCGATAAAAAGAAAATCATTATCTATATAATATATCATAAAAAATACATATCTATGACGGTTTATAAACGCATATGATGATGTGCATATAAAGATGTATCAGTGTATGGTTATGCACATCATGTATTGTTAATAGTTAATTATTGTAATTACATTATATATATTGGTGCAATGGGGCTGCCCTCGCCCCATTTTTCGAGTTTTTTTTTAAATATCATCATGTATATTCATCTATATATCCCACCTATATGTCATTGAAATTTCGTAAGAAACATAAACTCCTATGCCCTCCATCTAGAACATGTTGATTACAACAATGTTTAGACAGTTAAAATTACCTGTTTTAAATGGAGGGTAAAGGAGTCTCTGTTAGCGTGGAGCATTGGGCTCGACCTGGTCCAATCCGGGAAAGCCCGGCCCGAGCCCATCAATTTTCCATGGGCCTTGGGCTGGGTCGAGGTCCGCTTTTTTCAGCGAACAGAGGACCCGAGCCCGGCCCAAGGCCTGCGAGATCGGGCTCGGGTCGGTCTCGGGTCGGGCTCAACCTGCACTTATTTTGATTCCAATTTATTGTTATGGATATAATTCATCCATAACACAAGAATATTGGATGTATTACAATATAATATCACTATTGATAGATGAAGGAAATATTGGATGTATTGTGACTATAAATCCATGTCCCCTAATTTAGTTCTAATATGATATTTTGAAAAATGAGGGCCCGGGCCCGGCCCATTTGTACTTCGGGTTCGGGCCCGGCCCGGCCCGACCCGATCCGAGCATAATATTTTTGAAAAATGAGGAACCGGCCCCGGCCCATTTGTACATCGGTTCGGATCGGGCTCGGGCTTTTGCGGGTCGGGGGTCAGGTTCGGGCCGGCCCAGCGCAATGCTCCACCCTAGTCTCTATTTCTGACGAAATTTGAATGATATGTTGGAGGGATATATAGATGAATATACATGGTGATATTTTTTGAAAAATAAAAAAAATGCAGAAAAATGTGGTTGGGGCAGCCGCTTTATTCCCTCGTATTGATTTTTTTGTTGAGATATTAGGGGGTTATTATACATAACATGTAAATTTCAATTATTAAATAACGTATTTAGGTTATATATAGTAGCATATATTAAACATATATAAAGATTATGGTCGAGAGCCAGGGGGCTAAGCCCCACCCGCCCCTCCCTCTCTCCGTCACTGGGTGATTAGATCACTGATTTGACCCTCAAGTTACAACCTAATCACCTGCAAATTGATAGCTCGACGCGAGGTGATGGTGCTCAACCACTTCGTCATAACTATTGTTGATGCTTCTCTTTCTTCTTGTGGAGAAGAACGAAGAAGAGAAGGTCAATGGTACAACTTTTGTAAATATGATAAACAATACAGGTAATGTTATATCTATTTTGGGGAAATTTATTGGAAGAGATAAACTATGAACCCTAAAAGCTGAAGAAAGCTAATAGACGTAAACACAGAGAAGAGATTATTAACTTAATAAATTTTTCTAGGGAGGGGAAGGACTTCAGGAAGAGTAGGGCTAGGCTTGATGTTCGTGCTAGGGCTAAGGGTGAGGGAAGACTCAGGGGAAGTGAGGTACCATATCATATTTTCTTTCCACAACACGCAGGTCGTCAAAGGCTCTCCGCTACTCTTCTTCCTCCAAAGGGACATTCTACATACGAGAAAGATGAGCAGGATTAATAGTTTTAATATTAATAGTTTTAAAGATAATAGTACTGGGAACTGAGCTCCGGGTCTGATTTACCACCCCCCTCAATTATGTAGGATCTGATTGACATGGTTCTGAGGCGAAGGGGAGGCGATAGACGAAGAGGGGTTGTAAAGTAGTTGAGTCGACGTAGAGAAGGAGAGTAAGTCATCGTTCGATATCTCTTTCTGGATCGCAACGCCACATTAATTAGGGGGGACTTGAGGGTGGGGGTCAGCATCTTTCTTTAACTTTTTGTCCGAGTCCAACAAGATTTCTGATTGGAGTACGTTCGCATATTATATAAATATGTTATCAAAAGTCTGAACTAGTAGAGAAGACCGGCAAGACTCCTTTCTTTGACTGACAAGGTGTTCTTGCCCGTATAGCCTCGTTGATCTCTCCTCTTCCCAGTCTCTTTTTCCAGGCATCCTGAGCTTAGGGATATGGGACTGTAAGTGCCCTTTAGAATAGAACTTCTTCTCTCCGAGAACAGAGTTCCCATCCGTGATCATGGTTGGCTGGTCCTTGGGAATTCGCGGTCTCCTCCGGTCAGGGGTGACCGGCTCGGTTGTCCCCCACGATTGGTAATGAACCATAAGAGGGGTCTTTTCTGGATACCAAACTCAGGGTAGTGCATCTGTTTCGAGTACAGAGGCGATGCAGGGTGAGGGTCACCCTCGAGGCGGGCTGGCAAGGGGTTTGAATCCTACCATCATGTGCAGAATGGAAATCTGTTGGAAGAACTATGAGGAATTCAAACCAAACTTGTAAACATCTTATCAAGATTTTCTTTCACAAGTTAATTCATAGATTCTACTTGTGCTTTTCCTGTCTTTCTCATGTAGGTAGGTAGCGTTGATCGTTGCAAGACACCCCCAATGTCGGGGTGGGGGAGGCAAGGAGAGAAGATTTGGGCCTTGTCACTGTCATTGAAGGTGAGGGTCATACCTCTTGTGAATCAATTTTTCCTTCTATCATCTTCATTGGTGGCTACCCTAATAGTGTCTATTCGGAAAAGCAGTATTCTATGCAGTTGTAGTAAGTCTTCTTTTCTTCTTTTGTAGATAGAGCGAAAAAACATGTGTAGAAGAAGGGTACATAGGTAGTGGGGCGATAGAAATAGAAGAATAGGAAAAAGTGCTTTGAATGAAGACTTCGAACTTATAAGCACTCGTTGTGGATCCAAATCAGAGATGAATAATTTGCTCTATTATATACATCATTTTCTTACGTGATTTTGAGTGTTTCCGATTTTCTCTCGGGAAAGATATCAAATATGCGACCCATGCTCAATGGCCCTATCCCACTACGCTCCACTTCCTATTTCACCAGTCTTTCTATTTGGAAAGAGAACGACGTGGTGCGAATCATAGTAGGTTAGATAATATGCTCGGAGGATAGTTCCCTTAGCATATCAGATCGATCTGTGCCTTGATCTCCGGCAATGAATCAAAGATTCCTCTTGGTGATCTGATCAGGGCCCTGTCAGAAAGGGTAAAAGAGATTGATTGCTCCATACTCAAATAGGGGCTCAACACTTGACAAAGAAAAGGTTCCCTCCACGATTTCATAGCAGCCAAGGAAATTTCTCAATCCTCAGAATAACCAGAGAAAAAGAGCTATTAAAAAAGAATCAAGACAAATGCATTGATTGGTGAACATGATCTACCAGGGAGGGATGTGAGGGATTTTAGGGGAAAAGGGGGAAGGTTGGGAAGCAGTCATTCTTTGGAAAAGCCTATCTTTTTGAGAGAATATAACCTCAATCCACTTATTCTTCCTTGTTTCATATACCTTCCCACCAATATGGAGATAAATGGGAATAACTGAACCACGTCTACAAAATGTTAGTACTATGCAACTGCTTCAAAGTCAACATGATGCTCCTTGGTCAGATGACCAAGGTATTAGTGAATACCACATATGATCAAGAAAAGAGTACCTATAATCACATAAAAATCATGAAAGAATTGTTGTTGAGAAAAAGGTTGAACCATAAATACTATCCGAAATCGTGGAGGGTGCTCGATAATATTTCATTCCTTGAAAGCCTGTGAATACTAAAGCCAGTAAAACGGTAGCTACTAAAAGATAAATTGCATGTTTTTCCTTCCTCATGAGGAGGGCATGATGAGCCCGAGTTACGGTAGCTCCGGATGAAGGGAGAATAGAGGCAATAAGAAAAGGGATTTTCCTGAGGATCTAGAACCCCAATCCCTTTTGGGGGCCAAATACCTCCAGCCTCTACTATGGGTGCCAAAGAAGAATGAGAAGTAGCCCAAAAAAGCAAAAAGGAACATAACTATCTGTTGACACGAAATCTGACGCGGTCAAGAGAGGAAAAATAATATGCAAGAATATGTCCTCGTTCTCAACCACGGGATTCGGTCAACGAGAAAATAAATGAACCACTTAAAATTAAATAAATCAATGAGAGCAATGTAAGCGGCTTTCGCTATTCTTTTTACCTGGTATAGCGACCAGGGTCAAACACAAGGAGCACGATTTAAAAACTTATGCAGTCAAATTTCAGAATTAATTTTTTAGTGGTTTTTGAATTTTTATTTTTTTTATTTTTTTATAAGACGAACAATATTCACAAGTGATAAAAAGTAGTAAAAAGATAATGTTTTTTGATTTTTTAAATATATCAAAAGTCCACAGAAAGCTATGAAAATTTTATACAATGATGAGGCACATAACAAGAATATTCACAAATTTTTGCGGAATTTTAAGAGCAATAAAAATATGTATTTCAATGCAAAGTACATGTCAAATTAAATTCTGCAGTACAGGGGTTTAATTGCATATAGTTCAAGTTTCTGAATAATAAAATAATAATAGATAACTTCAGATGAAAGACGCAATTTACCCACTAAATCATATGCTTTGCATGTGGGCTGGATTTGAAGCTTTCACAAGGGCATTTTTGCGAATATCTGAACTTCAGAGGAATAATATGAAATTTGCCCAAATGATTTTTTTTATTTTAGAACCCCACCTAGGGTTCTTTGTTCCTGTTCTTCTTCGTTTCAGTTTCTCAAAACACCAAATGGGGCATGCCACCGCCGTACGTAGATCGGCGCACGGAGGAGAGGCGGAGGCGTGAGCGAGCGGATCCGCGCGCGGTTGGTCGGCGCGAAGAAGGATCTGGACGGGCGACGCACGGAGGAGCGAGTCGCGCGGGCGGCGCGCGGGGGAGGATCGACTGGAGGTGGCCCGGGCAGCGTCGCCAGGCGGCACCCTCGCGGCTGGAGTCGCGGGTCGCGCGTGGCAGAGGAGCGCCTGCCCGCAGGTGGAGCGCGGGGCAGAGGGGTGGAGGTTGCCTGATCGATGGCCCGCTGGGCGCGGATGGGGGCTGAGGCGCGGGCGGAAGCCGTAGATCTGGAGCGCGGGAGGAGTGCCGCCTCGCGGCGGTGCAGGCGGAGCAGGGGCCGGCTTGCGCGGCAGCTCGGCCTGGAGATAGGCGTGCGGGGCGGTTGGAGGCAGCGGAGGGCGCCACGCGCGGGGGCGGGGGCTGCTGGCGTCGGGACTGCCGCGTGATGCTAGACCGGAGGTGGTTGCGTGGCAGGAGCGGGCGGCGCCGCACCGCGGGGAAGATGATGAGCGGCGGCGTTGGGTGGTGTAGCGACGGCTACCGCGTGCGTCTGGAGCCCCTGTCCTGATTTTTTTTCTTATTTTGTTCTTATTTTTTTATTATTTTTTTAACCTGCAGGAAAATGTTAAAAAATATGTTTTTTTTTTGTTTTTTTAACAAGAAATGTAAACAGAATTAGAAAGAGACAAAGGATTTTTTTTAATTTTTTTTAATATGATCATGCAAAACAAATTGCTAGAGTTAGAGAAAGATTTCTTTTATTTTTCCTGCAAAATAGAGGTTAGAGAGAAAAGAAAAAAAATTTTAATGTTTTCCCTGCAAAAAAAATGTAAGATGAACAGGAAAAACCCTTATATGATTTTTTTTATTTTTTTATTATTATGTTTTATTTATGCACAAAATAAGATAGGTGAATGGATTCGGATCTGCGATATGGAGGATAGATCCGTGACTCCGACCACCGTGCGTGGTCGGAGGTGACAGGTTGTGCGAGGGAGAACGTGAATATGTAGAGACAACGAAAATGAGATGAAAAATTGGTGTCGGGGGCGGATCAAAGTGTGGTGAAATTTTTAGGATCTAAATTCTAAAGATTAACTATGTCTAAGCAAAAATCTAAGCCTACGATTTAACTACGAGAAAAAGACAGGGAATAAAAGTGGATGTCACCTTGGGGTTCGGACACGCCATGATGGCCTCGACGAAGCTCAGATCGTTGTCACCGACCGGATCGAAGACTAGGATCCTCTTCAACAAGAAACCTCTCGGAAATCGGGCTCCTCTCTGCCTAAGATCGATCAAGTGGAAATGAGGGAGGAGGAGCCCATTAAAAAGAGACAAAAATCTAAATTGGAAAATATTCACATATAAGGAAAATGTTAATTGGGTGAATTAATAAAATAATTAAATTTATAAATTAATTAAATAATTAATTACGAAATTAGGAATAAATAAATTAAATAAATTAATAAATTAATTGAAAATCAATTAGCCACAATAATGGTGGCCATATATGGTGTGGAATAAAATCATATATATAAGGCAAGTTATTAAACCAAATAAATTCAAATAAATCCACTAAATTAAATAATTACATATGAATTTCGTAATTAAATAAATTAAATTAATTAATGTGAGATGATTAATATTTGGTGATTTGTATTTAAGGAAGTTAATTGTATACATATATTATACACAAATAATACAATATACATAGGTACAAATAAGGAAATATTTTTATAAAAGATTTTTTTAAATTTTTATTTTTTTATTTTTTTATATTTTTTTATGAAATCAATATTTACAAATATATACATTATAAAAATAAATATGAATAAAATATATACAACAAGTGTATGGGAAAACTGCACAAAACACCCCAGAAAATCGATTTTTTAACCGTAACTCCAAAAAATATGAAATCACAGTCATTTGAAAGATAATTTAATTTAGAGTATGATAGAAGTGATTTAGGTTTGATTTGAGCTCGTATGGAGCCGGAATTGATGGTTCAATTATTTCTTTGCGGCTTTATCCAGGTGTGATTATTTGCACTATGTACATTATTTTATTTTACACTTATTTTTATTATTTACACCGTATTTTTATTTACAAATTTTATTTACAAAAATAATTAGTTTGAGGTCAAATTATGTACAAATAAAATAACACGAATTTTATACAAATATACAAGGGATTTATGTACAAATTATTTTTGGGTTTTTAACAGAAGACCTTATCTCCCCCTACTTTAATCCTGGTCGATCAGGTCAAGTCTTGACCTTCTCTCGGGGTTAGGGTCAGTCTGCATTTATTGCATAAATACATCCTTTCTTTTTCTTTTCTTCTTTATTCTTTTATTTTTATACAAAAAGTGTTAAAAATGCAATTTTAACAAATGCATGCAAAATGGTAAAAGTATGAAACTAGTGGGTATTTACAGGTGTTTGACTAAGGAAATGAGGCTAAAATAAAAGAATAAAGGCGATGAATCATGGATTCATCATTCCCCTATACTTTACCTTTGCTAGTCCCTTAGCAAACACTTATTTGGAAAATAAGTGAAAACAAAAATAAAGAAAAGAAAAAGGAAAGAAGTTAGAATAATATTGATTTTTAAACTTATCTTCACAAAAATGTAGTCTGGAGCTCTGTCGGACCTTTGGATTATTTGTGTACCGGAACCTTAATAGGATATGGATTTAAAACCTAACAGCCTCTAAGTTCCACAAGACTCCTATTCAGGTCTCCTCAACAGTCAGATTAGAACAAGTCTACATACACAAATTCTTATGACTATGAAATCTTACTTGTACAGTGTAAGTGAATATAGCTCCTCATCTCAGAAGTAACAAAGAAACAACCTCTCTCAACAAGGTAACTCTAATCACCCGGTCTAGCAACTCTTTCCTCGAGGAGCGGGGATATTCCCTTCTAAGTTCAAGTACAACCAGCTCAAGAAGAAGGGATGGAGAAGAGAATGGACGGTAACCGGTGTAGTTACCTATCCTTGGATGCATGACCAGTGTAGCCATGTCACCCGCTGCAAGCTCACAAATATTTGACTTTGAAGCTCTTATTCTCTTTTTTTTCACTTGTATATAGACTCCGGCAGGCATTTTACTTTTCAATCAGGCCTGTCCACTTTTAAAGATTTTGCATTTTTTTCTTTTTTTTCTTTTTTTTTGAAAATATATACAAGGAGCAGCATGTATCCATATCATACATCCATTCTTTCTCACACCCCTTATTCATCTCCTGATCATTCCACACTTAGGGTGTACTTTACCCTAAGTATAGGGGGGTGTCAGACATGTGATTATTCTTTAATTCTTTTTACCTCTATTTTGCTGCCTATACTTAGGGATATTTTACCCTAAATATGGGGGGGGGGGGTAAATCCGGTACATTCTACTCCTCGGTTTTCCCCTTGTGTACAGTCTTCTATACTTAGGATTACTTGATCCTAAGTATAGGGGGATCACCGACTTCTATTGATTTTATTCTTTTATTCGTCATTGTAGTATATTATTCTTCTCACTTTTCTATACGAAGCACGAGTCATGTCTTTATTTCCAGCTCTTTGATCACTATGAGGACATAGTTCGAGCTAAGTATAGAAGGGTGTCGTATATATTGTATATATACTTTAGCCATAACTCGTACTTTCATATTTTTAATATGGCTAAAATATTGTGTAAGTACTAAAAAAATATGCAGAAAGTTCCTCAAAATTTTTTCTTGTACATACTGGCTAATAAGTCAGGTTAAAATATTTTGAAAAATATTTTGAAAGTAGTTTGAAAAATATTTTCAACCTCTATAAAAAGTTTGTGGCTTGTAAAAAAATTTTTTCTCTTTGTGTGAATTTTTTTTTTTGTAAAAACTATTTGCAAATGTTTGGAAAAATGGTTGAAAAAATATTTTGAAAATTTATATACTGTTTGAAAAATGTTTGTAAAATAGTTTTCAAATGTGTGTAAATGTTTATAAAATTGTGTGAAAAATTATTTTGGACTATAGTTTTGAAAATTATTTGTATAAATTTGAGGAATATATGCATCACAAAAAAAAGAATAAAAAAAAGAGAAGAAATAAAAAAAACTAAAAACCAACCATGTATATGCTTGTATAAATTACTCAAGTTGTAAATCCTGTCTCATGACTCTTGTAAATAAATGACTCACTCCTTTGTAAATATGTGTATATAATCCCTAACCTTTATCTTAAAAAAATGTATATACTTGTATATATTTCTAACTATTTGCAAAAAAAACTTTTGCATGTCCATCATTTTTCAAAAATCATAAAAATTCCAAAATTTTGAAAATTATTTCACAAAAAGATTTTTATTTTTTCTTCGCATTGTACATATTTTCTTGCATTGACATGTGCATTTTTCAGGATAGTCTTGATAATTAAACTAAGTCTGAATAAATTTGAAGAATGGAGCTTAGTTGGACCTTAATCCACTTAATTTCAGAGGAACCTTATAAGATGTGGAGTTAAGACTTTTCAAGTCCTAGTGACTTAATTCTTTGGGTCAACACGACTATGTTCACATGTCATCTTGATGATTCTAAGTAGAATATTTAACAACACACACATGATTCTTTCAGACCGTGGCTTACCTTGGACAATGCACTCTACACGTAGCTCTTCATGGAGGAGGTAGTGAGGGGGCAGTTTCTTTTGGCTTGGGGTAGCATACGAGGGTAGTACATCTAGGCGGAACCTCCCGTCCTCCTCTAGGGAGGGAAGTGCGTCTCAACTTGGTTTGGTGATGATGAGGTCTAAAGACAGGAGCTGTGGGATTGCAATAATGCTTCAAAAGAGGGATAGTCTACTGGCTCAAGAGGAAAAAAAACAACAACGAGGTCAACAGAGTCAAGAGAGTAAATGATAACACCCACATAAACAGTCAGGCGGGTGTTTGCTACCGGGTAAAGATATGTGCAGATGAAATCAGGCTCCGGTAGCACAAAAGAAATCATCGGCTCAAGATCTGTATGGAATGAAAGGGCAGAGCCGAAGAAGTCGAACGTGGAGAAGGAAGGATCTGTCAGAGAATCCTCCACGTCAGTCACCGTCTCGAATAGATATGGAAGGTTATGATCAGGAGACTCTATATAAAGGCTGATATCCGATGTATATAATGTAGACAAATCAGTGAAATCATCGAATACCTCAAAGATCGGCTCATCCTCGCGAGGGTTGTCGAGGAGAGAATCATCAAACTCATTATCACATATATCAGAAGACTCGGTCTCGTGATCCAACAGATCGGATGCACTCTCAGAAAGTGAAACCGAGTACACAGGGTCCGTGACATCCTCCCGCAGATAACTCTCGGGGAGTAATGCCAAATCATCAGGAAATTGGGGATCAATGCTGTCAAATGTCATGTCCTCCAAAAATATATCGACCTCATCAAATGGGAGGACACAAGGCTCAAATACGAGACTATCAAGGTCTGTCGAATGAAAAATCGGTCCCTCATCAAGCTTGCTTTGCTGAGATGGATCCAAGTATATCCCTGAATCTGAGAAGATCTCCTGAAGACAAGACACTGAATCAACTGTGTATGGATACTGGAATGCCTCTAAGGATGGCTGAAATGTGGGTTCCTCCTGTATCTCTTGGGATCCTAGCAGATCTAGAATCGAAGAATCTTCTATTTGAAAGAGCGGTACTGGCTCAAAATCTGGCTGTAAATCCAATGAAAACTCGACCAATGTCCGGCTCTCATAACTCATAGTAGGAGTCAACACATCCATCAAATGAGAAGCAGTAGCATCCATATCCTTTGATCGGTGTGTGCTATCAATATCTGCATTATGTGTCACACACTCATCTAGTGTCATCACTCCCTCACATGTTGTACCGAGTAAATCATCTTGTGAATATGTAGTATCTGAAAGTGAATTCAAGATGGTCTCGACTAAATCCAGATCGGGACAGTGGTTTGAACCACCACACTAGGTAATGACATATGCAATCTGCTCTGCGGTCCTCCCCCTCATGGCGATATGGATAAGGTCAGTCATTGAAAATCCATGATCCGGAAATCGCCTCAAAATTTCTCGTAACCTCAACCACGAATCTATTAATGGCTTCTGGGGGTTAACTGAAAAATTACGAATACAAGACCGCATCATCTCGGCTCTAAGTCGGGGGTAAAATTTCTGCAAAAACAACGATCGTAAATCTCCCCACATAGCAATCTTCCTTCCCAATCGTCTGTGCCAAGTCTTGGCTCTACTCTGAAGTGTGAATGGGAAGGTGATTAACATCAAGTCCTCAGAAGTGATATCAGAATATGATCATGATCCACAAAAATCCTCAAACTCATCGATATGCAAATAGGGTTCCTCGTGCAATTCCCCAGAAAATTTCGGCAGTCTATTAACGAACTCTAAATCCAAAATGAAGGGTCTCAATGTAGAAGCAGAGTGCGCTTCTTGATCTTGGTTCTCATCCATCATCCTGGGATAGAAGTCATCTAAAGTATGCAACCGCCCGATACGATTGCCTATGGGATGCACTCTCATCTCAGCAAGGTGAACACCCGGATCTCGTATTTGGTCAATCTGGTGTCCTCGGGTTTCACTCACAGCATATCCCGAATGGGAGGGTGGGTAGGGAGAAAATGAGAAATCAGGCGGAGTTCCGACCTCCCAAGAGAGTGGGCGGGAATGATGGGCATGAAGATAAGAAGCCGCAGAATTTGGCTGGAATGGAAAGTGACCCATCATGAAGAGAGGGAAATGAAGGGAGGGAGAGTGGTACAGTAGAAAGAGAGATAGAAGAGGGGAAGGAAGAGAGAGAGATAGAAGGGAGGGAGGAAAGGTGACTGCTAATGATTCAAAAAATGATCGTAACTGACTCACACCAAAGACATACAAAACACAAAGCAAACCCTTAGTTCACCAACTCAACACAAATCTGACCGTGAGAGTTCGATCTTTATCTTTTCAATTTTAAGAGTTAGGTGATCAAACAAAAGTTGTACAAAAACTTAGGAGGCTTGAATAGGATTTGGGCACTACTCCTTAGTGTGTACGCGAGCAATTAAAAACACATACAATGAGGGGATTGCTCTCCCAATATAATGAAGTGGTCAATTACGTTTAATTTTGAAGGTCAAGTTCAATTAACAGTCCCAATTTTTAATTTTTAATTTTTGATTTTCTTTTTTTTTAATTTTTTTAAAGATAACGCCTACCGAGTTTTCCGATTTCCTCTTTGATTAATTTGGGTCCAAAAACAGGGGGAGGAGTCGAAAAAGCCAATGCACGGTCAAACACAATGATGCATGCAGGGATAGAAATGCATACCTTGCTCCAGCACTCTACATGCAATATGATCCGCGCAGAAATTAAAGACAGAATGTAAACTAACTATATGATGCACGAGGAAATCGGCCTTAGACAAGCAACTTCTATTGCTCGTGAAGAACAATAGTTAGCTAACCCAATTGAGTCCGGAGTCCGATCTTGAGAGTCACTCGGTGCCCGCCACAACGGGTCCTGCAAGCACTGTATGTGACTCCTCACGGCACGTGGTCTCAAATCCAATTAGACTAACTTTTTCAATTATTTTTTATCCAAGGTCCAATTACGTTCTATAGGAACAGATATTCTATTAGGTGTTGGGCCTTAGAAATTTACGTCACAATCAATCAAAATCCTACGTCTAGGGGCCAAATCACGAAAATCAAATAGCAAGTTATGATGGTTAAATCAAAAACACGGAAAACAACAGTGAGGTCCCCCAAGTGCACCGGCACTTGGCGAAACAGACCTCGAAAAATGTTCAAGTCCACAAGTTCAAAGTCCTAAATTATT
Organism: Ottelia alismoides; assembly: GCA_037367405.1. NCBI lineage: Eukaryota > Viridiplantae > Streptophyta > Magnoliopsida > Alismatales > Hydrocharitaceae > Ottelia > Ottelia alismoides. Next base: position 99,130 of record JAZKJV010010245.1, read on the forward strand.
ACAAAAATTATTGTTCTCTCTCGAAAAAATAAAATTCTTCTTTATTACTCTGCTCTTCCTCCCGTGCGGGTCCTCAAAAAGTAACTCCAAGTTGTCCAAGCAGTACCTCGCACAAAAATCAAAGAGAGAGAATGTCAGAAAACAGTTATAATGTGGAGAGACAAAATTGAAAAATGACTACAAAGCCGTGCTCCCTGACAACGGCGCCATTCTATTGACACAAAATCCGATGCGGTCGAGAGAGAAAAAATAATATGCAAGAATATGTCGTCGTTCTCAACCACGAGATTCGGTCAATGAGAAAAATAAATGAACCACTTAAAATTAAATAAATCAATGAGAGCAATGTAAGCGGCTTTCGCTGTTCTTTTTACCTGGTATAGCGACCAGGGTCGAACACAAGGAACACGATTTAAAAACTTATGCAGTCAAATTTCAGAGTTAATTTTTTAGTGGTTTTTGAATTTTTATTTTTTTTATTTTTTTTATAAGACGAACAATATTCACAAGTGATAAAAAGTAGTAAAAAGACAATGTTTTTTGATTTTTTAAATATATCAAAAGTCCACAGAAAGCTATGAAAATTTTATACAATGATGAGGCACATAACAAGAATATTCACAAATTTTTGCGGAATTTTAAGAGCAATAAAAATATGTATTTCAATGCAAAGTACATGTCAAATTAAATTCTGTAGTACAGGGGTTTAATTGCATATAGTTCAAGTTTCTGAATAATAAAATAATAATAGATAACTTCAGATGAAAGACGCAATTTACCCACTAAATCATATGCTTTGCATGTGGCCTGGATTTGAAGCTTTCACAGGGGCATTTTTGCGAATATCTGAACTTCAGAGGAATAATATGAAATTTGCCCAAATGATTTTTTTTTATTTTAGAACCCCACCTAGGGTTCTTTGTTCATGTTCTTCTTCGTTTCAGTTTCTCAAAACACCAAATGGGGCACACCGCCGCCGCACGTAGATCGGCGCACGGAGGAGAGGCGAAGGCGTGAGCGAGCGGATCCGCGCGCGGCTGGTCGGCGCGTAGGAGGATCTGGACGGGCAGCGCACGAAGGCGCGAGTCGCACGGGCGACGCGCGGGGGGGGGGGGATCGGCTGGAGGTGGCCCGGGCAGCGCCGCCAGGCGGCACCTGTGCGGCTGGAGTCGCGGGTCGCACGCGGCAGAGGAGCTCCTGCGCGCAGGTGGAGCGCAGGGAAGCGGGGTGGAGGATGCCTGATCGATGGCCCGCTGGGCGCGGATGGGGGCTGAGGCGCGGGCGGAAGCCGTAGATCTGGAGCGCGGGAGGAGTGCCGCCTCACGGCGGTGCAGGCGGAGCAGGGGCCAGCCTACGCGGCAGCACGGCCTGGAGATAGGCGCGCGTGGCGGTTGGAGGCAGCGGAGGGCGCCACGCGCGGGGGCGCGGGGCTGCTGGCGTCGGGACTGCCGCGTGATGCTGGACTGGAGGTGGTTGCGTGGCAGGAGCGGGCGGCGCCGCACCGCGGGGAAGATGATGAGCGGCGGCATTGGGTGGTGTAGCGGCGGCTACCGCGTGCGTCTGGAGCCCCTGTCCTAATTTTTTTCTTATTTTTTTCTTATTTTTTTATTATTTTTTTAACCTGTGGGAAATATGTTAAAAAATATGTTTTTTTGTTTTTTTAACAGGAAATGTAAACAGAATTAGAAAGAGACAAAGGATTTTTTTTATTTTTTTAATATAATCATGCAAAACAAATTGTTGGAGTTAGAGAAATAATTTTTTTTATTTTTCCTGCAAAATAGAGGTTATAGAGAAAAGAAATTTTTTAATGTTTTCCCTGCAAAAACAAATGTAAGATGAACAGGAAAACCCTTATATGATTTTTTTTTATTTTATTATTATTATTTTTTATTTATGCACAAAATAAGTTAGGTGAATGGATTCGGATCTGCGATATGGAGGATAGATCCGTGACTCCGACCACCGTGCATGGTCGGAGGTGACAGGTTGTGCGAGGGAGAACGTGAATATGTAGAGACAACGAAAATGAGATGAAAAATTGGTGTCGGGGGCGGATCAATGTGCGGTCAAATTTTTAGGATCTAAATTCTAAAGATTAACGATGTCTAAGCAAAAATCTAAGCCTACGATTTAACTACGAGAAAAAGACAAGGAATAAAAGTGGATCTCACCTTGGGGTTCGGACACGCCATGATGGCCTCGACGAAGCTCAGATCGCTGTCACCGACCGGATCGGAGGCTAGGACCCTCTTCAACAATAAACCTCTCGGAAATCGGGCTCCTCTCCGCCAAAGATCGATCAAGTGGAAATGAGGGAGGAGGAGCCCATTAAAAAGAGACAAAAATCAAAATTGGAAAATATTCACATATAAGGAAAATGTTTATTGGGTGAATTAATAAAGTAATTAAATTAATAAATTAATTAAATAATTAATTACGAAATTCACAATAAATAAATTAAATAAATTAATAAATTAATTGAAAATCAATTAGCCACCTTAATGGTGGCCATATATGGTATGGAATAAAATCATATATACAAGGCAAGTTATTAAACCAAATAAATTCAAATAAATCCACTAAATTAAATAATTACATATGAATTTCGTAATTAAATAAATTAAATTAATTAATGTGAGATGATTAATTTTTGGTGATTTTTATTTAAGGAAGTTAATTGTATACATATATTATACACATATAATACAATATACATAGGTACAAATAAGGAAATATTTTTATAAAAGATTTTTTTAAATTTTTATTTTTTTTATTTTTTAATGAAATCAATATTTACAAATATATACATTATAAAAATAAATATGAATAAAATTCATACAACAAGTATATGGGAAAACTGCACAAAACACCCTAGAAAACCTATTTTTTAACCGTAACTCCAAAAAATATGAAATCACAGCCATTTGAAAGATAATTTAATTTAGAGTATGATAGAAGTGATTTAGATTTGATTTGAGCTTGCATGGAGCCAGAATTGATGGTTCAATTATTTCTTTGCGGCTTTATCCAGGTGTGATTATTTACACTATGTACATTATTTTATTTTACACTTATTTTTATTATTTACACCGTATTTTTATTTACAAACTTTATTTACAAAAATAATTAGTTTGAGGTCAAATTATGTACAAATAAAATAACACAAGTTTTATACAAATATACAAGGGATTTATGTACAAATTATTTTTTGATTTTTAACAGAAGACCTTATCTCCCCCTACTTTGATCCTGGTCGATCAGGTCAAGTCTTGACCTTCTCTCGGGGTTAAGTTCAGTCTGCATTTATTGCATAAATACATCCTTTCTTTTTCTTTTCTTCTTTATTCTTTTATTTTTATACAAAAAGTGTTAAAAATGCAATTTTAACAAATACATGCAAAGTGGTAAAAGTATGAAATTAGTGGGTATTTACAGGTGTTTGACTAAGGAAATGAGGCAAAAATAAAGAATAAAGGCGATGAATTGTGGATTCATCACTATCCTCCCTTTACCACATCATGGGGGTTTACATGAGATCCCAAAGTCTCACTCGGAAACGCTACTCTCTCCTCTACGTCTCGAAAAGTCTACTCTGACACATTCTTTTTTGAAGCAATCGATAAGACCGTAGTAGGGCTTTATGACATCCGTTGATCAAGTTGGGGACTCCCCCCGACTCTGATGATTTTTCAAGGGCATGTGATAGATAGATAGATGCGATATTTTAGATATATTTCACAACTATTTGATTGACTAGTTCTTTCTCTTTCTCCTGAATTCCAATATCGGCAAAACTCCTATTCTTTCCTCATTCCAATAAGATAAAGCATTTGATATCACATTCTGGTTGAATGTCATCACCCACCTGCCTCACTCCCCCCTTATGAACACTTGCTCGACCTTTGTATTAGACGGATCAAGCATGCTCGCGTAGCACTAGATAAGCAACCACTGAGCTGGATCCTCAACTATTCACCTATCCTGCCATCCCACTTCCTAAATCAAGCCTCTACATATATATTGACGTTGGGGGTTCAGGAGGAATGAGGCCGTGAACCAGATGAGGATCTTCTATCTATATAGATGTTCGAGGTTCGCATCTGGGGTTCTTCCGGCCTAATAGAAAGCGATGTTCCTTTTTTTAGGAAGTTTAAGACGAAGCAGCTATTGACTCAACCAAATAAAGAACATCTCCTCGAGAAAGTCATTTTTTTGACAGAATCCATCCCATTTTAATGGTCAAGTGGATGGAAGTTAACCATAAGGCATGTACGATAAGAGTTAGCAACTATACAGGATCGTGGGGATAGTAACGATGTTGACAAGATCGGTAAGATAATTTATAATGATTTTAGGTTGCGTGTGATAAAAATTCCAAATTTCGATGATGATAAGATACCGTGAAATCCGTTGATGCTTCTGTCCAATACAAAGGTCGAGCAATAAGGATACCGTCTCCCCTAAAGCCTATAATGCTTTGGCGAATTCCCTTTTTAGCAAAATTGTAAAAGAAATGGAAGTTGAGTTTGACATGACTGCTAGACAAAAAGTAAATTTCCGACGTTTGCAAGCTGAACATGCTAAGATTTTCTTCTTACCATTCCTATTGAGGGGCTTGCAATGCACTTGTCACCCATTGAGTATCGTACTATTCTCAAGTATGGCCTCATGATTCCTCTATTTGCAGCATATGAGGCTTGTCCACTATGCCACAAATCCTGTTTAGATGCCTTCGGGGAGCATGCCGCTCATTGTCGTGAACTGTCAGGTTCTAAATATAGACATGATTTTGTTAGGGATGTCCTTTATGATGTCCTCTGGCAGGCAGGGGTTGCTTCAAAGAAAGAAGCACCTGTCAATTTTCTGACGGATCCACAGGAGGGAAACATGCATGTGTCGATTTGACTGGAATTTCTCCTTTGGTGGGTCCTAAGGAGTGATTTTGTTGCGGGATACACTGCACAAAAAGCTACACCAGCTAAAGTGGCTAAGCATGAGAAGGCTTGTATGGACAATCAACATGTATTCATCCCCTTTGGGCTTGATACATTTGGGTTCTTGGCAAGTGAAGTTGTTGAGCTCCTCAAGATGGTCTAAAAAATTATGCATAGCAATGTTATGAGTCCTAGATCTATGAATGTTGTGTTCTGAAGAAGTGGATTTGCCATCCAAAAGGGATAACGGCACAACTTGTTGTCTGTCTCCCATCAATTTCTATGTAACACCTTTTTATGCAAAAAAAACCATCAAATGATGGATGAAATGGGGAATGGACTCCGATGCATATGGAACTAAGATTGCATGGGCAAAAATGCAAGCCCCAAAGATGGTAGCGGCTGAATACAACTTCCTAAAAAAACCACGACGCCCAACTACTCATCCTTGTGGGTTGACGTCGCGCAATGCTCCCTTTGCCAAATACAAAAACTTGATAATGCCCTCCCATGTCAATATTGAAGTCTCCCACCTAAATCTCTCGACAATTTCTGTCCCTCTCCGCAACTGCGAAGGACCATCGTCGCCCTTATTTTCCTATTTTTTATACCGTTTGAAGGGATGATGGGGAGGAAGAGTATGGTACTATTTTGTAAATAGATGAAAGCTAACGACAGGGTCGTGACGTAAGAGTCACTAAGCTTGCAGCGGAGTTGAGTATTTGGTAAAATTTATATAGTTCGTGATTTAAAAATCCCATGAATAATTTCGTATTATGCCTGTCTCTCTATATTTTTAGATATATCCGTCTGTTTAAAATCATTTGACAATACACATGCCACCAGACACGGGTCGTCTGTATAAAGCTGACGAGCATACTCGTCTAAGTTTGTATTTTGAATTAGTTTTTCCAGAAACTAGGAGGATACCCGCGCTTCGCGGCGGAAGGCGACTCTGTTAGGAAGGAATTGTATGAGGTTACAGTTTAGGGAGGCTGATGTTAGATATTCTATACATTAAAAATATAAAGAAGATAATTAACATAATCTGTCAAATTAAGCAACAACGGTTGATATTGGAAAAAGATATTTTATATAGAAATATGTTCAAACAGGTAAAAATTACAATCATGATTCGAAATAAGTAAACAAAAAAATGAGCTCAAACTAAAAGAATGATAAGTTACATACGTACAGAAAGAATCAATTTAGAATCACATAGCAGCTCGATGGCTCGTGGTGGATTCATTGAGGCCATTGGGATGGGTCTCAGCTTCTTGTTGGTCGGCACCGGCCTTTGGGGTCTCATTGTTAGAGGGACACAAAAAGGAAATGCAAGTAGTTGGAAAAACAATAAAAAATATATTAGAATGAGAAGAAAAGGTGAATTAATAGTGAAACATTATAGGTATATTATGAAGAGAATAAGTTGTTCATCGGAAAAACAGTAAAAAATGTGTTAGAATGAGAAGAAAGGGTGAATATATACTTAAACATTACAGCTATATTCCCAAGAGACGTCATACTTGTGGTTGTTCATCATACCTTCAATGGGAGGAGAATCAACTGTTGGAGAAGAAGACAAAGTAACGTTGGGAAAAAGAGATCATCAAGAGAAGAAAGTTGTCGGAAAACATCTCAAAAATAAGATAAAACAGAATAAAAGATAAAAAGTCTTACTTGTATCCAAAGAGAATCAGAACTTGTTCTCGTACCTCCAGCGGAAGGAGAGACAACAACTGGAAAAAGTAAGTATACCGGGGAAAATAGAACATCTATGAATGCATGGTGAGGAGGGAGTCTGGTTGTATGAGAATAGAGGAGGGAGGGAGTATAATCACCCGAGAAGAGAGAAGATATGGTATATAAATTAATTAATATATTTCAAATCAATAAGTATATGAACTATATTACTCAAGTATATTTTATATATCGTCTAAAAAATCATTTAATCTATTTCAATCAGTACGACAAATGCATAAGTTAACGAATGTGACCATGAAAAAATAAGATATAACATGAAATCAAACAGTCAGTAAACAATTAATAATACAACAAAATTATTGGTATAACGCATATTTCCTTTTTGAAATGCAAATGTATAAGTTAGCGAATGTGTTCACGATAAAATAAAATATAACATAAAACTAATTAGAACATTCCATAAACAATCACCGGTAGATGCATTCAAACTTGAATCAATGTGTATCACGAAATAAAAAACAACAAAACATAAAAAGCAGACAACCAAACACATGATAATTTATGTCCAATACACAGTTTAGATATGTGATTGTATATTCTTTTTTAAACATATACACTATAAATAAATTGTAAAACTGCATAGGCAATCGTGGCAACGACCGTGTGGAAAATTGATTAAGATGCATGACCATTTATGATTTCAAATGAAGAGGGTATAATCAAATATACAAAAGAAAACTAAGCATGGTTATAATCTCAATCCCACAAAAAATAAAAAAAGAATGTAAAAAATAATTATAAATAATGAAAATATTTGCTGTAGAACGTATTTTTTAAACTACAAAGAACATAGGAACAAATTGATGGTATAAGGATTCATGAAATATAATACCAAATCAAATAATCAATATCAAATCATCGAGAGATAGGCGAAATGGAAATACAAACCGAAATATTATAAACTTTACGACATAAAAAAATAGAAACAAAATGGTAAAATAAAAAATCGTAAATAAAGATAAAGTTGTATAAAAGGCAACACTTGTTGCCCATAAAAGCGCATAGTCAATCGTGACAATGATATTGGAGAAAACTTATTAAGACGCATGCCCATTTATGATTTCAAACGCTGGACAATAAACTCAAATAGGCAACTGAATGGCCATTATCGAAACCTTGTACACGCATCTAAAAAACAAAATATATAATATCGTATGAAATTTATATTATATATAAATTGCATATGATATTATATATGATATTATATATAATCTTACATACATTCAACAATTTTAGATATCATAATAAAATTGCATATGATATTATATATGATATTACATATAAATCTTAAAATCAACAATTTTAGATATCATAATAATGGTTTTAATTTTAATGGTACAAAGCTGCAAGGTGGATTAAAAAACCCATTTCGCTTTTGCTTTTTTCTACATTTGGACGGGACAATTTTTATATATATAAAGTTCATTTTTCTAATGTAAATACATGGCAAATGTGGCAATGAAAAAAATAAAATATACCACAAAACTGAGCAGAACATTCAAATGTGCACCCAAATTTGAGTAAACACGCACCATGGAAACAAAAAAAAATACAATATAAAAGAACAGCTAACCAAAGGCATGTCAATTTATGTTTGTTATACAGTTTAAATCCTTGAATGTATATTGATTTTTTTAAAAAAATAAACATAGTAATAATACGGGGTATGCTTAAAGACGATAATAATTGTTTATTATTAACCAAACAAAATATGGAATCCCTTCGTTGATAGAAGGAATCATTAAAAAAGAAAGATAATTTTCAAGTCACTTGCTGTTTAAGTTACCACGTGCAATGAAAATAGGTAAACCCTATCTCTCAAAGAAATAAAAAAAACAAATAGTTGCCATCCTAACCACTAAATACTACCACAAATACTCTAAACAGAACGTAAAAGGAATAGATACACACCTTAACAAACACAAATAAATATGTGAAAATTAAATAAACAATGATAAACAAATAATAACCAATCCTAATAATTCAGAAAGTACGCTCAGATAGTTGCCATGCATACGGGCGATAATATGGATACATAACTATTATAAAAAACATCTGTTAAATGATTATATAAAATAAATATACACAGTGATAAGACAGGAGAAAATCTATATACTTCCAATGAAAACACAAACGGCAAGGTATGTCCTGCCAATGAAAACACAAATGACAATAATGTATATCTAGATTAAGAAGAGGAAGATGAAACATAAAAATGAAATTTAATTGATGCCAGTCAAGAAGAAAGTAAGAAACAGAGTTAGCTTACAAAAGAAGTAAAAAAATCAATTTCAAAGCACAAAACTAATGACAGTAATTCAAACATTCAATAGGCAAATACCACTATGTGCACTCAAATTTGAAACGACAATGGTGAGACAAACCTTTAAGAAGATGTTATATCAACGATGAAACAAAAATGGTTGGGAAAAACGTAAAAAAATAAGTCAAGTCAAAATAAAAGGTGAAGCAACACTTATACTCTCATGAGAAAAGAAGTTGAGCATACCTTCGGCGGGAGGGATTTAAACACAGAATGACCACGGGAAAGGTAATCACCAATCACTTGTACTTGCTCCCAAGATGAAACGAAAGTGGTTGTATAAACCTTCTAAAAATTATGTCAAGTCGGTATAATAGATGAAGCAATCCTTATACTCTTATAAAACCTAAAAAAATATGTCAAAGTCGGAATAAAGGATGAAGCAATCCTTATGCTCTCAGTAGGAGTAGAAGTTATTCAACATACCTTTCACGGAAGATAAATCGACAATCGGAAAAGAAAGAATAACGACGTGAAAACCAGATCGTCTGAAAACCAGATCATCGGAGAATAAAGGAGGATGATGAAGCTTGATCGACCAAGAAGAGAGGAGTGACAGTGGAAAGCAACTGATGAGAATTGAGGAAGAATCGAAGCGCAGAAAAGAGGAAAAACTAAAGACAAAAGATGAAACGAAAGTGACTGAAAAATACATAAAAAAATTAAGTCAATCTAGAATAAGAGAGGAAGCAATCCTTTTACTCTCAACAGGAAAAAAGTTCTTCAGCATACCTTCAGCAGGAGTTAAGGCGACATGCAGAAAAAAAAAAGAACAATGACGGGGAAATCAGATCATCCGAGAATAAAGGGGGATGATGGAACATGATCGACCGAGAAGAGGGGGAGCGATAGAAAGCAACCGGCGAGAAAGGAGGAAGAATCGAGGAGTAGAAAAGGGAAAAGTAAATAAGGTAAATTGACATCTGGCATATACATGGAGAAGAAGAAATCACGTGTCGATGTTTCGTGAAGAGCCGGAAAAAAGAGAGAGGGTAGAAACTACACCAACGAAGCGTGAAGAGAAAAAATGGAGAGAAGGAAAGAAATGGTAAGGATGGAAAAGCTTAAAACGTGGCAGAAAATGTGGAGTAAAAGTCAGATAAATGGTAAGGATGAAAAAGTTAAAACATGTAAGGAAATGTGGCATAAGAATCGGAGAACGTGAATGCAATGCCTCCCAGGATGCCATGTGTCAAGCAGTGGGTGAAAAACCCAGGTTTAAAGAAGGTATATAGATATAGATATTCACATATGCGCTCTTACAAATTCGTTATTTGATAATCATTGCATAGTTGGCCCCCAAAAAATTTTCCCGGTAATTTGTCGTTACTGTATTCATGTGTTTTTGGGTATACACTACTTTAGATATTTCATAATAGGAAGCATTTCCGATTACAAATAATCATATCACGTAAATGAGATTTTTCTCATATTATTTGAATTGTTTAAAGAAATGTTTTTACGTAATTGTCATTAGGACTTCCACACGTCCTTGAATAAATATAGGATTTGAAAATGGATAATATCGCGTGCATGTTAAGCTAATGTGGAGTAAGACAAATCCATCAATATCAGATGAAATCCCACACGTTATTAATATTAGAAATGTCATGCCATGCCATGTGAAAGGCTCTTTTAATTCATTTATTCCGTGATAAACTCATGCTTTTATTTATACAAAATACGAGTTTTCTTTAGAACTTTCTTATGCACATGCTTTAATGCTTATATACAAAAAAAATAGTGGATGCGATGGATGTGGGGCTTCTCGGTCGGTGTGAGATTTTCCATTTATAAGCCATGACATGATAAGATAGGTATCCAACGAAAATGCTAATCCATTATATTATATTATATATATATATATATATATATATGGGATAAATGGGGCTGCCCCCTAGGGGGAGCTAACTTGGCTCCCCCCGTCCCATTTTCACATAATTTTTATTTTTTTTTTGAAAATTTCTTCCATGAATATTCATCACTATATCCCTATATTATGCTATTAAAATTTCGTGCGAAACAGAGACTCCTACGGCCTCCATCCAGACTGTCATTTTTTAACGGTAACAGGATTTTTTAAATCGACCCCGTTTGGATGAAGGTCGTAGGAGTCTCTGTTTCGCACGAAATTTTAATAGCATAATATAGGAATTTAATAATGAATTTACACGGTTTTAGATTTCAAAAAAATTAAAAAAATTATGTCAAAAAAGGGCGGGGGGAGCTAAGTTAGCTCCCCCTAGGGGGCATACACATTTTTCCCTATATATATATATATATATATATATATATATATATATATGGGAAAAATGTGTATGCCCCCTAGGGGGAGCTAACTTAGCTCCCCCCGCCCCTTTTTGCCATAATTTTTTTATTTTTTTTGAAATCTAAAACCGTGTATTCCACGGAAGAAAATTTCAAAAAAAAATAAAAAAACCGGGCGAAATGGGGCGGGGGGAGCCAAGTTAGCTCCCCCCAGGGGGCAGCCCCATTTATCCCTATATGGGAAAAATGTGTATGCCCCCTAGGGGGAGCTAACTTAGCTCCCCCCGCCCCTTTTTGCCATAATTTTTTTATTTTTTTTGAAATCTAAAACCGTGTAAATTCATTATTAAATCCCTATATTATGCTATTAAAATTTCGTGAGAAACAGAGACTCCTACGACCTCCATCCAAACGGGGTCGATTTAAAAAATCCTGTTACCGTTAAAAAATGACTGTCTGGATGGAGGCCGTAGGAGTCTCTGTTTCGCACGAAATTTTAATGACATAATATAGATATAGTGATGAAATTCCACGGAAGAAAATTTCAAAAAAAAAATAAAAAAACCGGACGAAATGGGGCGGGGGGAGCCAAGTTAGCTCCCCCCAGGGGGCAGCCCCATTTATCCCTATATATATATATATATATATATATATATATATATATATATATATATATATATTAAAGGGCATCCGCCTCATTAATTTTCGGCCCCTCAATTCCCAATTTGCCCTTTGATCCCCCATTTCCTGCCATCATACCGAAAATGCCCCTGCCATTTCTCTTATGTATCCGTTTTGCCCTTTGATCCCCCCATTTCCAGCCATCATACCGAAAATGCCCCTGACATTTCTCCTATGTATGATCCACCGCTAAGGATGCAAACGGTTACGGATATATCCGTATCCGATCTGTCACCGTATCCGTTTTATATAGATTTCAACATCCATATCCATATCCGTTTTAAAAAGGATACGGATATGGATATCGTTTTGATATCCGTAAACATCCGTATTTGTATCTGTATATCCGTTTTTGTATATAAATATAGTCATACATTTATTTATAATCATATATATTATAATTCTATACTCTTTTTTACCAAATGGATACGGATATGGATATCGTTTTGATATCCGTAAACATCCGTATCTGTATCCGTATATCTGTTTTTGTATATAAATATAGTCATACATTTTTTTATAATCATATATAGTATAATTCTATACTTTTTTTACCATATAACATTACTTGCATACGATCAGTATCCATTTTACATTCGTATCCGTTTTTTAAGAGTATGGTAAGATAGTTTTAATATCCGTCAATATCCGCATCCGCATCCGTATTCGTATTGAAAAACGGATAAGGATACGGTAATACCTATATCCGTATCCGACCGTTTGCATCCCTATCCACCGCCGTTGCCGCCAACGCTCTTCCCTCCATCTCTCTCTGCCTATGTCCTTCTCTCCTTTCATCAACCCTAATTGGCAGCAACGACCTAGCCGGATCTCTCTCCGATCGATCTCCCATCCCTCCGCCACCTCAGGTACTTCTCTGTTGCCCAAAACGTCCTCTCCGACCCCATCCCCTCCTCGCTCGATCAAGTTGCCAACGAGGAGTCGTCAGATGACAGCTAGGCTCATGTGGAAGCCTCACTACTGAGCATTCATGCGAGGGAGGTGGAATCAACGAAAACATCTCCAACATGCTGAAGCGAGAGCTCCTTATCGGCTACAACGAAGGCGTGGAGACTCCCCAACTTTGTAAAGTGGCAATGGTGAATACAACATCTACCGCCTGACATTGCATATTCCCATTGAGTTATGATGGGTGTGGAGAATAACTTTCTTTGATCGATCCCTGAAATGGGGAAGGGAATTCGAGAAGGGGCTTTAATGATGATTGCATTGTTAGAACTCCGACTTCGTATCGAGTCGTACCCATTAATGAGGAAGGGAATTGGAGGGCTGCCTTCAATGATGTTGGGGTATAGTTAAAACTTCGATTTTCTCTTTTAGGTTCTCAAAAGAACTATGAATGGCCAATTCATTGTGTTACTGTTATTGTTATTAGTATTTGATGAAGTTTATGGATATCATATAATGTTTTATTTGACTTCTTCCAAGCTACCGAAAGCATATATGCTAAAATATTCTTACTTTATCTTTATACAGCAGAAGGATTTTTTCATGTCTGGCTATAAGCATGTAATTGTGTATGGTCTGATTGATATTTGAAGGATTGTTGCATTTTAGATAGATGTTTAGTTAGAAATGCAAATGTTGGGGTAGTGTTTAATGGAAAACTATGGAATTTTAAAATCACAATTTCAATACAAATGACGATAACTTTGTTGTTTAACATGTTGCTTTTGCATGGGTCCCTAACATTCGGTTGTACAAATTGAGTACACACAACTTCCATTCCACATGTAAATTCATAATAGTCCCTTAAATGCATTGTCAAGGAAAACGTGGGAACATGTTCATGTTTAGAAGATCAGTACAACATTAATTCGTCCGACCCATGCAGCGCACGGGTAAGCGCTATTATATATATTCCCCGTCACGAGTCAATGCTTCTCAAATAATTTAATAAGAGAAAAATGGGGCTGCTCCTTTTATGCAGCCACAATGGCTGCCCCATGTCATTTTCGGCATTTTTTTTATTTTTTTTGAAAAATATCATCATGTATATTTATCCTTATATCCATCCTATATGCCATTCGAATTTCATCAGTCCTACGGGCTACGACCTCCATCTAGATGGTGTCGATTTAAAAAATCATGTTACCGTTATAAAAATGACAGTCTGAATGGAGGTCATAGGAGTCTCTGTTTCTGACGAAATTCGAATTACATATAGGAGAGATATAGGGATGAATATACATGGCAATATTTTTCGAAAAAAAATAAAAAAAATGCTGAAAATAACGTGGGGACAGCCATGTTGGCTGCCCTAAGCAGGCAGCCCCATTAATCTCATTTAATATCCACTTTTTATTATCTCGTGTATCATGTGGAAATAATTTTGTCCCGCGGGACCTCCTGTCGGTTTGGTAGATTTCTTAGATGCTTATTATTTGTTTATATATATATATATATATATATATATATATATATATATATATGAGGAAAGGGAGCCTACCTTGTGAAGTAGGTAACTTACCTACTTCACATTTCACTTTTTGCAAAATTTTTTATTTTTTTTCAAAAATACCACCGTGGATTTTCATAATTATATCCCTCTAATATGTCATTCAAATTTCATTAGAAACGGAGACTCCTACGGCCTTCATACAGAACATTGAAAATACAACAAATCTGTGACCGTTAAAAAATGACTGTCTGGATGGAGGCCGTAGGAGTCTCTGTTTCTGACGAAATTTAGATGACATATTAGAGGGATATAATTATCAAAATCCATGGTGACATTTTTGAAAAAAAATAAAAAAAATTTGCAAAAAATGAAATGTGAAGTAGGTAAGTTACCTACTTCACAAAGTAGGCTCCCTTTCCTCTATATATATATATATATATAGGAAAAAATGGGGCTGTCTCTTAGGGGTAGCCAACATGGCTGCCCCCACCCCATTTTTCGCAAATTTTTTTTGTTTTTTTGAAAAATATCACCATGTATATTCATTCATATATCCCTCTTATATGTTATTCGAATTTAGTCAGAAACAGAACTCCATCAAAGCGTCATTTTTTTAACGGTCGTAGGACTTTTTAAATCGACTCTGTCTTGATGGAGGCCGTAGGAGTCTCTGTTTCTGATAAAATTTCGAATGGCATATAGGAGAGATATAGAGATGAACATACGTGATGATATTTTTCGAAAAAATAAAACAATTTGCCCCAAAATGGGGCGGGGCAGCCATGTTTGTTGCCCCCAGGGGGAAGCCCCATCAACCCCATATGTGTGTGTGTGTGTGTGTGTGTGAGGATAGGGAGTATGCACCCAGGTGCATGTAATTCTACATGCACCGGGGCCTATAACTTCCAAATTTTTTTACTTCTTCGAAAAATACCGCGCATATTCATCTATATATCTCTCATATATGCCATTCCAATTTCGTCAAAAACAGAGACCCCTACATCCTCCATCTAGAACACATTATTTTAACGGTCTTAGAATTGTTGTAATCGACCTGTTCTGGATGGAGGCCGTAGGGGTCTCTGTTTCTGACGAAATTGGAATGACATACAGGAGGGATGTATAGATGAATATACATGGCGGTATTTTTACAAAAAGTAAAAAAATTTGGAAGTTATAGGCCCGGGTGCATGTAGAATATATATATATATATATATATATATATATATATATATAGAGAGAGAGAGAGAGAGAGAGAGAGAGAGGAAAATGGGGCTGCCCCCTAGGGGGAGCTAACTTAGCTCCCCCCCCTATTTTCTTCAAAATTTTTTATTTTTTTTGAATTTTTTTCCGTGAATATTCATCACTATATCCCTATATTATGTCATAAAAATTTCGTGAGAAACAGAGACTCCTACGGCCTCCATCCAGACAGTCATTTTTTTAATGGTAACAGGAATTTTTAAATTGACCCCGTTTGGATGGAGGTCGTATGAGTCTCTGTTTCGCATGAAATTTGAATGACATAATATATGGATTTAATAATGAATTTACACGGTTTTAGATTTCAAAAAAAAATAAAAAATTTTGTGAAAAAAGGGTGGGGGGAGCTAAGTTAGCTCCCCCTAGGGGGCATACACATTTTACCCATATATATATATATATATATATATATATATAGAGAGAGAGAGAGAGAGAGAGAGAGAGAGAGGATGGAGAGTATGCACCCTGGTGCATGTAATTTTACATGCACCGGAGCCTATATCTCCCACATTTTTTACTTTTTTGGAAAATAACATTGTGTATATTCATCTATATATCCCTCTAATATACCATTCGAATTTCGTCAGAAATAGAGACCCCTATGCCCTCCATCTAGAACAGGTCGATTACAACAATTCTAAGGCCGTTAAAATTTCCTATTCTAGATGGAGGGCATAGGAGTCTCTGTTTCTGATGAAATTCGATTGGTATATTGGAGGGATATATAGATGAATATACATAGTGATATTTTCCAAAAAAGTAAAAAATATGGGAGGTATAGGCCCGGTGCATGTAAAATTACATGCACCTGGGTGTATGCTCCCCATCCTCATATATATATATGAGGATGGGGAGCTTGCACCAAGGTGCATGTAACTTTTCATGCACCGACCCTTATATCTTCCACAATTTTTTTCTTTTTTGAAAAATACCACCATGTATATTCATCTATATATCCCTCAAATATGTCATTCGAATTTCGTCAGAAACAGAGACTCCTATGACCTCCATCTAGAACAGGTCGATTACAGCAATTATAAGACCGTTAAAATTACCTGTTCTGGATGGAGGTCATAGGAGTCTCTGTTTCTGACGAAATTCGAATGATATATTTGAGGGATATATGGATGAATATACATGGTGGTATTTTTCAAAAAAGAAAAAAAATGTGGAAGATATAAGGGCCGGTGCATGAAAAGTTACATGCACCTTGGTGCAAGCTCCCCATCCTCTCTCTATATATATATATATATATATATATATATATATGAGAATGGGGACCTTGCACCATGGTGCAATTAAGTTATGTGCACCAAACTCCTCAGCCCTTGGATCAAAATCAATCAAGGGTTGTGATCATTCATCTTTGCCAACAAAACATCCATTTCCCAATGCAAAAGCCACCCACATCAATGCACAGTATCGGTGCACATCATCCCATCTCCATGCAGGGTGTCCTTTCACGCTACCCAAATTCGCCATCTCCCCTCTCGTCCTGCACTGGACTCCGTTGCAAGGAGTGCCGATGCCCTTTCTCCCTCTTGCCTGAGCTCCTCTCCCTCTCTCCGACATCGGCGACAACAACACGTTCCCCTCCTTTCTCCAGTGCCCGCCTCTTGAGAGAAGTCGGCCGAGCTCCTCTAGCTCTCCAAAGGCAGTGATCTCTTGCAAGGAGTCCACAGTGCCCATTGCCATTTTGCCGACGTTAACCTCCGGCAAGGAGTCCCTCACATCTCCCTGCTGGTCGGAGCCGAAACCCCACCCAACGCAATGAGCATCTCCCCTCCTTCCTCTCCAATTGCAACCGAGGAGAACTCCTCGCCTTCTCGTCGAGGTTTGTGGCTGTGTCACGAGACGAGCCCCTCCCCTCACCCCTTGAAAAGCCCCTCCACTTCTCATCTATGGCCGGGTCAACCTGACGGGGCGATTCCCCTCTTGCCAGTGACTGCAACCGAGGAAGTCGACATCACACACCCTGCGTTTTCATCGGCGATTACCTTCTGCGAGGAGTCCAGCATGCACCTAGTATGAAGCATGAAGGAGTTCAATTGGAAAAAAAATCATGATTGTAGACGTTAATGTAAGTTTGTTGCTGATTCAAACAAATCCTTTCTGCCTCGCCGAAGAGCAAGCATATGTCGTCTCTGCCTTCCAATTTCTGAAACACCTCCCTCCATCGCTGCGAAGACATCACATACCTCCGCATCATTGTTAGTAGTATCCAGTTTACACAGTGAATGAAATCTGAGAATCGTAACAGCTCACTCGTGGTTGTTAGTTTTTTTTTGTAATGTGATACTGTTTCATTTTTGTAATCATATGTCATAGATTTTTTGTAATAATATGTTGTTATATCATATCATGTTACTGTTACATCTATGTAATTTAGACTTTAGCATCATGACAACAGTGGGTAATGGAGAAGTTAACAACTTGGACTTCCGCACATTGCAACCATGGATTAGTGGAGAATAAAAGTCCAAAGATAATGGAGAAAATAACTTTGTAAGTATCAATTACATATGCCAGTTTCCGAAAAGGTCGATGATGCAAAAATGATCAAAGAAGCCTTACTCGAAGTAGACATCACAATACCCATGTTATTTCTGACTACGACATCGTCTCGGTTAATAACCGTAAAAATGCATGTCCCGACAATTACCGGACACAATGAGTGTTATTTCGAAGTATAACCTTCTGTGCTAATTACATTTAAAAAAATAGTTGATCGGTCCAGAGTTTCAACATAGATTTTACTTCCAAAAATTTAAATGAGAAAGCTTTCAAATCACAGACACATGGATTAGTTCATGTATCAAACACTTTGGCAGTGGTAAATTCATCATAGTATAGAATCTTACATATTGGGCCACTTTCCAGAATCCTACAGATTGCCTGTTCCTTCTTGTGACGAGATTCTAGACGTCCTCTTGATAGCAGTCGTCACGACTTAGATCTCTTATGAATTCCCTTGGAAAAATCACCCAATACCCTAGTCCCAAGCCTGTTCTCGTCACTATACTCAACTCCAGAGTTGAAAGCTTGTATAATAAAAGGAACTAGCAGAACTAGAAGCTTGTGCTATAACGTTGATATTGTACCCATGGAAATAGTGGTTGTAGTTTCACATTACAAAAATTATCCCAGCAAATCATAAAAGTGAGCAATTACGAATAATCATACAATCCATAAAGCAAATTACAAAAAAATAATATTACAATTCATAAATCAATTACAAAAAGTCCTAACAGCCGTCCAGAATATTTGCTTCCACATGCTGTTGACATTGTCGAAATATTTAATTTCTTATGTCATGGTCGGTGCCAAGTCTTCACCCCTATTTTAAAAGAGGAGAATTTCAATTTCTTTATAAAAGTATATAGAGGAGTAATGTAATGAACAACAAACCAAATATATACTTACCTTGGATTTGCAAGTTGTTTGATAATGTCCTTTTTCTCCGCAAGCACTACATGTTCTTTGCTTGATCTCAGTTTGTGACACAGTTTTTTCAATGCCAGATTTCATTCGCTCTGATTTTCTTGGGCGTCCCTTAGCTTTTACAACAGGGGGATCACGAACATCAAAGTGCTCATTTTGTAATTGTGGTATTCGTTCCAAGGGAGGTTGCGTAATTGAAGCTTCATCAAGCGCGACTTTTTTCTGATTTTCTTTAATCTTCTTCATACCCTCTTCGACGATATCCCACACAATTTTATAATTATCCATGTTTAGACTACCCCATTCATACAGATTAGAAAAATGAGATCGAAGTCCCCACAACATATTAAGTGTTGGTTTCTCGTCACTATGAATGATAGGATTTTGAATTGTTGTAATAAATCTAGCTTTGATAGACCATCGCTCAAGTAAATATACTTTGGATAACTCTTCGATCTTCTTCTTTTTAAAAATATAAAGAATGTGACAACAAACAATCCCCTCAAATGTAAACTTTTGGCATGAGCAGATGCATGTACTGTCTTTAGGATAAAAAAGAACCTGAAATCTCTTACTTCTATTGGTATATAAATATACCTCATATGTTATTACATCATTACTTTTTTCAATCTTCTCACTTTCACAATCAAATAACTTTTGAAACTCATGTTGGAATATCTTAAAATTTGCAGGAGTATAAAATTCAGATGCTTGCAGTTCTATCAGATGTTTGGAACATAATGCGGCCTTTGAAGTTAATGCTTTAAAGTCGGCACTCTCCTCTGCATCACGACGTCCAACCAAAGCACGTTCATATTGTGAAACAAATTCAGGTAGTGGGGTTTGAGAATTAACGAATCCATCAAAGTATGAGTTCATACTTTCTGAGCGTTGACTAGAAGACATCCCTGCAAAAAATGTATCTTTAAGATATATGGGTACCCACATTTGCCGCATTTCATACATGTTGTGAAGCCAACTTTTGGGTAGTATATTGTACTTGGCACGCAATTCATCCCACTTCTTCTCGGACTCTTCGATTGTGTGGCATCCATGAATCCATTGATTATAAGCATGTTCAAACTCCTTATCACATCTCAGTTGTTGCAAGTGAATCAAAGCATTTTTTCTTATATGCCAAATGCAAAAGCGATGCCTTGTAGATGGAAAAACCAATGCAATCGCTTCACGCATCGCAGGATCTTGGTCAGTAATAATACTAGTAGGCTTCTTCCCATGCATGCATTGTAACCAAGTACGAAATAGCCAAATAAATGTTTCTGTACTTTCATCTGCAAGTAATGCACATCCAAACAAAGTAGATTGTCTATGGTGATTAATGCCAGTAAATGGTGCAAAAGGCATTAAGAACTTGTTTGTTCTATACGTGGTGTCAAAGACCAAAACATCGCCAAAATGCATGTAAGAAGTTCTTGATCGTCCATCAGCCCAAAATACACTTCTAACCATGCGATTTTCATCAACTTCAAATCTAAAGAAAAAATCATCTTCTGCAGCCATCTTCTCTTCAAAATATCTTACAACTGCCATACACTCATGACCAAGATTATTTTTTCGGTTTGATTTTATTTGATCATTGCAAACTTGACGAGTTACATTCCTCTCGCCTGAAGCACTCAAAACACTTGAAATTTTAGATGCACCTAAGCCACAACCATGCAATGTATCAATCAATCCTCTCGCGCATGATGAAATTTCCTTATGTGATCGAAGCCTGTATACCTTGGAAGGGCTTGTCATAACATGATTGTGTGCTTCGTGAAATTTCCTAACCACCCACATTCCAACATTATTTATAGATAAATAAATATGAGCCTCACATCCTTCCCTTGTATGACGTCGACGTTTGATCTCTCTTCCAACATTCTTCATATCTTTAAATCCTTGCTTGGAGCATACTATTTTTCGTGCCATAGGTAGATTTGTTCTTTGTGACCGATATAATTTATTTTTTCGTGTGGAAAATCCCATTTTTTTTGCATAAGAATTGTAGAAGTTGATTGCATCTTCATCTGAAGCAAACTGCATACCAACGACAGGTTTCTCAAAATCCGTACTCATAGTTTCAATGCAGATCGGAATATCCATGCTCTCCTCCTCCTCATCATCATCATTGCTACATTCAAAATCTCCCTCTGATACAATTTCAGCATCCTTTGACATGTCTATTAGCAGAAAATTCCTTAGATTCTCATCCCAAATTTAATAAGAAAATCAAGAATGATAAAGTGAGGTTGAATTTGGACAACAGATATTGAGAAAAGTGACCCACTCGGCTATAGATTTTCCTCGATTATTATTTTTCAATACTTATTTCTCTCCATTAAACATATTTGGTTAAAAAACCTTAACAGAAATTAAATTATTAATTTCTCAATTCAAAACATAGCAGATATCCTGGAAGCAATATAAATGTGGCCATTTCCAATCAAATATTAACAACATCAGAATATTTATGCAGACACGATGATGGTTTAAGTAATAAATTAATTTGTTACACCAACTAAAAAATTTATATAAATCCCGTAATGGTGCTACCTCTTATTCACCAGTATATGTTTTCCAAGTAAATTGGGATGAATCAATTCTATAAAGACGAAGATTTTGTATAGGAAAAATGCATCTCTAACTATAAACCCACGGTGTAAAAAACTTGTTGCACCAATCAAAGTTTTTTTCACCTGATATGAAGACATGCTCTGCAACGGACAGGGGGAGGACGGCCGTGAGAGGTAGGTGCATGCTGGACTCCTCGCAGAAGGTAATCGCCGATGAAAACGCAGGGTGTGCGATGTCGACTTCCTCGGTTGCAGTCACTGGCAAGAGGGGAATCGCCCCGTCAGGTTGACCCGGCCATAGATGAGAAGTGGAGGGGCTTTTCAAGGGGTGAGGGGAGGGGCTCATCTCGTGACATAGCCACAAACCTCGGCGAGAAGGCGAGGAGTTCCCCTCGGTTGCAATTGGAGAGGAAGGAGGGGAGATGCTCATTGCGTTGGGTGGGGTTTCGGCTCCGACCAGCATGGAGATGTGAGGGACTCCTTGCCGGAGGTTAACGTCGGCAAAATGGCAATGGGCACTGTAGACTCCTTGCAAGAGATCACTGCCGAGGAGAGCTAGAGGAGCTCGGCCGACTTCTCTCAAGAGGCGGGCACTGGAGAAAGGAGGGGAACGTGTTGTTGTCGCCGATGTCGGAGGGAGGGAGAGGAGCTCAGGCAAGAGGGAGAAAGGGCATCGGCACTCCTTGCAACGGAGTCCAGTGCAGGACGAGAGGGGAGATGGCGAATTTGGGTAGCGTGAAAGGACACCCTGCATGGAGATGGGATGATGTGCACCGATACTGTGCATTGATGTGGGTGGCTTTTGCATTGGGAAATGGATGTTTTGTTGGCAAAGATGAATGATCACAACCCTTGATTGATTTTGATCCAAGGGCTGAGGAGTTTGGTGCACATAACTTAATTGCACCATGGTGCAAGGTCCCCATTCTCTCTCTCTCTCTCTATATATATATATAATGGGGCTGTCCCCTGGGAGTAGCCAACTTGGCTACTCCCACCCCTATTTTTCTCTCATTTTTTTATTTCTTTAAAAATAAAAATCTGTATATTCATCACTATATCCCTCTAACATTCTATTAAAATTTCGTCAAAAACAGAGACTCTTAGGCCCTCCATCCAGATGTCATTTTTTTAACGGTCGCAGGATTTTTTAAATCAACCCTGTTTGGATGGAGGCCGTAGGAGTCTCTGTTTCTGACGAAATTTTAATAAAATGTTAGAGGGATATAATGATGAATTTACAAATTTTATTTTCCAAAGAAATATAAAATGAGGGGAAAATAGGGGTGGGAGTAGCCAAGTTGTCTACTCTCAGGGGGCAGCCAACATGGCTGCTCCCGCGCCATTTTCGGCGCTTTTTTTATTTTTTTCGAAGAATATTTCCATGTGTATTCATCCCTATATCCCTCTTATATATCATTCGAATTTCGTCAGAAACAGAGAATCCTACGACCTCCATCCAGACAGTCATTTTTTTAACGGTAATAGGATTTTTTAAATCGACACCATCTAGATGTAGGAATCTCTGTTCTGACGAAATTCGAATGACATATAGGAGGGATGTAGGTGGGATGAATATACATGGCGATATTTTTCAAAAAAAAATAAAAAAACGTTGAAAACGGTGCGGGGGCAGCCCCATCTCTCTCTCTCTCTCTCTTTCTCTATCTCTAGATCCATGACGATATTTTTACTTTTTTTGAAAAATATCGTCAAGTATATTCATCTCTACATCCCTCCTATATGCCATTCGAATTTCGTTGGAATCAGAGACTCCTACGACCTCCATCGAGATGATGTCGATTTAAAAAATCCTGTTACCGTTAAAAAATGACTGTCTTGATGGAGGCCGTAGGAGTCTCTGTTTCTAACGAAATTCGAATGGCATATAGAAGGTATATGGGGATGAATATACTGGCGATATTTTTCAAAAAAAATAAAAAAACGTCGAAATCGACGCGGGGGCACCCATGTTGGCTGCCTCAAGGGGACAGCCCTATTAAACTATATATATATATATATATATATATATATATATATATATATCACTACAAGGAAAATGGCTTGTGGCCACGGAAATGTTGCTACGGAAATATATGGCTACGAAAATTCCGTGGCAATTACTTTTCCGTGGTCACCATTCCGTGGCCAAAGCCACTGGTATTATTCATGCAACTATTATCTCCCTTAATGCAACAAGTATAATTGGCTATTGATTTCTGTAAATGAGCAATCGTGCAATATATGATGGTGTTCAATTTTTGTGTAGGACACTCGTAATCGAAACTTCATAGCTTAATGATTTTTACAGTTCATAATGGGTGCATAAATTTTTTATGTAGGTATAATAGTCTTTCTGTATAAAATAAATTATTTATATATGCATGGCTTTATGTATCATCCATAAAACAAGTTATTGGAGGGGGTTTTCTGGTTTATATAGTTTGTTTCAACAAAATACTTAAATATATGATCTTAAAATGAGATTTTGCAATGACCTTTTAGATATTTTCTCTGATTTGAATATGGAGCCAAATAACCCTTGTCCGTCCCACCTAACCCTAGCCCTAGCGCTATTTATAACATCTGATACTCATTCGCCATATCTTTCTCTCTCCTTTGGCGTCTCTTTCTGATGGGGTCGACGGTGGCGGTGGCGGTGGCGTCGACATTGACAGAAGTTGGGTACAATGACAGAGATCAAGGGCGGAGAATGACGCTGGCAGCGACGGTGGTGTCGGTAGAGGTAGAGGACAATGTCTAAGGATGAGGTTGGGGGATCGAGCTGGTGTTGGCGGTGGCGGTGTGATCAACGAAAATCCGAGCAACTAAGGTAAAGGTGCTAAATAGGTCGTTGCGACCTCGGTCACTCAGATGCACTTGATCAAGAAAAATCGAACCACTAATGAAAATAAAATCGATCAAAACACGAATAGCGGTCCTGCTATGTGATTAACCTGGTATAGCACCCAGGGTCGAACTCAAGGAGCACGGGTTGGCCGAGAGGCCTCCGAAGTAGTCAAAATAAAAGGAGAAAATCTTTTTAGTGGTTTTTAATTTGTTTTATATTTTTTTGGATTTTTAAGTAATTAGGACAATAATGAAAAACAAGGAAAAGCACACTTCAACAATTTATTCAAAGCACCAAAAATCAACCAAAAATTGGAATAAAAATATTTTTTTGTATTTTATATTTTGTAGTGTTTTTGGTGAATTTTTGAGAATTTTCTGATGTTTATTTTATTTTCTAAAAATCAAACAGTGAAGCAAACAGTGGGTACTGTCCAGCCGAGCCAAAAAGCCCTAGATGAAATATCTAAGAGCCTTAAAATGGCTTGAAGGTAATTTTCCTGTAAAGTAGATAAAACAAGGAAAATTTAGGTACCAATTTTATTGTTTTTGGATTTTTAATTTTTTTATTAGAAATTTTATAGGTTTTTGAGTGTTTTTAAGTTTTTAGTGGTTTTCAGTAATGAAAAATAGCCAAATTGGCTAGAAAATCAAACTAAGCAAGACAAACAGTGGACAATTTTTTTGTAATTTTTGGACACTATTTAATATTTTTTTTGTGATTTTGAAAGTTAGACGGTAGCAAAATTGAATGTTTTTGAATTTTTAAAAATATCAAACGAGATCAAAAATGTCCTAAAAAATCCACAAAAAGTCTACACCATGGCAGGAGCCATGTGTCAAATTTTCGTTGGATTTGGAGGTGATTTGATATTTTATTCAAAAGCAAAGCTAGGGCACTGTGCACAGGGACCAAAGTGCAAATACCCAAAGTCCTGGGGGTCCTGGTGCAAAATACCCAGCAGAACACGCGCCACGCACGTGCCTGGGGCACTCAGGGACCTATATGTAAGAAAAATAGGTCCCGAGGACTTATTGGTAACAGGTACCAAAAGTCCAGGTGCCTTATCTGCAAATTACCCAAAAAATATCGCACATGCTCACGTGTTGAAGCACGTGTCCACAACTGGCAGGGGTATAGATGCAAATAAACTAAAGCTCAGGGTCCACTATGTAAATTACCCTAAAACTAAACAACTGACTTAGATTATTATAGGACTAAAACGAAATAAAATAAAGACAGGGGCCTAAGGGTAAATTACCCTTTATTAAGCGGATGGGCTGGATGCGCGCCACGTGTAGATCGGACGGCGGCTGGCAGTGGGCGCTCTGGATCGTCTCTCCTCAGATCTGACGCTGCTGGTGGCTCCAGGGATGGACGGCCAAGATTAAAACTGGAGCTAGAGAGGGCGATCGATGGCGACAGAGGATCCTCGAAGAACAGGTCCCCGGCGAGCTTCGCCGGGCTCGTGCGTGCGCTAGGGTCCTCCGGGGAGCCTTCTGAAGGTCGGAGAAGAATCGCGGAAGGCTCCCGCGTCTGCCGGAAGGCTCCGATGATCGAGCCAAGCTCCGGGGAGCTCGGACGGCGTCGGCGGAGCTGGGTCTCCTGGCTGAGTGGCGAAGGGCCTCAGACAGCCCTCGTTTCGACCTGAAAAGAGCACCAGAAGACTCACGGGTCGAGGGCAAATTGCCTCGACTCGGTTAGGCGAAGTGGGGGTGGCTGGTGCATCGGGACGGCGAGCTCCGGCGAAGGGGGTGGACGGAGGAGCTTGGTTCCCAGCTCCTGTGCGAGCTGGGTTGAGTGAGTGGGTGAAGAACGTGCGTCGGACGAAGGCGAACGTGAGGGTCGATTCCGATGATCGGATAGTGGTCGGAACCGGGGTGAATCGGAGAAATACGACGGCGGCGCAAATTGGGCGAAACTGGAAATTAAGGGAAATGGGTAGCCTAAGGGGTTACCTGGGTGAAGGAATAAACTGGGAAGGAGCAGGGGATGCTCCTGGTCGTCGCCTCGAGGGTCGCCTCGGCCCGAGGCTCGAAGCTCTCGCTGGTGGCGGAGCTGCGGCGGCTACGTCGCCGGATCCATGGATTCACTCCCTCTCCTCGCTGCAACAGGTCGGGGATGCGAGCTGTCACCTCACACACTCTCTGGAGCTCACTGGAGAACGAGGCGAATGGCCAAAGATGGAGAGAGGAGGTGGCGGAGCTCGCTTATGTATGTTGGAGGGGTCCGAGAAGGATGGCTCGGGTAGGGTCGTGGTGGCGCACGGATCCCAAGGTGGATGCCCAGCGAGGGTGTCGGATGTGGGAGGATCAAAACGGAGCCGGGGTTTAGGGAAATGGGTGTCGGGGTCGAGCGGGCGAAATTTCGAGAAGTCGGGTCCGGAGCTCAGACCCGCGGAAAGTGGTCCTGGGGGGGGGGTAGTTGACCGGGCGGTCAACATCCCCAGGACCCAATGGGATTCGGCCACGTGGCTGGATCTTGAAATGACAAATAGGGGTAGCTAGGGGCCGAATTTGCAAAAACTCAAAACACAAAATATTTTTGTTTTATTTTTTTTCTATTTCTTAGTGATTTTTAATTAATTTTTGGAAATAAAAATAAGCTATATACATAGTATGTAATATATAGGTATATGTACACTATTAGGGTTTGTGATTTTTTTGATTTTTAATTATTATTTTTATGCAATTTTATTCCTATTTTATATTTTATTTATTTATATTATAAAATAAGGAATAAAAGGGTGTTTTTATTTTATTTTTCTTATTTATATACACAGGTAAAATAAATATATATGTACATCTATATACATGGTATATGTACAATGTATTTTTGTAATTTTAATTTTGCTCTTTTTTTATTTTGTTTTTGTTCTAATTCTTTTTATTTTATTTATTTACAATATATAATATAGAATATTTACAAAAAAATTGGAAAATAATTTTATTTATTTACAAGGTTAAATAAATATAGAAGGGTGGTTTATATACAAGATGAAAAGGGGTATTTTAATTTTTTTTGATTTTTAACTTTTTCTTTTGGTTTTTATATTTTATAAATATATACAAGTATTTACAAGGTATTTTTGGTGAGGAAAATATCTTTATTTTATTTACATAAATATTTACACATGAGCCCCTATCTCCCTCTACTTTGGCTTTTATGCGGTCAGGCCCATGCTGAGCCCTCCCTTGGGTTAGGTTGCTCAATATTTATTCTAAATATTTCCCTCTTTTTCTTTTTGATCTTTATTCTTTTATTTTTGCACAAAAACATGCTAATTATAAGTTTTTACACAATGCATGCTTTTGGTAATTATTCCTATTTACACATATCTACATGTGTTTGCAAAGGTTTTTGTAGCTAAAATATAAGAATAAAGAGTGATGAATGGGTATTCATCACCCCTCTATACTTAACTTTGCTAGTCCCTTAGCAAACATTTATTTGAAAAAGAAGTGAAAAAGAAAGAAAGAAAAAGAAAAAGAGGGGAATGTACATGGATCAAGGTTGAATATTAAACTTTCCTTCATTAAATTGAAATATGGAGCTCGATCAGATCTTTGGATTATTAATGTGTCGGAACCTTATTTAGACTT
The DNA here is from genome assembly GCA_037367405.1 of Ottelia alismoides. Classification (NCBI taxonomy): domain Eukaryota; kingdom Viridiplantae; phylum Streptophyta; class Magnoliopsida; order Alismatales; family Hydrocharitaceae; genus Ottelia; species Ottelia alismoides. Next base: position 127,261 of record JAZKJV010010245.1, read on the forward strand.
AAGCTTAAAACTCAACAGCCTCTCAGTTCCACCAATCTATGGGCAAGACTCCTCAATAAACCAGATCAGAACAAGTCTACATACACAAACTCTAATGACCATGAATCTTTCCATGCAGTGTAAGTGATATGTGGCTCCCCACCTCAGAAGTAACAAGGAAACAACCTCCCTCAACCTGGTAACTCTAATGCCTCAGTCTAGCAACTCTTTCCTCGAGAAGCGGGGTATTCCCTTCTAAGTTCAAGTGCAACCGGCTCAAGAAGAGGGGGAAGAAGTATAGACTTTTGGAAGCTCAGCCAGTGTAGCCAAGTCTCCCGCTGCAAGCTTCATGAGATGTAACATGATACCATAAGCTTTTGCTTTATTTGACTATATACACTCCGGTGGGGTTATTAAATTTTCAATCCGACCCACCACTTTTTTGGAGTTCTTTTTGCATTTTGCAATTTTTTTTCAAGTGCTTCTATACAACATATCTACATGGTGCAGCATATAAGAAATTTTCCTCTTGAGCCAGTAGACTATCCCTCTTTTGAAGCTTTATTGCAACCCACGGCTTCTGTCTTTAGCCTTCATCACCACTAGACCAAGTTGAGACACACTTCCTTCACTAGAAGAAGAAGAGAGGTTCCGCCTAGAAGTACTACCCTCATATGCTACCCCAAGCCAAAGGAAACTGCCTCATCATCACCTCATCCATGGAGAGCCATGTGTAAAGTGCTGGTGCAAGTCAAGCCATTGTCTCTAAGAGTCATGCGTGTGTTGTTAAGTGCTCTACTTAGGCTCATCAAGATGACATATGCTCATAGCCTAGTGGACTCAAAGAATTAAGTCCTTATGGACCTGAAAAGCCTTAACCCTAAGCCCTATAAGGTTCCTCTTAAAGTTAGGTGGATTAAGATCTTATTCAAGCTCCATTTCTCAATTTAATTCCAGGCTTAGTTTAAATGTCAACTCTCATCCAGAAAAACTATATACATATGTACACAAAATGCTTATTTACACAAATTTTACAATCGTGCAAAAATTTTTGAAAAATGTTTTGAAATCATGGATGAATGATGCATGAGGTGCAAGTTTTGCAAGAAGATATTTACACATATTTACACAAGATTTTCGCAAACTTTTGATTTTCAAAACATTTTGGAAAAATTTTGTACTATATACATAATTCTGATACAAAAATATTTACACAATCTTTACACAAAAGATTTTTGAAATTATTTTTACAAAAATACTTTGTACACTAGCTCTGTATGTGCATGATAAAAGAAGTTTATGTACATGAAAATTTTTTAATTTTTGTGATTTTTAGCCATTTTATTTATTAACACACTCACACAAAGTACGAGTTATGGCTAAAGTATATATGAAATATACACACACACACCCCTATACTTAGCTCGAACGATGTCCTTAGAGTGATCAAGAGCGATGAAGATGACATAACTCGTGCTTAGTAAAAGGGAAGTGAAAAGGAATGGTTAAGTACATGAACGAATAAATGAATAGAATGAGAGGGACTCGGTGGTTTCCCCCTATACTTAGGATTAACTAATCCTAAGTATAGCAAGCTGTACATGAAGGGAAATCCGAGTGAAGAAGATACAGAGTCTGCCCCCCCTATACTTAGGGTAAAATATCCCTAAGTATAGGCAGCAAAACGGGAGCAGAAAGAATGAAAAGAATACCCGCAGGTCCTACATCCCCCCTATACTTAGGGTAAAGTGCACCCTAAGTATAGCATAATCATAAGATGAGAAAAGGGATGTGGGACTAAAGAATAGAATGATATGGACAACTGGATCTATACAAGGCGGAGGAACAGTGAAAATCAGGCGTGAGATGCCAAAGATGTGAGTCAAGAGACCACATCTCACGCAAAATGAATAGGGGCAACAATAACGTCCCGCGGCTCATGATCTAGAAATGGCTTGAGCCGCTGGCCGTTCACTCGAAAGGTACTCTCAGAAGACAACTCGGATATATCATTGCTAACATTGTCGTGTACCTTTCTGATCAAGTAAGGTCCCTTCCATTTGCTCTGCAGCTTCCCTGGAAACAAACGAAGCCTCGCATCAAACAACCATACTCTCTGTCCAATCTCAAAATGCTTGTGGCTGATATGAGAATCATGCCACTCCTTCACTCTCTCCTTATACTGTAGGCTGTTTGAGAAAGCTGTATCTCTAAGCTCCTCCAGGGCAACTAACTCTGCCCTCCTCTGGTCTCCTACACCATCTGGATCCATAAGAATATCTATGACTGCCCAAAGTGACTTGTGCCTCAGCTCAACAGGTAAATGGCACGGCTTGCCATATACGAGGCGAAAGGGAGATGTGCCCAATGGAGTCTTGAAAGACGTCCTATATGCCCACAAGACCGAGTCCAAAAGCTTTGACCAATCCTTTCGGTCAGGGCGGACGACTTTCTGTAAAATAGTCTTGATCTCCCTGTTCAAGACCTCGGCTAGACCATTCGTCTGTGGATGATAAGGTGTAGCAACACGATGGTCTATACTGAACTCGCTAGCAAGGGCCGTCACCTGGTCGTTGATGAAATGAGACCCCCCATCAGAAATCAGAACTCGTGGAACCCCGAACCGCGTGATGATGTGCTTCCTCAAAAATCTGCAAACTGTCCTCGCATCAGCGGATCGGGCGGGGATGGCCTCCACCCAATGACTAACATAATCAACGGCCAACAGAATGTACTCAAATCCCTGACTCTTAGGGAATGGACCCATGAAATCGATGCCCCATGCGTCAAAAACCTCACAGAAATGAATGGGCTGCATCGGCATCATATCACGCTGTCCACAGGTGCCCATCCTCTGACAGTCAGTACACCTCTTCACGAACTCATCTGAGTCCTTGAAGAGGGTAGGCCACCACAAGCCGGATTGAAGCACTTTCTGTGCCGTTCTCCTCCCAGAATGATGTCCTCCTGCCTCAAGCTTGTGGCAGTAAGTGAGGACGCTATGGTGTTCCTCCTGAGGAATACACCGACGCTAGACGCTATCCCCTCCTTCGTGGTAAAGGATGGGATCCTCCCAGTGGTAGGACTTGACCTTCGCAAGGAAGGTCTCAAGCCTCAGCCTGGGCCAATCTTGTGGGACTTTCCCAGCAACGAGAAAGTTCACAATATCGGCATACCACGGGAGTGAGGCGATAGCAAGGATCGCCTCATCTGGGAAGGTATCTCGAATAGGATCAATCTGCTCAGACTCCTCAGGCTGCTCTAAACGGAAGAGGTGATCCGCCACCACATTCTTGACTCCAGGCTTATCCTTGATCTCAATGTCGAACTCCTGGAGTAGAAGGATCCATCTAATCAGTCTGGCCTTGGCATCCTTCTTTGCCATGAGGTACCTGATGGCGGTGTGATCTGTGTACAAAGTCACTCTAGATCCAATGATATAAGATCGAAACTTATCTAGGGCGAACACTACGACTAGCATCTCCTTCTATGTGACCGTGTAATTCCGTTGGGCGGAATCCAATGTGCGGCTAGCGTAGTGGATAGCAAACGGATCTCCATCCCTCCTCTGTCCCAGCACTGCCCCTACGGCAAAATCAAAGGCGTCCTTCATGATCTCGAATGGGAGAGACCAATCAGGCGGCTGGAGAACAGGAGCCTCAATAACACACTGCTGGAGAGTCGCAAAGGACGAGAGACACTTGTCATCGACAAGGAACTCGGTGTCTTTCGTCAAGAGGTCAGTCAACGGTCGGGCAATCCTGCTGAAATCCTGAATAAATCTCCTATAAAATCCAACGTGCCCCAGGAATGACCGTAGCTGCCTCAAATTGGACGGCGGTGCGAGTTTTCTAATGACATCAACCTTGGCCGGATCAACCTCCATACCCCTGTTGGAGATGATGTGGCCAAGCACCGTCCCTTGAGTCACCATGAAGTGACTCTTCTCCCAAGATAGAACCAAATGGTACTCAATACATCGCTGGAGTACTTGGTCTAGGCAGTCAAGACAGGAGTCGAATCCGTCGCCGTAGACCGAGAAATCGTCCATGAAGACCTCCAAACACTCCCCTACCATGTCCGAAAAGATCGACAGCATGCACCTCTGAAAAGTCGCAGGGGCATTGCATAGCCCAAATGGCATGCGTCGAAAGGCATATGTACCAAAGGGACAGGTAAAGGTGGTCTTCTCCTGATCCTCAGGAGCGATGGCCACCTGGTTGTAGCCCGAGTACCCATCCAGGAAGCAATAATGGCTCTTCCCTGCCAGTCTCTCAATGATCTGGTCAATAAAAGGCAGAGGGAAATGGTCCTTCTTGGTGGCCTGGTTGAGTCTCCTGTAGTCAACACAGACCCTCCAAGAGGTGGGTACTCGTGTAGCAATCTCCTCTCCCAACTCACTGATCACAGTCGTGATGCCCGTCTTCTTGGGCACCACATGCAAGGGGCTAACCCACTTGGAGTCGGAAATGGGATAAATAAAATCTGCACTCCACCATTTCGATATTTCCTTCATTACGACCTCTCTCAGGTTGGGGTTCAACCGCCGCTGGAACTCACGCGACGGCTTCGCCCCCTCCTCGAGATAGATATGGTGGGAGCACACTGATGGACTAATCCCATGGAGATCTGCTACGCTCCATCCGATTGCCTTGCGGTTCTTTTCAAGAACTCCCATCAAACGGGATTCCTGCTCTCCAGTCAGATCGGCAGAGATGATGACTGGGTACATCTCAGGCTCTCCCGCAAGGAACTGATACTTCAGTGAAGTAGGGAGCGGCTTCAGCTCTGGACAGCTGGGCGCTGGCAATTCTGGCTTCAGAAGAAAATGTGTCAATGCTGCTAAGTCTGCCAAATCTGCCTGGGAGAAAGAAAGCGAACTCTCGCAAACTGGATTTGGAGAAGGCTGCTCAACTATGCTGTCTCTGATCTGCTCTGCATCTACCTCCTCCTCATCTGTAGGCTCAGGTGGACTCAAGTCTGGCATCTGATCATCGCAATCTGCCCAATCAGACTCTGAATCCGAGGGATCTGCATCAAACGCGGTGGCATCAGTACCACCGTAACACAAGGTGGCCTTAGTACCACCATCACTGAAATCCGTGTCGTGATCAAGGACCGGCTCTGCCGCCTCTATGGTATCCTGAACCAGGGCTGTGCTCTCCAGACTCTCCTCTGCTATCATCTCGGCATCAGCTGTATCTGAAAATGAGAAGATGGCCTGTGCTACAGGATCAGCCCATGCTGCCTCGCCATCAGTGATCACAAAATCACAGTCCCGGTGGATGTTTGGCTCGGCGTCTATCAGTTGCTCTGAATCGGTGTTGGCCTCTGAGCGTGCTCTCTCTCTAGCTCTGTAGTCCTCGACCGTCTCTATTTGTATACTCTCGCCCTCGACGCGAAAGTACACCTTCCCGCTATCATGATCAGTCACCGCCTTGGCTGTAGCCAAGAACGGACGACCAAGGATGATGGGGGTATCGGCCACTGACTCAGGGATCTCCATGTCCAACACTACGAAGTCCACGGGGAATTTCAGGCCCTGAATCGTGACGATAACGTCTCGCAACAACCCCTTCGGCCTCTTGACAGATCGATCAGCAAACTGAAGGACTGTCATGCTCTGTCTAAGAGTGCCCAACTCGAAGCGGTCGAGAAGGGCTGCCGGAAGAAGGTTGATCGACGATCCGCTATCCAATAGAGTCCGGTCGAACCTCTGCTCACTAATCTGGCATCTGACATATGGTGCCCCTGAATCTGGCCTCTTGGTCGGCAGACGGTTCTAGATCGTGAAACACGTGGCTTTCGTCAACACATGAATCTCTGAAGTGTGGTTCCTCCTCCTCCTCCTGACTGTGGTCCTGTCTCTCAAAGATCGCTGAAGAAGGGGAATGTGCTGCAAAGCCTCCTGGAGGGTCAGCTGGATGTGGAATCTATCGATCATGCTCTGACTGAACTCCTCCTGCTCTCTCTTTTTTTGGGTCTTTTTCTTTTTTCTTCCCCTTCCCCATCTGAAGGGCTCTAGGGAAGGGGATCACTGGGTCCTTCGCAGATGAAGGACTAGGAAAAGGCCTAGACGGCTCGACGACCGGATCCGCACATACATCAACCACCACAGTGGGACCAGAAGAAACTAAACCTTTTCCTTTATTCACAACAGTGTTCTGAGATACATGAGAATGAGGAAAAACAACTGCTCTCTCTACAAAAACACCGGTGGCCTCAGTACCACCATGGGCTGGCGCTGCTACTGGACGTCTCGCGGCCTCAGTACCGCGGGCTGGCTCGGCTCCTCGGGTGGCATCAGTACCACCTCCTCGAACTGGTGAAGCGGCGGCCTCAGTACTGCCGGTGGAATTAGCATCCTTGGTGGCATCAATACCACCTCCTCGAACTGGTGAAGCGGCGGCCTCAGTACCGCCGGTGGAATCAGCATCCTTGGTGGCATCAGTACCACCATCATCATCATGTGCGGCCTCAGTACCACTCTCCTCCTCCTCATCTGGCGCCCTGGGTGGATCCTCGAGTTGTCGCTCAGATGAGGCGCCGCCTGCTGGTGCTCTACCGCTCCTAAGTGTAACAAAATCAGCATCAAACAGATCTGAAGACATATCATCAAATGGATCACTAGGAGTGGTATGCTCAGTGTCAACTACCTGCTCAGACTTCCTCTTCAGGCTGTTCGGATTCGGCTCTATCTGTGCAGGGATGGCGGCCTTCCCTCTCATCAGGTCCCGCATCTCCTGGCGGAACTCGTCCATCTCCCGTCTAAATGTAGCCTGCTGGTCCGTGAGGAGGCGGGCTATGTCATCCAAGGCAGGGCTCTCATGGGAGCCCGACGGGTAGCCTCTCTGGTGCTGAGGCTGCTGGAACTGCTGATGGGGCTGCTGAGAGGGGTAGGAGGAGGGATGCTGCTGGTATGCTGGGTGAGCCTGCTGCTCACGTCTCCAAGACTGTCCCTGCTGCTGATAGGGACGAGGAACGCCGGACGACTGCTGGTGTGACTGATAGGCTGGGAGCTGCTGCTGCTGGTGATCTCTCTGCTGGCTATACTGCCCTCCCTGACCAGATGACTGCTGCTGGGGCTGGGTACCTCTACTCCCCTACCTGAATCCGGGATGGTCTCATCGGATCCCAGGTTGGGGGCGGTCATACCAAATCCCGTTGACATCCATCAACGGCTCTGCATCGTATGGGGCTGGCGGGAGTACTGCCAGAGGCCGATCCGGCTGGTATACCACCATCTGCATGTCTGGAGATGGTGGTGACTGGTAGGAGGGCTGCGGCTGCTGGTACGGCTCTGCCTGTACAAGATGAACCTGTCTAGGCTGCTGTAGGGAGCTGGAGCACTGGGACGAGCTGCTGCTGCTGCCGGAGTCGCCTCGCGACTGAAGACGGGGCTGTGAAGCCGTCTGTGCCTCCTGGAGACACATGAGCTGGGTCTTCATGTCGCTCAGAGTCTGTGCCATCTGCTCCATCTGCATGATACCCTGGCACTGCTTCTTCTCAATCAGCTCCATGCTGTCCAAATTCTCGCTGATGATACCCATGTCCGCAGCGGACGACTCTGCCTGTGCTGCTGCGACTGCGGACGAACTAGATGGACCTGCATCGACCTGTGCTATCCTCTGGTACTGCACGGATCCTAGCTACTGCTGGGGTCTCTGTGTGTACAACCGGGTCTGGGACATCACCATGTAGTTCTCGGCCATCTCCTCGAAGATGGCCCAGACCTGGTCGTGATCCTTGGCGAAATAGGATCCTCCGCAAGAAGCATTCACCAGGCCCTGGAGCTCTAGTGTCAACCCGCTGAAAAAGCTCTGAACTAGGTTCGGCTTCGTGATGTCGTGGTGCGGGCATCTGTCTGTGAGCTCTCGGAACCTCTCCCATGCCTCGTGAAATTGCTCGTTGGGGAGCATGGAGAAGTTGCTGATCAGGGCCCTCGCTGCATTCGTCCGCCCGAGTGGATAGTACTTGTTCAAGTACTCGGTGCGGAGCTGCTCCCAGGTGTAGACAAACTTCCCCAGATGCTTCAGCAGGTGGCTGCTCTATCTGCCAGTGAAAAGGGGAAGGCGATCATCCGAATCGTATCCTGGTCCACATGACGGTCGTGGACAGTACTGCAAATCATCAAGAACTCCTGGAGGTGGAGATGGGGCTCCTCGGTGGCAAGTCCGTGAAAACGGGGAAGCATCTGCAGGGTGTTCGGGGGGAACTTGAAGTCCCCCACGATAGCAGGCACCACTACCCAATGATGCATCAGTGTAGATCCGGGGTTGTGCAACTCCCGCATCGGTCTCGGTGGCCCTCCTGCCGCAGCGGCTGCCGCTACGGTGGCTGCGGCTGCTGCTGCTGCTGCGGCTCGTGCCTCTGCATCTGGTCCGTCCTCAGGCTCGCTCTGATCGCTATCTGCTCTGAGTCGCTCCAACTCTCTCCTCATCTCAATCATAAAAGCTCCCTGATCTCTCAACTGCTGCTGAACTGTCTCTAAAGAGGCGATCAGGGTGGAGTTGATCGCTCCCTGGTCCAGAACAAAATGCTGATCTCCTCGTGGACCTCCGGAGTGATCCTCAGAACTGCCGACCATGACGTCTGCAAAATCAAATGAGCCAAACTTAGGTGCTGTCAAATCTGCTAATCTCTCCTCGGGCTCATGTCTCTCAGTACTAAAAGAAAGGGGATCGAGGGGGAACAGGGCGGAGTCGTACTCGGGCTCGGAGAGCTGGTCTCGGCTCTCGCGGGCCAACCTAGATGATCGGGTAGACGTGCCCGAAAGCGGTGCAGCCAGAGGCTGCCTAAGAGAGCGTCTACCCATCATCTTGATCAGGCGAGTAGGGCGGATGAGATCTGGAGAAACTATGATCACAAAACAAACCCCCGGTTCACCAACGCGACGCGAGCTGAAGACCGTGAAAGTTCGGTCAAATTATCTTGTCGATTTTATTAGGTGAACACACAAAATATCAGAGCGCTTACGTGACCTGTTAGGATACCCGATGCTAACCCAACCGACTGGCCCGCACGGAAGAGTCGGTAATCAGTCGGGACTAGCACCGGAGGGCTCTACCTAGGGTGCGGGTCACTCTCTCGCGCATCCAAACCATACAATGAGGGGGTTGCTCTCCCCAAGACAAAATTTTTAGGGTGAGCGTCTTTTAAGATCAATAGTGTTAACCAGTCCCAATTTTATGATTTTTCTTTTTAATATTTTTCAAATATCAAACAAACGCCTAACGAATTTTTCGGTTCTCCTGGTTATTAAGTCCAAAACAAAGGGAGAAGACGAAAAAGCCGATGCACGATAAATCAATGATGCATGCAAAGTAAGGAAGGCGTACCTGACTCCAGCACTCTACATGCAATATGATCCGCGCATAAATGTAAAGACAGGAAATAAACTACCTAAATGATGCAAGCGGAAAACCGAGGCCCTAAACAGTAGTGCTACTCGAAAGAACGGCTAGCCGACCACCAGCCTCCAATCTAAAGGGTCCGGTCTAGACCCACCCCTCCTCTTCTCGATAGGTTGAGTTCAGGAGTAGCGCTTGACGGGATGGGCTCGCGGCGCGTAGGCTCGGAGGTGATGGAACGGCTATTTTATTATTATTTTATTATAGGTCCAATTACCGCACTATAGGAACATGCAATTATATTAGGGTGTTTGGATCCTATGAGTTACGTCACAATCAAGCAGAAAATCCTACGGCTAGGGGCTCGATCAAAAACCGCGTAAACACCGGAAAAGGCAGTAAAAAAGATAAGGAAAACCGCGTCAAAACTGCGAAAAACTCCTAAGGGTCCCCCGAGCACACCGGTGCTCGGCGAAACAGACCCTGCTAAATGTTCAAGCCAAGTCCAAGTCCAGTCTGAGTCCTTGTATTATTACAACAATAATAGTCAAATAAAACCTAATCTAACCTCACCCACTCAACTCTCTCTCTCGCTCACTCCTGCGGCTCCGTGCAGAAGGGAGCCGCCTCCGAGTCTCGCGGTTGCGTCGGCTTCTCGAAATCGGCCGCCTCGATCCTCGGGCCCTCGCAAGAAAAAGAGACAAGTGGTCAGTCCAAATTATTATCAGAAAATATCAGGAAAATATATCTACAAAAATCTATACAAAAAGCCGCGAAAAGAAAAAGCCGCGGAAAAGCTAAAAAAAAGTGACTACTAAACCGTACTCCCCGGCAACGGCGCCATTCTGATCAGCGAAAATCCGAGCAACTAAGGTAAAGGTGCTAAATAGGTCGTTGCGACCTCGGTCACTCAGATGCACTTGATCAAGAAAAATCGAACTACTAATGAAAATAAAATTGATCAAAACACGAATAGCGGTCCTGCTATGTGATTAACCTGGTATAGCACCCAGGGTCGAACTCAAGGAGCACGGGTTGGCCGAGAGGCCTACAAAGTAGTCAAAATAAAAGGAGAAAATCTTTTTAGTGGTTTTTAATTTGTTTTATATTTTTTTGGATTTTTAAGTAATTAGGACAATAAAGAAAAACAAGGAAAAGCACACTTCAACAATTTATTCAAAGCACCAAAAATCAACAAAAAATTGGAATAAAAATATTTTTTTGTATTTTATATTTTGTAGTGTTTTTGATGAATTTTTGAGAATTTTCTGATGTTTATTTTATTTTCTAAAAATCAAACAGTGAAGCAAACAGTGGGTACTATCCAGCCGAGACAAAAAGCCCTAGATGAAATATCTAAGAGCCTTAAAATGGCTTGAAGGTAATTTTCCTGTAAAGTAGATAAAACAAGGAAAATTTAGGTACCAATTTTATTGTTTTTGGATTTTTACTTTTTTTATTAGAATTTTTATAGATTTTTGAGTGTTTTTAAGTTTTTAGTTGTTTTCAGTAATGAAAAATAGCCAAAATTGGCTAGAAAATCAAACTAAGCAAGACAAACAGTGGACAATTTTTTTGTAATTTTTGGACACTAATTAATATTTTTTTTGTGATTTTTAAAGTTAGACCGTAGCAAAATTGAATGTTTTTGAATTTTTAAAAATATCAAACGAGATCAAAAATGTCCTCAAAAATCCACAGAAATCCTACACCATGGCAGGAGCCATGTGTCAAATTTTCGTTGGATTTGGAGGTGATTTGATATTTTATTCAAAAGCAAAGCTAGGGCATTGTGCACAGGGACCAAAGTGCAAATACCCAAAGTCTTGGGGGTCCTGGTGCAAAATATCCAGCAGAACACGCGTCACGCGCGTGCCTGGGGCACTCAGGGACCTATATGTAAGAAAAATAAGTCCCGAGGACTTATTGGTAACAGGTACCAAAAGTCCAAGGGCCTTATCTCCAAATTACCCAAAAAATATCGCACATGCTCAAATAAACCACGCACAGGGGTATAAATGCAGATATCTAAAAACTTTTATTCATTTAAGAACATCCAGAACTACAAGGGTATCTACTGCAAATAACCCAAACAACTCACGTGTCGAAGCACATGTCCACAACTGGCAGGGGTATAGATGCAAATAAACTAAAGCTCAGGGTCCACTATGTAAATTACCCTAAAACTAAACAACTGACTTAGATAATTACAGGACTAAAATGAAATAAAATAAAGACAGGGGCCTAAGGGTAAATTACCCTTTATTAAGCGGATGGGCTGGATGCGCGCCACGTGTAGATCGGACGGCGGCTGGCAGTGGGCGCTCCGGATCGTCTCTCCTCAGATCTGACGCTGCTGGTGGCTCCAGGGATGGACGGCCCAGATTAAAACTGGAGCGAGAGAGGGCGATCGACGGCGACAGAGAATCCTCGAAGAACAGGTCCCTGGCGAGCTTCGCCGGGCTCGTGCGTGCGCTAGGGTCCTCTGGGGAGCCTTCTGAAGGTCGGAGAAGAATCGCGGAAGGCTCCCGCGTCTGCCGGAAGGCTCCGATGATCGAGCCAAGCTCCGGGGAGCTCGGACGGCGTCGGCGGAGCTGGGTCTCCTGGCTGAGTGGCGAAGGGCCTCAGACAGCCCTCGTTTCGACCTGAAAAGAGCACCAGAAGACTCACGGGTCGAGGGCAAATTGCCTCGACCCGGTTAGGCAAAGTGGGGGTGGTTGGTGTGTCGGGACGGCTAGCTCCGGCGAAGGGGGTGGACGGAGGAGCTCGGTTCCCAGCTCCTGTGCGAGCTGGGTTGAGTGAGTGGGTGAAGAACGTGCGTCGGACGAAGGCGAACGTGAGGGTCGATTCCGATGATCGGATAGTGGTCGGAACCGGGGTGAATCGGAGAAATACGACGGCGGCGCAAATTGGGCGAAACTGGAAATTAAGGGAAATGGGTAGCCTAAGGGGTTACCTGGGTGAAGGAATAGACTGAGAAGGAGCAGGGGATGCTCCTGGTCGTCGCCTCGGCCCGAGGCTCGAAGCTCTCGCTGGTGGCGGAGCTGCGGCGGCTACGTCGCCGGATCGATGGATTCACTCCCTCTCCTCGCTGCAACAGGTCGGGGATGCGAGCTGTCACCTCACTCACACACTCTCTGGAGCTCACTGGAGAACGAGGCGAATGGCCAAAGATGGAGAGAGGAGGTGGCGGAGCTCGCTTATGTATGCTGGAGGGGTCCGAGAAGGATGGCTCGGGTAGGGTCGTGGTGGCGCGCGGATCCCAAGGTGGATGCCCGGCGAGGGTGTCGGATGTGGGAGGATCAAAACGGAGCCGGGGTTTAGGGAAATGGGTGTCGGGTCGAGCGGGCGAAATTTTGAGAAGTCGGGTCCGGAGCTCAGACCCGCGGAAAGTGGTTCTGGGGGGGGTAGTTGACCGGGCGGTCAACATCCCCAGGACCCAATGGGATTCGGCCACGTGGCTGGATCTTGAAATGACAAAAAGGGGGAGCTAGGGGCCGAATTTGCAAAAACTCAAAACACAAAATATTTTTGATTTACTTTTTTCTATTTTTTAGTGATTTTTAATTAATTTTTGGAAATAAAAATAAGCTATATACATAGTATGTAATATATATGTATATGTACACTATTAGGGTTTGTGATTTTTTTTGATTTTTAATTATTATTTTTATGCAATTTTATTCCTATTTTATATTTTATTTATTTATATTATAAAATAAGGAATAAAAGGGTGTTTTTATTTTATTTTTCTTATTTATATACATAGGTAAAATAAATATATATGTACATCTATATACATGGTATATGTACAATGTATTTTTGTAATTTTAATTTTGCTCTTTTTTTATTTTGTTTTTGTTCTAATTCTTTTTATTTTATTTATTTACAATATATAATATAGAATATTTACAAAAAAATTGGAAAATAATTTTATTTATTTACAAGGTTAAATAAATATAGAAGGGTGGTTTATATACAAGATGAAAAGGGGTATTTTAATTCTTTTTGATTTTTAACGTTTTCTTTTGGTTTTTATATTTTATAAATATATACAAGTATTTACAAGCAAATTTTTGGTGAGGAAAATATCTTTATTTTATTTACATAAATATTTACACATGAGCCCCTATCTCCCTCTACTTTGGCTTTTTTGCGGTCATGCCCATGTTGAGCCCTCCCTTGGGTTAGGTTGCTCAATATTTATTCTAAATATTTCCCTCTTTTTCTTTTTGATCTTTATTCTTTTATTTTTGCACAAAAACATGCTAATTATAAGTTTTTACACAATGCATGCTTTTGGTAATTATTCCTATTTACACATATCTACATGTGTTTGCAAAGGTTTTTGTAGCTAAAATATAAGAATAAAGAGTGATGAATGGGTATTCATCACGGTGATGCTAGCCGTGTTGGTGCTGGTGGTGCTCGCTTTGAGGCGGCGGTAGCTCTAGCATTGGTGGTGGATCTGATGGTAGTGGGGGTTGAGGACAAGGGCGGGGAGTGTCGCTAGCGTCGTCGGTGGCGTTGTTGATTCGTGGTGGTGGATCTGACATCGACAAAGGCCAAGGAAAATGGCGTAGGAAGAGGATAGGGGATTGTGCTGGCGACAGCGAAGGTGGTGGTTCTATTGTAGGTATAAGCAACAACATAGTGTTAGGGCGTCGGATGACACTGACGATGTCGATGGTAGGGGCATTGGCCATGGCCAAGGACGGATGGAGAGGGGGGTAAGGAGGGGCAAATGCCCCCTCAATTTTGAAAAAATCATTACATTCCATATATATTTGAAAATATCTCACTCCAAATATAGCATCCTCAATTCTTCTCTTTCCCATAACTTCCTCAGATACTCCCCTTTAATATTCTTGGACGCACTCCCTCTCCCTCTCGTCATCTCTCTCTCATCGTCTCTCCTTCCTCTCTCTCTCTCTAAATATAGCATCCCAATTATCTCCCCTAACATACTCTCTCTCACTCCCCCGTAAAATTAATTTTTTTCTCATGCACACACTCTCTATTAAAAAGTTGAAAATAATTTTTGATGGAACAAACTTGATTGAATTAGATATATTGTATGAGCTTATTGTTTAGAATAATCCTAGATAAAGTTAGAATTTTCTATTGATTACATATGTGAATTATCAAAATTAAAATACATTCAGATTCTTTTTTTATAAGATATCTAGCAATTCATACATTTTCCAAAATTTTCTATATTAGTACAGATGAAGAAAATATTGAATTAACAAATAGTGAATCATTGTTTGATACTTTAGACACATTCAAATTTTTTAATAACAAAATATCTATATTCTATATTTATAAGATATGCAAAATCTACCCATCTTTTATTCCCAATAAAATTTACCCAATTGACCCATTTATTTTTAAGAATGTATGAAACGTCTATCATATATGTATAGAAAATTTATATTTTGATAAGTTTGTATTAAAATATATGAGTTTATCTGTTAATACATATATGATTTTAGCATTGAAGAAATCATACAACGATTTCAAAATATGAAATCTCGTCGAGGACAAGGTAATTTTTTAAAGAGCATAATCATTTTAATAATTTCAAAAAGCATACAATTATATTTTCTATTGACATTATAGATATTCAATATGCCAATTAATTTTATTAGATGAATACATTTTATATTACTATTTGTGCCCCCTCCTCAATACCATCCTGGATCCGTCCCTGGTGGCACCTCTCCGACCAGCGAAGGTGTAGTAGGGGCTCGATTGTTGGACCTACAAGTGAGAATGAAGGGGGGGGGGGGGACTGTTGCGATGCGACTCTGCTTCTTCGTACGACAGAGATGGGAGGCGCACAGGTTTCGCGAATGCGGTGGCAAAACGAATCAATCGAGAGAAGGTGGGACGAATTGATGAACAGATTATCACGAACAGGGGAAGAAACGCGGAGGAGGAAAGAAGAAGAATACAGATGATAAGAACAAAGGAAAGAAAGTACATGAAAGGAATGAATGGAAGGGGGCCTGTGAAGAAGCTCGAGGACAAGATATGGTCGTCGCTCAAAACTGCGGCTAGGTTGAGCTTAACAGCAGCTTCGTGCGGCTGTAGCAAAGGAGTAGTACCTCCTTTGGATCTCGTCGAAGAACGTGGAGGTTTGCTCGAGCTTCAGTTACCCTACTCTGTCACCGTAGGAAGGTTGCGAGCTCTCTCCTTTTTCTCTGAATGTGACAGATAGGTTGCGAGGGACGGTGGCCGAGCTCCTTTATGGGCGGTTGGCGAGTGGGTTGCAAGATGTGGGGAGCAAACGAGGTGGTTACGCAGGTGCGCGAGGCGGAGGGAGAGCTGGACAAGAAACTCGGAGGAAGCTAGGAAATTCATCTTGGGGGCTAAATTATTTAGATATTATTTATATAATTTATCTTGTCATTTTAGTTGTTAGTATTTGGTGTGTGGTTCTTCTGATATAACGTGAGTTACAAAGAAGTGTTGTAACTATTTTTTGGTTCAATTTTATTTCTTAAAATCATTTGGTATTTTATATCAATGGCTAAAAGTCTATTTCTCTTTTAAACGAGATTTAAATTTCTTAAATATTGATTGGACTTTTAAATACTAAGATAAATTAAGAAACGATCTGACTTGAGCGATAAAAAGAAAATCATTATCTATATAATATATCATAAAAAATACATATCTATGACAGTTTATAAACGCATATGATGATGGGCATATAAAGATGTATCAGTGTATAGTTATGCACATCATGTATTGTTAATAGTTAATTATTGTAATTACATTATATATATTGGTGCGATGGGGCTGCCCTCACCCCATTTTTCGAGTTTTTTTTAAATATCATCATGTATATTCATCTATATATCCCACATATATGTCATTTGACTTCCGTAAGAAACAGAAACTCCTATGCCCTCCATCTAGAACATGTTGATTACAACAATGTTTAGACAGTTAAAATTACCTGTTTTAAATGGAGGGTAAAGGAGTCTCTGTTAGGGTGGAGCATTGGGCTCGACCTGGTCCAATCCGGGAAAGCCCGGCCCGAGCCCATCAATTTTCCATGGGCCTTGGGCCGGGTCGAGGTCCGCTTTTTTCAACAAACAGAGGACCCGAGCCCGGCCTAAGGCCTGCGGGATTGGGCTCGGGTCGGTCTCGGGCCGGGCTCAACCTGCACTTATTTTGATTCCAATTTATTGTTATGGATATAATTCATCCATAACACAAGAATATTGGATAATTATCATATTCTTGATCAAGATTAGCAAGATTTGAGTATGGGAGTGTGATGATTACATTATATATTGATATAATATGCACAAATTATGTGAAGAACACCCTTAATGATTGATATATATATATACTCCAAATTCACATAATTTAGATTTTATTTATTCCATGGATACATCAGAGAAAACCACCTAAAATACACAGAGAAGGTTAATCACATCAAAAATTGACATTCCATGATAATATATTCGGATAAAATATATCAACAATTTCTATTTTTATAAATATATTACTTATGAACTATATGATCATAATACATTCAATACTAAGATTGATAACTATCCATGTTCATCATCAAATTATAACTTAAAATAATTATCTTTATAATATAACAACTCATATTTATATTTATTATAGTACGGGAATAAAACTTCGTTGAATTTATATTTATAGCTTTGAATCAATAGCCAACACATTATTTTATTCAAATGGACTCTACATTTCCCTTAACATTTTATATTGGGAAGAAAAGGGGATGATGTATTGTGTAATTGTCCATTCATTTTCCCATGCAACATGGAGCCACTCATCTCTCTCTTTCCCATGCAATAGCCGGCCATGAAAATTTATTCCCATGCACGTTAAATCTCTTTATTTTCTCTTTGTAGGTATGTCATCCAAAGCCTTTATAAAAAGAGACTCTCGTCTTCTCCTGATACACCATCATCTTGGGATTGCACTTCCACCACCATCTACATCTACTCTCTTCGTTATAGGCACTACGTCGACATCTCCTCCATGCTCGGCACAACTGCTTGTGCGGCCACCCCCTCCTTAAGGTTTGTCTCCTCCTCGTCGTGGGCCTCCTCGCGTATCCACCTCCTCATCGCGAGCCTCCTCGCGTGACCATCTACTTGCATAGTTGGACCATTGTACGCCCAGTTTGTGTGCCCAACCGCACCTCCTCGACGTCCTCCTCATGCACTAGCAGCAACACGCATCCTTCTCTCCGTAAACCTCCTCCTCACGTGATCATCCTCTGCGTGTCCGGCCCCTCCCTCACGTTCAGCTATCCCGCACGGCCGGTACCTTCCCTCCACACGCACCTGCACGTGTGCACGTGTGCATGACCTCTTCTGTGTGCAACCTCTCTAGTCCGCACCTCCTTACACGTGTGTTTCGCCCGTCTTGGCGTGTTCCTACATGCAACCGTCTCCGCACCACCATCTTCCCCACCGTCACCTCCATTCTGGATTCCTATAGATAAGTATTTCTTTTCCTTCTCATTATCTCTTACATTTTATTATATTAGTCAATTTTATTTAAGTTGAATTTAGAAACAACTTTTATTTTGTATTTGATGAATATGTGATTCATCATTCTAAAAGTCAAAAATAGAGCTTTGTTCCTGAGTAATTAGTTGCATATCTCCACTTATATTGTATAATTAGCATTCATGCATATGTAAATAATATGTGCATTTTATCATTCATATTTACATAAATAAGAAGTTTAAAATTCATTGTATATATTCACTTGTATAATATCTAACTTCACCCTATTTGTATCTATTTTATACTTACTCTAAATCCAATAAAATGAACTCTATAGTGTATATATTACTAGCATTAATAAAGAAAAAATATCAAAAAAAATACTAACTTGTAAAATTAACCAATAAAACTCAAATACAAGGTTTCAAAAACCATGAAAATAAGATAAATTTCATAAAAATTGGAGTTTTATGTGAAACTTGGTATTTGGGCCCCTATTGTATATTGTTAATATTGACTAAAATACCCTTTATTTAATCTTTTTATTTTCTTAATTATTAAAAATCCAAAAAAATACATTAAGTTGTAAATATTCATTTCATATTTTCTCTAACTTTATTTTGATTTTTCTCTTATTTTAAAATAAAAAACAACCTACAAAAGATAAAAATATAGTATTTTATATCTATAAGGTACCCCAAAATACTTTTTGTACATATGATTTAACTTCATTTTCGGTTTTTCACAAAAGTTGTAGATCTCATCTAGAAAACCAACTTTCATGTTGACCATGTTTTGTTTTGACCCCTTTTGTTATTTATTTTTTATTTTTCTTTACCTTTAATTCTTGATTTTTCTAGGTTGCCGCGTGTCACCACCATTTATTTTATTTAATTCATTATTTTGATTATTATTTATTTTTTACTCTAATTATTTTTAATACTTTTATTTTAATTATTTTAATTATTGTTATTTACTAATTTGTAATATTTTTATTTAATTATTTATATCATTTATATAAAAATTAACCCGCCACATGGCCGCTCCCCACGCGTTTCACGTGGCACCTTCTTTTCCCTCCTTATCCGCCCGGTCACATGCTTAGCATGTGACCATTTCCCCCTCCCCTCCTGATCAGGGTATCGGAGGAAAGTTTTTCCCATTCAAGGTATGATTCGGCGAACGGTTCGCCGATCGACGAACCGTTTGCTGATCATACATAAAAATAATATATAATATTATTTCGGAAAACTTTTTCAATTTTATATTATAAAAAATAATATATAAAAATTGAGAATCGTAAAACCGTTTGTGCATTCTCAATTCCAAATACTAATATCCCTATCTGTTGATTCATGCCTGGGAAAAACTTTCGTGCAATGCCCTAATCGGAGGGAAAAATCTCGCAGCGGGATACAGACTCCCCCTCTCTCCTTCCCTAAAAGAACGAGGTACAAATAACAAAAAGTATTAAACTACAACTATATTGGCTAAACTAGAAGCAGAATATTGAAACATGCAAGATAAAAAACTGAAATATATCCTGAGAACACGCCGAGCTCGCACACGTGGGGGAGGGGATGGACGACTCTAATATTCCCTGGAAAAGGGATCTAATGGCTCACAAAGGTGGCACAAGTGTATGGTCTGGATCGACCATTGTTGGCGCATTTGAGAGTTCTGACAAAAGGGAATGATGTGCGAATCTGATCAAAGCTGGAAAAATGCATCAAATTGGAGGACATGAAAGGATGCTGGGCGAACTCCTCCACAGACTACTCACTTGATTGATCTTGAAAATTCTTTGAAGGATGAAATTTCGAGGATAAGTAAGAGATATAAATTAATGGAGGGAGAATTTAGAAATTTTACTGATGACTAATTTCATTTTACGAAAACTTGGTTATGAAAATGGAGGATGAAATGATTGGATCTAATGTTGAGAACCATGAGGATATTATGAAACCTATAGACTGTGTTCACCCTAGGGACGAATCTGACAATGACAACTTTGCATATTACTTCTCTAGGGTTAACTTTGATTCTGACTCTTATTCAACAAATCGAAACGTCTCATCATCTACGACATCTACACACTACACACAAAATACCAAAAAATTGAAATGTTAAACAACACTCAAAAAATCGAAAAAGCAGAAAAATACCTAAAATTGAAACTGAAGAGGATTTTAAGAATTTGGATCCTGCTCTAAGGGAAGCGCTTGAAAAAAGAATGATTTTTTAACTTCCCTTGGTACAGGCCATTGAACACTTCCCCGACCTTAAAGTGTTTATAATGAGTATTGCCGAAAAAGTCAGGCATGAAGAGAATGAGGACCAAAAGACGTATCTTGTCAATGACCACCTCCTCGGTGTTGAGGAGAAAGACCAAGAGCCATAGAGTGAAGCACTTGTCAAGATTTGACTGTGAAATCAAAGACACAACATTTACCCATGCTCGAATAGACGACGACTCACCAATTAATATCCTCCCTACTTCTGTATTTGACAAGCTCAAACTCAGACCTATAAGAAAGATAAGAGAGATCGTTCAACTAGCTGATCGATCTATAAAGCGGCCGAGAGGAACCATTTTTGTCATCGTTACATTCCAAGGTGCTCCGCTCAAGGTGGACTTCATGATAATTGATACTGAGCATCAAGGAGAATTTATCCAATCTCCAATCATTCTCGGAACGCCATTCTTAGCATTGGCTAATGCAATTATTAAGTGCAAGACTCAGGAAATCAATTTTACAGCATTGGGAGCACTTCGATCTCACCTGGAATTTGAGGAACCATGAGATTCTGAGGCGACCCACGAAGACATCAATAGCTGTAACCACTAAGTGGTAGAAGAGCCCTACCCCGCTGCTACACCTGAGATGGAGACTGTTGAACTGACCGTTACCATAGAGGCACTCCCCAACCCTCCATTTCCCGCTACTTTAACCTCTATTGCCATACATGACTTCTTGTATGATCCTGAAACATATGCTTGGGCTTATCTTGAGTCAACCGAAATCTTCTCTGAACACTTTGATCAAATCGACTCGACACATGAGTGCATCAACATAAAGTCAATTGAGAATAAATATGTGGGACGTACACTGGCCATGGAGGAATATTTCAATGATTTTTCCGAAAATGACTCTAACGATAATTAGGAATCTTATGCTTCGTCCTCTTGCTATCATTACAATCTCCCACCATGGGCTCACAAAAAGATATGCCGAAAACCGCCTTAATCATCGGCTATCCTTTCTCCCTCCTGAACTCATCGGTTCCCTTGTACATTTTTCTTCCTCTACTTTGGTCAAGGCCTAAGTATAGGGGAGAATGATGCCATCTGTATAAACCACTCTCCTCATCAACTCCTTCTCACGATCGCTCCATTTCCACCTTTCTTCCGTACTTAGGATGATCGGATACTAAGTATAGGGGGAACCGATGCCCATATGTATATACTCTCCCCATCCAGTTCTTACATTATCCACCTCATTTTTCGCCCTTCTTTTATACTCAGACTATTTACAACCTAAGTATAGGGGGACAATATGATTTTTATTATTTATAATTCTTTTCACTCTCTTACGCTTAGCTCGAGCTATGTCTTCTTTTCTCTTCTTATGCTCTGAGGACATAGAACTCTCTAAGTATAAGGGGTGTGTATATATTGTGTATATATTTTATCCATAGCTCATACTTTCGTGTTAGTCTACATGTATTTACGTGATGGGTAACTAACTTGTGAAATCTTAAAAAAACAACCGAAAATAACAAACTATAAAAACAAAAAAATCTTTCACTACTAACGATGACTGTGTCCAACCAATAGTTTTTGAAAAAAATTCTTCTTATTCAATTTTGCATAAAAAATAAAAAATCCTTGCATTAAAAAATCTCAAAAAAAATAAAAAAATCACAAAAGTAAAAATGTGTCTGTATTTCACGTACATGCATTTCAACCAACATTACATTCATTTGCATTTGTGAAAAGCCCTTGGGCTCTGAACCGAGTTATGAGCAGAAACCAAGAGTGGTCTGGACCTGACCTTAATCCACTTAATTTTCAGAGGAACATCACCGAGAAAAAGGATTTTAGAAGCTTCAGGTCTATGACTTAATTCTTTGTGTTCCGCATGACAATGTACAAGAGTTTGACTCTTGGTGTCTAACCAGATCTCTTTATTCTGAGTACGACTTTGGAATAGGGAATTGATTTGTACTCTTACACTATGCACTTAGCTCAACTCAAATAGGGTGTTGCAAAGACTGTGTGAGTTTCTTTTCTGTAGCATGGACATCTAAAGACTGGAATACAGGTTGAAATAAAGCTTTAGAAAAGGTATGGACGGTTGGGAACAATTTTTTCTAAGACCCCAAAAATGTACGGAAAATAATTCTATATTCGTAGGGGCACAACAAGATCCATGCAAGAGCAGCCAAAAATCCAAACAAAAAAAGAAGCCTACTACCAAAAAAATATTTGACCAAAAGGTTCAAGCTTCAAGTCAGCCTACAGATCATGGTGAGGTGACTAAACTGGTCACCCTCCAGTTCTTTTCCCCTTCTTCTATTCTTCTCCCTCATTTTGATTGTGAACACAATGCGACAGAACTTTGAAGGAAATACCTAACTCCCAGAGGACCGGTTACTGGAGAGGAGGTTTGCATAGTAGTCCAACATTTTGGATGGGAAGAACTAAATCCTTTCACACACATGAGTTGATTATTCAATGTTCATGGGGTATGCTTTGGGAGGAGGATTGATCTAAGATGACTTCTTAGCCGAAACTGTGACAATGATGTGTAGAACTTGAAGGATGTTGATTTTAAAGCCCCAAGTCTCACAGAAATTCCGCCCAAGTAATAATTTAAAGGTGAGGTTTAGTTTCATTTTCACCTTCTGCTCATGGTATTGGTATGGAACCTGATCTCATTCACCTCATTTCATTTCTTTAGATGCTCAAGGACGATCATGGTTTACATATAGGGGGATAGATTCATCACTTTAAAAATGACTAATTAAGTTTAAATCCCCAAAATTAATTGGCATTTCTTCATTTACTTTGCAAAATTAGCATTCATGCTTGTATTGATTAGAATTGCATTTTATCACTCATTATTGCACAAAATAAGAAGTCAAAACTCTCAGTCCAATTACCTATAAACCAGCCTAACTTCCTGATTTTTTTAACTAATTTATGATAACTCCAAGTGACCTGAAATCACCTCTATTGTGTCCATATCGCTAATAAGAATAAATGAAAATACAAAAAATCACTAACCTAAATAAGTGGACCAAAAACCCAAACCCTAGTTCTAGGATTTTCGGATTAAAATCTTGATATCTTTCTCATCCTATGTATGATTTGATCCTACTCGCTTTTGAACTAATGTACATTCAATTAACTTCAAAATAAGACCAAGTTCAAGTGAATCAGAGATCATATGTAAAAGTTAGGTTTTGGGCCTCTTTTGTACATTTTGTATTTTAGCTGTTTTTGACCTATTATTTTATATACACAATTAACTCATTTTATTTTATTTATTTTTCATTTGTTTTATTTGATAAAAGTTTTACTACGATGTATAGAATTCCAAATCCAAAATGAGCTTAAAATCAAAGAAACTAACTAAGTTGGTGTCTTCACTAATAGTTTGTACAAAAGTTGTAGTTTTTTGTATTTTATTGTATTTATTTATTTTCTTAATTAATAAAAGTAAAAAAATATTAATGTGTAAATAATTATCTTTTATTTTATCATATTTTTTGGATTTTTATCTACTTTAAAAATAACAAAAAAAAAATTATAAAATCCAAAAATTATGGTATTCTATTACATGGGATACCATAAAAAATCACTTTACGCAAATGATCAACTTTGCTTCATGGACGTTGTAGATCTCATCGAGTGGAACAACTTTCGTGCAGAAAATTTTTTCGATCTGAGTCTTTTTCTATTTCTTTTTTAATTATCTTTGTATTTTTTCGATTTTTCTAGTGTTGACACGTGGCCGCTCCTGGAGCCGCAACGTGTCACCCATTTTGAGTTTTTTAAATTTGTTTTTATAAAAAATAAAATAAAGATATAAAATAATAATTTAAAGTCACGCACGTGTAGCGGGCGTGCTGCCTGCACACGCGCACTGCACGTGCCTGACTTCTCCGATCGGACGACCGCTTCTTTTCTTCTTCCTCTGCCACTTTCCCAAATTTTCTCCATTGCCTGCTGTCACCACTGATTTGCCCCTCTTGATTTTCATGTGATTAGCAGATGGGGCTCAACGGAAGGGACGATGATCGCTTTATAGTTGAGGGGAGACTTGTCGGAGATGGAAGGTTGATTGATTGGGGATCAAGATCGTGATGAGGGTCAGGGCGATCTGATGAGGATTCGACGATCAATTTGGGATTCACGTAGCTGCTCATATTTGCAAGGTGGCGATGAGAATCGCGCATTTCACGGCGGAAATTGATGAGGAGTGGCACCACCAACTGTTTAGGAAAATCTGTGGCAACGATGATTGGCGAGGCGGCAATGCCGTAGATGGAAGGAGGCAATTGAAAGAAGATTCTGTTGGAACATACAATATATGATCGTAATTTTCGGAAAATTTCTCCTCAAAAATCATGGAAGGAGTCTGCTCAGTGGAAGGATTTTACGGGAACCTGTAGGTCTCATACTCAATATGTTGTGACTCGGGCATGCAATGCTGATTTGAGTAGAGTCTACTTACATGGTCATGATTGATCATATCCCCAAACAACGGAGTCATACAGTATTCATATGTGTCGATATTATTAGTCTGGTCCTCTTTATGTATAGGATGATCGAAGGAGTGGTATTCGGGTTTGTCAATAGGGATTTGATCATTATGGTAAATCCAAAATTGATGATCATTAAGTATGGGCCTCTGCTTGTGCTTTGAACGGGCCATCATATTATTCCCTAAGGTCCAGTGTGGATATATTTTTGTGAGTTGTGGACCTGTCCCAACAAGATTGTGAGGAAAGAATGAAGGCGATCGAGATTGGTGTCTCGACCAGTCATCAGTCTGAAAATTGAATTAATCTTGAAATGGTTCATTAGTTTCAACGAGAAACCGGGAGTAAGATGGTTCAGTCCAGGATGGCAGTTGCTCATGTGTGGTCACATGTGATGGAGGTGGAAAATATGATGCTGTGGTGACTTTGATCAGATAATTGAAGTAAAATGGCTTGGAATTCATCGATTGGATAAGATTCATCTGAGGGTCAAAGTTTCTAGTGACTGTTGGAGGATTCTTGATAGAAGAGGGTTTAGATGATTTGGGTCTAACCGAGACATAGTATAGATCAGATGGGTACTCTGGCCAATGTCCCATCATTGTCAAAGGAGGTTGATGATGAATCGACATGGTTGATCTCGGTGCAAGTACATGAGATATTCACTAGAAGAAACCATTTTTTTAATCAAGGAGAGTGATGGTACAAGTGTGTGGTTTTTATCTTCGAATTCGGTTCATGTACACCAATGTAAACATAATACAAACCTCAGTTTCACCAACTCACACAATGAAGCCTCAAGAGTTCAGTAATTATCTTTTTAATTTTAGTTGGTGATAAATTCAATCTTGGAAAAATTTAGTGAGTTGTTAGGTGCCGAAATTTTTCTTAAAGACTAGCCTGAATTCTTAGGACTAGTTGCATCTACTTTCAATCAGTATGATTATAAGTACAGATCGTAAAACAGCTACCCTTGATACTTAAGGACGGAGCCTTATGCATTGTCGTTAAAACCACCCACTCTGTTAAGAAAATCCGGACTGTTTACCATCTACCTGTAGATCCTCACTGAAAAGTAGCTAATTATTTTTATAGAATCAATAGTGTGAATGAAGAATCCAGAGCTGGGCTCTAACCTTAAGTATCATCCCTCGCTCACTCAGACAAATAAATGAATCCATGGTCGGGGTGCTCTCCCACAAAAATTCTTGATTTTATGGGTTAATTAAAGTCAGCATTGTTTAGCAGTCCTAATTTTAATTAGGTGATCATTGAAAAATTAAGTGAGCATAAATATGCGTCTATTGTCTAGTCCCAATGTCCTATAAAATTATGTCACAAAATAGAAGGGAAAATTCGGGAAAAGCCAATGCACGTGAAAAACAATGATGTATGCTCAGTTAGAAGACATAGAGTGATTCCTCGCAATCTCCATGTGGGATGTAATACAAGAATTGAAAATTATTCTAAATGAATGGAAGCTGACAAAAATCACACATAGTAGAAAGTTCTATTAGCTGGGAAGAAATGAGTTAATTTTTTTGACTAAGTTGAACGATCTAACGTGCTTCTACATTAAGTAAAGTGTTGTCCTAGGTTCTATGAGCACAAACAATAAAATCTTAGAAGCTCTAATAGTCGTATGTACAGGTTTATCCTAAGCATCTCTCAAGTCAGACCCCACCCTCACCGAAGAGTGAAACAGGCCACGACACACCACAGAAAAAAATTCAAGGTCTTGTTACACACGTGAGATTCCAAATGGACACCGCTATAAATGAGCAATTAATTACAAACATTAAAGTTGCAAAAAAATAAATCCTAGATTCTATTCTCTCTCACGACTCGACTTGATCTTAATTTTAATGTGGCTTTTCAAAAGTGGGTGAAGATGCGTCGATTTTTGAAAATCGCTCCACGTACGCTGGTACCACGCTAGAAAAATAAGAGAGAGAATGTAAGAGAGCGACACCAAAAAAATAAAGGCAGAAAATAAATGTTGAAAAATAAATGGAAAATGTACAGAGGCACGTTCAGGAGTCAGACGAGCCAAATGTGTTGAAAACAAAGTACTATTTTTTAGTCAAAATCTAAGTTGTTTACCTCCCCGGCAAGGACGCCATCTGACGAGTCCAAGACTAGCCTCTTTAAATGATGTGAATTAAGCTTTAAAAATAATGATATGTCGTTGTAAGCGAGAATTTGGAATCGATCAAGAAATAACCACAATTAATTTATTCAATTTTAATTAGAGTGGTTTTATGTTTATTTTACTTGGACAAGTCCCTAGGTTAAACTCAAGGAGGCAAAGGAACAACCTTGAATTTGTCTATCAAGGTCGTGCACGATTTTCGAGTAGGTATTTTTTGTATTTTTTAATGAAATTTGAAATGCAAATTGCATATGGGGCCAATTTAGGGACTAAAATACAATTTTTATGTCCGAAAATTATGAGATTTGGCCGAGATATAAAATATGATGAAATTAATGCCTATATTTTTTTGGAATTTTTTGTTGTAAGATAAATATTTTATAAATTTATTAATGCAAACAAAGTGAATTATTTTAAAGAATTTTAACAAATATTAAACTATTTTGATTCATGGGATAAAATTATCGAAGATCTATCCTAGATGATTGATCTCAGAAAAATCCTAAACCTCAAAAATATAAGTTTTAATACCTATTAAAACTTAAAGAAGGAAATATGCAAAATGGATTTTTAAAGCAAATCATGTATACAAATCAATTCTTTTCAGGCACAATGTGAAAAACAACTAATTCTATGATCCATGATTTGTTGGCAATTTTCAGAGAAATGGTTAATTTAATATGAATTTCCAAGCACAGAGTGGGAAAAATAAGCAATTTTCCATGAAAATATTAATTATTAAATAACAACGACCTATAAAAATATCGCAAGCATGCATCATGTTATTTTTTAATAATAAAAATAATCAATGTAGTGGTTCAAAACAAAAGGGGAACACAATGGTCTATCTGCAAATATAATAATTTAAAAAATGCAGAATGAGGACTTAAGTCTAAATACTGATTCCCGAGGGAGGTTTCTGCAAAATTTCCAAGGGAGCACGTGATGCACACGTGCTCCTTGGGAGGCGGGGTCTTTTATGCAAATTCGGTGAAGATCCTGGGGCCGAGGTGCAAATCGACCCCTCCCGCATGTGCACCTCACGTGGGAGGGTCGTGGGCCTCCCGCACGGTGGTTCACGGCCGTCAAGAGGAGGTAGCTGGCTGGTGGAGTGAAGCGGAATCGTGTGGGTGAAACAACGTAGGTGAGTATCTGCGTGTGGACGGTGGGGCACTAGACGGAGGGAGTTGGACTTGCTGAGGAGGTGGAGTCGATGTCGATGGCGGAGGCTCGAAAGGAGGTAGGGTCAACGTTGAACTACGGAGGACTCAGGCATCGATGCGG
Organism: Ottelia alismoides; assembly: GCA_037367405.1. Classification (NCBI taxonomy): domain Eukaryota; kingdom Viridiplantae; phylum Streptophyta; class Magnoliopsida; order Alismatales; family Hydrocharitaceae; genus Ottelia; species Ottelia alismoides. The sequence goes on from JAZKJV010010245.1 coordinate 155,304, forward strand.
AGAGCACAAGCCTCGTTGGTTGCTGAAGCTGCCCTCGATGGTGCCTGGAAGCACGATGGTGGAGCGGAGCTGCAGTGGGAGTTGGTGAAGTTTGGGCTTTGCAAACAAAGGTGGGTTGTCCCACTTTACGAGGGTCTCCCCCCGCTGTCCGAGAAGGTCGAAGATGGTTCGGTGGAGTGGAAGCGATGATGTCACTGAGTTGTCAGTGAAGCACCTGGAGGCGGTGAAGTTGTTGGAGATGAAGTCGTTGGGCTCTATTGTTGAAGCTGGAGCTAAGATGAGTGTTGGCTCGACCGCCAAAGAGGGGAGGACACGCTGCTACGAGGCTGACGCCTTGGATCTCGTCTGAGGAGATAGGGGAACCATGCTGTCACCATAGGTTCACCCCTCTTGATTTTCGTGTGATCGACGGATGGGGCTCAACAGAAGGGACGGTGGTCACTTTATAGTTGAGGGGAGACTCGTAGGAGATGGAAGGCTAATTGATTGGGGATCGAGATTGTGAAAAAGGCCAGGGCAATATGATGAGAATTGGATGACCGATTAAGGATTTGCAGGATTGCACGTATTTGCAAGGTGGCTGCGAGAATCACGCAATTTGTGGCGGAGATTGATGAGAAGTGGTGCCCCAACTGATTAGGAAAGTGTGTGGCAACAGAGAGATTTGCTAGGCGATGGTGCCATAGATGGAAAGAGGTGGTGAAATTGGGCAGGCGACAAAGAAAATTTGGGAAAGTGGCGAAGGAAGACGAAAAACAACAGTCGTCCGATTGGGGAAGTCAAGCACATGCAGGACGCGTGCGTATGCGGCACGTGCGCATCACGTGTGTGTCTTTTGATTATATTTTAATTAGTTAATTATTTTATTTTATTATCAAAATGAATTTTAAAAATCTCAAAAATGGGTCACACATGGCGGCTCCAGGAGCAACCACGTGTCAGCCCTATAAAAATCAAAAAATACAAAGATAATTAAAAAAGAAATAGCAAAAAGCTCATATCGAAAAGTTTTATTCATGAAAGTTGTTCTTCACGACAAGATTTATAAAATTTATGAAAATACCAAAACCAAAATCGATCATTTGTATAAAGTGATTTTTTGGGGTATCCCATGTAATAGAATACCTTGATTTTTGAGTTTTATATTTTTTTATTTTTAAACGAGATAAAAATCCAGAAAAATATGATAAAATAAAAGATAATTATTTACACATTAATATATTTTTTGGATTTTTATTAATTAAGAAAATAAATAAAATAAAATAAAATACAAAAGCTACTTTTGTATAGACTATTAGTGATGACTCAAACTTAGTTAGTTTCTTTGATTTCAAGTTCATTTTGGATTTGGAATTTCATACGATGTAATATAACTTTTATCAAAGAAAACAAATGAAAAAGAAATAAAATAAAAAGAGTTAACTATGTACATAAAATAATAGGTCAAAAACCGCAAAAATACAAAATGTATAAAAGAGGCTCAAAACCCAACTTTCACATATGAGCTCCGATTCGCATGAACTTGGTCTTGTTTTGAAGATAATTGAATGACATTAGTTCAAATGTGAGTAGGATCAAATCAAACATTGGATGAGGAAGTTACCAAGGGTTTATTCCGGAAATCCTACAAATAGGGTTTGGTTTTTTGGTCCACTTATTTAGGTTAGTGATTTTTTTGTATTTTTTATTTATTCTTGTTAGTGATATGTACACAGTGGAGGTGGTTTCAGGTCATTTGGAGTTAGCATGTATTAGTTAAAAATCCAGGAATTTAGGCTATTTTACATGTCAATTGGGCTGAGATTTTTAACTTCTTATTTTGTGTAATAACAAGTGATAAAATGCAATTCTTATCAATACTTGCATGAATGCTAATTATGCAAAATAAATGAAGAAATGCCAATGAAATTTAGGGATTTGAGCTTAATTGGTCATTTTTAGAGTGATGAATCTACGATTTATCACTTCTCAAGCTAAAGAATTCTACCCTCACCACATCATCTGAGTTGTGCTAAGTGCAAAGTGCTTGTCCAAGTTAGCTCATTGTCCTCAAGAGTGATGTGTGTGCTTCGAAATATTCTACTTAGGCTAATAAAGATGACATGTAAACATAGTCTTGTGGACTCAAAGAATTAAGTCTCATTGACATGGAAAGTCTTAATTCTAGTTCATATAAGGTTCCTATGACATTAAGTGGATTAAGGTCCAAATCATTCTCCAATCTTCATATTTTATTTCAGACCAGTTCAATTATCAAGATTCATCTGAAAAATGCTCATGCAATGCAAGATATTTTTGTGAAATTTTTTTCTATTTTTTTAGTTTTTTATGGAAATTTTCAAAGGTATTGCAATTTTTTATGGAATTTTAAACATTTTTAATTTTGAGGTGTTTTCGAAAAGGGTTAGTGAGTTGTACATATTTATAAGAATTGTACATGTTAATAACAGATTTTATACATGTATACATGTTTATATAGGAATTTATTTGAATAATTGTTGTAATTATATTATCTATAAGGTTTTCAAAATAATTTTGAAAATAACTTTGCAAACATTTTACAAATATTTTGAAATTTTATTTTGCAAATAGTTTTACAATCAACTTTTCAAACGTTTTTACAAACTTTTTACAAAAATTTACAAAGGAATATTTTTCAAGGTTTTTAAAAATTTTACAAAGCTTTTTCCAAAGTTTTTCAATAGATTTTTTAAAATGATTTCTCCATTTTTTCAAAATCATTTGCAAAATCGTTTCAAACTATTACAAATATTTTTGAATTTTTTACACATATTCATAAGATTTTTTAATATATTTTTATTGTATACACTTACCTAGTATATATTAGCCATATTATTAAAAATACAAGGAAGTACGAGTTATGCCTAACGTATATATACATATATAGGACCCCTACCATACTTAGCTCGAACTATGTCCTCATAGTGACCAAGGAGCAACAAAGGAAGACATAACTCATTCTAAATATAGAAAAGATCCATAAGATAATGACTCAATCAAAGAATAAAAATCGATCCCCCACCCCCTACTTAGGATCAACTAATCCTAACCATAGTAGATTTTACACAAAACATGGATGATCAAGGATTATAATTTACAAAATCAATGGCTTGACTTGTATCAACATATCCCTAGGAAAAAATATCCCTAAGTATAGAACAAATTATCAACAATTTAGAAGACAAGTGGGAGAACAATAAATAATACTCAATGCACTCATCCCCCATAAACTTAGGATCTAGTCATCCAAAATATAGCATGGATGAAAGGGTGAAGAAACGATATTTTTACCTGCTTAATTATATAGAATTAATAATTTCGTTGTAGTCGGGTAAAATCAGATTTGTCAAAGACCGCTTAAATAATGTATCAATTAATAACAAGACAACGGTCGATTTTTATTTTTACTTGGGAAAGCCTGAGGTCAAACGCAGGGACACGAGCCTCTTAAGTAATTGTCTAGACTCTTATTACTCCAATTAAGTGTTGAATTAGAAATCCATAGGTCAATAGTGCACATAAAAACAAAATGCGAACAATGCAAGAACAAATGCAAAAAGGAAAAATGAATCAGGCATTTTTATTAGATTTTTTTAATAAGCAAGGAAATGCAAGGTTACAATGATGCAAATATGCCCTAATTAGTTAGAATATTCGAGCCATTTAATCAGGGGCCAATTTTGGGTTTAAATCATGAAGCTAGGTCAATAAACGAAATGATGTAAAACATGGATGCATTACATTAGGGACATTTATTTAAAATTTAACTTCAGAATTTCAGAGTGTCAAAAAAGAGATTAAGCCATGTCATTAGAAAGATCATTATATTAGCTTCAAAATGATATCAAAATAAACTCAAACAGAGCTTGGATGTCAAGATATTCATGAAATAAACCAGAGGCATAAATGTGAAGAAAACACAAAAATAAATAGGGAAAAAATAACAAATAGGTCTGTGGAAGGACTGAAATGTAAATAAAAATAACTGCAAGGTATCTCAGTAAATTACCCACATGCTCAGGGGAATATTTGTAATTATTAAAATCTAGAAGGGGTCGGGTGCAAATTACCCCAAGCACGCATGGTGGCATGTGCTTTCTGGATCTGGTTGTAAATTGAATAAATCACTAGGGGCCTTCATGCAAAATACCATTCCCGTACGTGACAGGACACGTGCTTGGCGAGGCTCGGGTACCGACTCTGGCACGAAAGAGGTTCATAGCTGGCTCGGGCACCCTGAGCCTAAAGACACGAAGTGGAGGCTCGGGCTGACGTTGTGGACTGTTGAAGACTGTCCGATTGCTGATATCAGATGGTAGCTGTACAAGGACGGGATGTCCTCGTGGCCTCCTATCGACCGTTGGATGGACACCGGGAAGGTTCCATCCAACGATAATTGTACACTCCAGGTCTTCTTCCTTCGCCGCAGGCTGGAGGTGATCTTCAACCTCCGGCGAAGCTGATGTAACTCCGTCGCTCTCTTCCGAGCATGATACAGCTCCATGGAGGATTTTGGAAGGTCTGACGCCATCCTTGAAGCTCAAGAAAGATGTTGGAGCTGCTGATGATGATTTGCGATATTCATTCTCTGGAGACAAAGCTACTTGAAGGTGCTCCGACGTCATCTCTCGCCATTGATGAAGGAGTCCTTCAATGTTACACTTATAGCCAAAGAACGTTATAGATAGTGGTTGGGAATGGAGTGGAGTCTCGTACGGGTGGAAAGATGAGAGACCAAGGCTCTGCGTCCGACGATGCGGAGGATAGGAGGGGCGGCGATGAACAAGTCATGGATAAAGGGAGATGTCTGTCGGAGGGGTTGATGAATCTGTGATTCATCACTCCTAAAGTTGAAAATAGAGCCTTGTTCCCAAGCAATTAGGAGCGTATTTCCACAAAAATCGCATAATCAACATTCATGCATGCATTGATAACATTTGCATCTTAGCATTTGCATCTGCATTAAATGAGAAGCCTAATTAACTTGTAAAAATTCACTTATTTGTATATATCTAATACTAAAACTAAATCCCATTAATTCACTCTATACTGTATATATTACAAACAAATAATACAAGAAAAATATCAAAAATTGCTAACTTGAATAATTGCCTAATAAAGCCCCAAACCAAGTTGGATACCATGGAACTTAGAATGCACATATCTCTCTCATACAACCTCCGATTTAGGTCTACTCATTTTTAAATTAATAGACATTCAGAGTCCTTCAAAATGAGACCAGTTTCATTTAAATCGGAGCTCGTATGCCAAACTTGAGTTTTGGGACCCCAATGTAGACTGTTTGTTTGTATAATTTATACCCTTGTATTTTATTACTTTATTTGACCTCTTTTCCATTTTTTATCAACATGAAGCTTGTAGATCTCATCAAGATCTACAACTTTCATGTTTTGAATTTTTCCAAATTCGGACATATTCTCACTCTTATCTCACATTCTCTTTTATCCAACCAGATTGGGCCATGTGGCGCCCTCTAGCTGCGCCACGCGGCCCACTCCATTGACCGCCACACGCCCCCTTCCCTAAGTCGTCTGATCGTTCACCCTCTCTCCAGATCCGGGCCCTCCATTCTGCAACTCACACAGCCATTCGATATTTCCCCCAGACTTCATCTCTGCCATTAATGCCTGCCTCAACCATAGCACTCCATATGGCACGCTCGTGGCCACTGGATCTTCGCCCTGATGATTAGATCTCACCCGCTCACTCTCGCTCAATCAAAACCATTCGATCGCACGCTAGATCTGATCTCCATCGTTCTTCAGCTCCACGCTCTCATGCTGCCACGTGGCTACATCATGTCCCTCCGATCGCACTGCTCCGATCTATTCCTTGCCGCTTCCTCGTGCCTACCGCCTGGCCATTGGATCACTGGATCGTCTACATCATCGTCTACCTCCCGCAGAACCCTCTCCCACATCTCCCACTTCGTGACGGCTTCACCCTCTTCCTATTTTCGGTACAACTTCATCCACCTACTCTGCCCCTATCACCTCCATGACATCTCTCTTACCTCCCTCATCCTCGCTGGCATCCATGATCTCCATAATGCACGTCCTTGTCGCTATGTACGATCCATGAAACCATATCATCCCATCACATGCACCTCTATCTTCTCCCTTTAAATGCTCCACCACCGGCCACTTTCCACGGCATCCGCCCTTACAGAGAGATGCCTAGAGCTCCTATCCTCCTATGGGTGACAGCAATTTGGCGAGAAATCGAGCGAGGACAACGCTATCTTCTCCGATGAGATCTACGGTGTAGCCGTCGTGCCGCAGCCCCTCCGACGAGCTGCTTGAGCTCGCGCCCTCTACCGTCCCTCAAGCGATAACTAGGATCACTTTTCGAGCTTCCAATCCCCAGGTAGTCCCCTCCATTTCCTCTCCAATCTTCTTCTTTCTTTCCCTTGTTTTTATCTTAATTTATTCTGCCACCTCGTTCGATTTCACCTTCCACCGACCGTTTATCGAACTCTGCCTTGGAGCTCTGATCTTTGCGCACCTATTCAATCGCTCCAACGATGCCCCGCACTACCCTCTGACTAAGGATCCGCCTTTACGATGGAGGAAGTCATCGAACCATATTTGCCCCTCTTCCAGGCCTCACCTCACATCCCTTGCATTCCACGAACACGAGCACCATTATTTTTTGGCAACAACTAACCTTGTACGAGCTTCTTCTTCACTGGATGGAACTATCACCGGAGCTCCTTCGAGCTTCGTCGCCACCGGCCTACAGACTACTCCAGAAGCTTCCAGAGCCTCCGACGGCCTCCTGACGCTTCCACGATTGATCGTCGCTCTCTAGGAGTCTCCAGGAGCTTCCATGAGCACGGGGGAGGGTGGCAGAGCCAGGATACCTTCACGGGAGCCATGCCAAGTCCACCGCAGGAGGCAGTGGACCTGAGGAACAAGAAAAGCATCTATCATCCGATTTCCTAGATCAAACGGTCCCGAACGAGCCACATCTTCCACTCCCCGCCTCTGGTGGATTAGGAGGATCTAACGGTCCTTACGCAACCACGTCACCCATCGTCTCCAGCTCTAGATACCGTCAGATCATTCTTGATCTGACGGCCCGCTTCACGCCACGCTAGCAACCACCACCACCGTTAGATCTATCTGATCTGACAGTTCTTGATCGCGCCACGTATCCAGCTTCTGCCGCCATTGCATTACCCCTGATCTAACGTCCCAGCCTTCTCCTCGTGGAGTCTCCCAGCCTCTTTCCCGACCCTAGGCTCGGAGTGACTGAAGCTAGTCCGAGCCTCCGGAGTCTTCCGAGGCTTCGCCCGAGCCTCTTATACCTCCCGAGCCTAGCCCCCTCACGCGTCTCTCACATGTGGGCTGGGTAAATTGCACAAAGGCCCCGGAACATATCAGAAATTGTATTTTGGTCCCTATTAGTCACGTCACGTGAGGAGCACGTGTCTCTGTGGGAATTTTGCATCCATTCCCTCACATTATAGGTAATTGCACTTAAGTCCCTGTCAACACGCATATAGGTGTCCAAATTTCATCATTTTTAAATTCTAAAAATTGTATGGTGTAGTTTAACTCATCGTCTATCTTGTGTGTGTATCTTATTTTTGTGAGCCACCTTGAATTTAATAATATTATTTTTGGTGAACTTTGACATATTTGGCCCACCGTGAGCCTTTTATTTAATATTAAATCCTTTGTTTCTCTAAAAATCACCATAAAATCACATTAGACCTAGGATAGGTTACTCTACATTGTGCCCAAAACTCATTGAATTTGTATGCATCCCGAGGCTTGAATAAATCAAATAATAATTTGCCTAATTAATTTTAATAGGTCCAATTCACATAGATTTTAAGGTTTATTAATTTTCCTGGATTCCTCTTACTTAGACCTATCTAGGATAATTTTTATATCTGGAAATAATGTGCTTAGGTATTTATTAAAATTAATTTTGCAAAAGTCACCCTGCATTCATCTTTAATTCATAGTAAATTCATTTAGAGTTGAAAAATTCCAAAAAATACAGTAGCTTAATTTCATTGCATTTCATATTCTGTCCAAGTTTCTTAATTTTTGGAATTAATTTGACCATCTTTCAAATTTAACCTTAAAATTTGGCTTGAAATTACATTGTCTTTCTTTTAAAAAAATATAAAAAGACCAAAAAATTTCTTTTGAAAATATGAAATCGAAATTAACTAAGAATTGACCTAAGGACAAAGCTGCCTCCCTGAGTTCAAACTTGGGCTTGCCTAAGTTAAATAAAAATTTGTCGCTCGCATTTAATTAAATATTAATTGAAGTGATTTTTGACAAGTCTTGATTTACCTGACTACAACGAACGACAACATTAAATTCGATCATTAACCTGATTGAATTAGGCAGGGTATATCATGGCCCATCAAATGGCAACGTTGTCGAGGATGCATGGCTTAGGTTAATTTTTAGAGAAATTTTGAGTTTTGATTTTCCATCCCCTGGTAGTCTACTTCTTGGGTTTTCTTGTGAATATTTCTCTGTCATTTATTTTTGTCTATTTTGTGTCGTCCTTTATCTGACCTCTACTTATTTTCGTGCGAGGAAAATAAGGAGTCGAAGGCGCTTTGTCAAGCGAATCGAGGAACTTGCTTTGAATAATTTGAGTGATTGTGAGGATTTGTAATTTTATGTTGTTTTAACTATTTTTAAATTTTTCCAATGGTTATCGTTTAGGTTCTCATGTGTGTAAGTATAGTGGAAACGTGTCCCCGTGTGCTGTGTGGATTCCTTTTACGTAAAATAGGCTTGCACTTGCGTCTCTTAGATCTACTTTAGGACTTGCTTGTGCTCGTAAAATTCTGAGACAACACTTCACACTTAAAAGATGCACTTAGACTGCAGATCTAGACAAATTTAATCTGTTCTTTACTCACTAATAGAACTTCCTGCCTACGAGCGGCTTTTATCACTTGCATTGCATATAGTATAAAGTTTTCAATTCTGTTTTTCATTCTGCATAAAAAAAGAAGGGATCACTGCAAGTCTTCTCTACTTGGCATTTCATCATAGTTTTATCTTGCATCGGCTTTTCTGTACTCCTTTCCCCTTAGTTTTTCAAACTTAGGATAAAAAGGAAATTGGGACTGGATGATATGCGTGCTCTGTGGTTGGACTAATCAAGTGATCACGTAAATTTAAAATCGGGATTGCTAAATTTAATTGACCAAAAAATCAATAAAATTGTAAATTATGCTTGCGGGAGATTAACCCCGACCTTGTTTCAGGCTGAGTGAGGGTACTAGAGTGTGTGTGCGCACCCTAAGGCAGAGCTAAAATCCTCGCCTTCCATATCACGTACCAATTGATCCTAGCAAATATCATGAGTTGAATTCTTTCAGGTTCACTGACTAGCACCAAGTAACCTCCGCCTATTCGCAGGTAGATAGGGGTGAACTAGCGGTGCTTCGTTATAAGTTGCTAGTAACCCCTCGGCGTGAAGTTACAGCCTTATCAGCCTCCGCCTGCTTGCAGGTAGATAGGTGCTGATCTTTGAACTCATCAACTTGGGATAGGAGAGAAGAAAGGAAGGGTGTCGGTATCTTAGGCGACAGGTTAAACAGGGAAGACGCGTCCAGCTTTAAGCTGACTTCCCTATAGGCCACATAACCTTTGCTACTTGCTTGCAAATTCACACTTAAAATCAACCAAATTAATCGGACTCTGTTTCGGGTCCTTGTCCGTGTTGAGTGTGAAAATCAGGGTTTGGATTCACTTGCATGCTTCAGGTAGGAGTAAAATCCTATCTTAAACTCATGATTCTTCTTCTTGCAATCCAAGATGACTGACTGTGGGGGGGGGATCTATTCCCGCTTCACAAATCTTTCTTTGAGCACCTCAAAAAGTTCATCTTCGCCGGCTCAAGCGCAACTTGGGCTAACCCAAGCTTATGACCCTCTTGAGTTCAGGATCCATCACTTCTAGGGTGGTTACCCTCAAACCAACCCTTTTCTCTCCTTTGATCTCATCGAGGAAGACCATCGCCTCGGTGGGAATTCTTATTTGACATGTCCTCTAACCTAGACCATCTTCTTCACTCAGTAAAAGAGGAAAAAATGCCGAAGAAAAACCCTAACGAGGAGGAACACAGAGAGGATCCCATGCTCCATGTCCTGGCCCGGCTAGCTAGAGCCGAGCAACTGAATGCAGAACTAATGGCTAGGATGGGACAGGTGATTGAGGCTGAAGGAATTGACCGACCCATGGTAGTTTCCTACAAATCCCCAGAGAATTAAATACATAGCTAGCTAGTACTTGCGGTCCCCCATGAAGCGTTTGAGCTTAAGCCCCACTTTTTGAGCCTGCTGCCGAAGTTCAATGGAAACACCAATGAAAAACCATATGCCTTTCTTCGAGACTTCAAGCTGGTTTGCAACAAATTTAGTCACCCTAGGGTTGGGCAAGACTACATCAGGATGAAGGCCACCCCGTTTGCCTTAGGAGATAAGGCCACCCATTGGTTGAAAAATCTCGGGGTGAGATGTACGACCTGGATGCAGTTCAAGGACCTATTCGCGAAGAAGTTCTACCCACTCAGTAGGACTAATCAGATGAGAACCAATATCGCATGCTTTTCCCATGGACCAAATGAACCATTCCATGAAGCCTAGGATAGATTTAATGACTTAACGCATAAATACCCTTGTCACGACATTACAAAAATGATCTTAGTCCAGACCTTGTTCTGTGGCAGGACCTGGGAGATGGAGGTCTTTGTGAGTGCCACCTGTGGAGGAAGCTATCTGAATAAAAATTAAGATGTCATATGGAAGATCCTGGAGTAGATGGAGGAAACATTCATATCTCAGGCCACCAAGGCCTATCAGTTGTCTCCTTCAAGCCTATCCAACAAGACAACTAGGAGGACTGTCGCGGATCTGACAGAGGACCTAATCCCTAGCATGGGGATAATAGTTGACAAGTTAACCATGGTCGAGAAGGTTCACAAGAGGGTTACTGACCTTGAGGCACTCTCGCGATACCGAAACAAGTGGAGGAACTAACTGAGAAGGTAGCCAAGATACGGTTACCTGCCCCTTCTGCACCACCTGTACCTGTACAGTTAGAGTAGCTAGGTAGAGGAGCAGTAGTATAGTTAGCAGGAGCAACACACATCCCCACAAGTGGAGACATGATATGAGGAGCCTCCGCAAGTGTTCGAGATCAACGGGCTGTGGTACAACCATGAACCCATCGGCAGACAATCAGGAATAGAGAACGGTCAGCCTCACCGACCTTCCCTAGCTTGCCAGGAAACTAGCTCCGTTCCCGCACCGCACTTCGTACAATCCCAGCCCAGATAAAGGTATCAGCCTCAGCAGCACTAGCAGTAACACACTTTCCATTCAGGCCAGTAGGGTGGTGGCATGGTTAACAAGGCCTATATAGGAACTCATCCTCTATTCGGCAATGGCAAGCCCCACCCACAAGTGAATTGGAGTCCCTTACCTTGGCAATCCAGACCTTGACTTAGAGGGTCCAGCAGATGTAGAGTGATTATATCGATATCAGGATTGATCTGAACCACATTTCACACAACCAGGATCAACAAATGGTGCCAAGGACCCCAATTCCTGCTTAGGTTCAGGCTAACCCAAATAGGCTGAATTAGGGTCAGAACCGACCTCGAGATCAGGTATACTATTCAAATAACTCTTTATCTGAACATGAGATCCTTTCGTACGATAATGTTAATCATATGTCCCTCAGGAGTGGAAGGACCGTGATCGTACATGATCAGGCACAAACACCAGAGAAAGACGTCGCCAAGTCTGTACCTGAGAAGAACTTGGAGGCAGAGGAGCAGAACCACCACCGCCACCGACAGAAGAAGAGGACCTCTTAGTCCTCGAAGAAGAAGGAGAACAACACCCATAGTGAGTCCAGCGAGATCAATGAGGATCCCACACCTCCATCCAAGGAGGATGTCCCAGCAGTCGCGGAAGATGCATCACCAATTTCGTAGCAGAAATTTTCTTTGTCAAAGTTAGTGTCTGAGTCAGTATCAGTGTCAAAGTCATGTACAGAACTCAGTTCCTCAGTTCAATGAAAATCTTTCAGTTTCGAAATTTGAGTTAGTATCAATAATCCCTTCCCCCTGAGCTCTTAAGGGTGGAAAGAAGAAAACCAAAAAAATATAAAAAGATGACCTTGAGATGGTAGAATTCTGTAACAAATACACCAAGGTCACAACCCCTTTCCATAAATATGTGGAAATGACATCTGCATTCCAGAAGTACCTTAATGTGAGATGCACACCTACTAGGGTTAGCGGGAAGTCCAAAAGCCGTGTTGAGAAACACGTTCTGTCAATGGCCACTACTTGCGCAATAAAGAATGCATTTACGAGGAAACAAAGAGACATGGGTCCACATTATGTGGTGAGTCATGTCGATGACACTGCATTTGCACGCACTCTCCTTGATAATGGCTCCTCAATTAACTTGATGCCTATAACCCTCTATGAGTGGCTTAATCTCGGACCTCTTAGGAAATCCAGAGCCCTACTTCAGTTTGTCGATAAATCCACGAAGAGGTCCCTAGGAGAATTGAGAAATGTTATCATCAAAGTCGAGGGTCAAGAATACATGGTGGACTTTACAGTCCTTGATATGGAGACCCCTTGAAATTGGAGAGATTCCCATATCATATTAGGAAGGCCCTTCCTCAGAACAACATGGGCCTTATTTGATTACAAGATCATGAAGATTCCATTCCAAGCTCTAGACAGAGATGATGAACTTGAGACGAAGCATACCAGGTGGAAAAGGCCGGATTCAGAATCCAACATTGAGTACTCTTCATTAGGGATGAGCATTGGGTAGGCCCGGCCTGGCCCATCCCGATGCTCGACCCGCTAAATCCCGACCCAGGCCCAGGCCTGAGCAATAGTCGGGTGGGATTGGGCCTAATTTTTGGCCCATATCAAATTTCAGGCCGGGCTCGGGCAACGATGGGTCCGAGCCTGAAGCCCGCGGGCCGGACCGCATAAGGACCCATCCTAAGCCGGACCTGAGCCCAACCCACATATAAGCCCAAAGCAAATAAGTTGGCCCACATATAGACCCATTATAATGATCCACATAGCTTTGATTTGATTATATATGATGTCGAATATGGATGTTGTAATGGAGAGGGGTCAAATAGTGAGACTCTGATTCCAAATGGGGTTCCAATCCTAGTTAATCAAATTTTTTTTTAATATAGTGGCCCGTCCCTAGCCCGGCCCAACCCATGTATTTACGACTCGGGTTTGGGTTTGGGCCATATTTTTCAAAATATTGTGGGCTTAGGCCTGGCCCGTAGGCCTGAAAATTAGAATCGGGTTCGGGCTAGGCTAGGGAGGACCTGGCCCATCCCGACCCAATGCTCATCCCTACCCTTCATCTGAAGCAGATTATATTCATGTAGACACATTTGGTTCATGGAGATAGAAGCTAGACATCATCGATGAGTCCTTCTCCTCCAGAGAAGATCCTGCGCATGAGTCAGTTTGCGAGATCCTTAGAAATGAGTACATTGCAGAATGTGCATTCCCCTACATCTTCGATGACGTAGAGGTCGAGCTGGGCCTGTCATTCCTTTCCTCTTTAGGACAATCAAAAGATGAGGATGATGAGTCGGAAGTGGCTTTAGCTGATCGCTTGGAAACCTTTGACGATCCGACTCCAGAGCTGAATGAGTTGGTGGCAGCAATTTCAAGGACAGATCCAGTCACTACCAGCGCAGAGCCAGATTCGATTGATCCAGACTACCTTGATGATCACACCTTACCTGAGTTAACACCTTTACCCACCATGCTTAAGTACGCCTTCCTTGCAGGACAAGAGAAGGAATATCAGGTCATCATCAGCTCACGATTGACCGAGGAACATGAGTCTCCCTTGTTAGAGATCTCGGAGAAAAATCACAAGGCAATAGGTTGGAGCATTTCCGATCTCCATAGAATAAATCCCACTCTTTGTTCGCATCATATCTACTTAGAGAATGAGGCTAAACCCTCTCGTGGATTCCATTGTCGATTGAATCCAAATTTACAAGAGGCAGTGAAGAAGGAGATAGAGAAATGGTGTGACTGGGGTTTTATTTATCCCATCTACAATTCCAAATGGGTGGAACCAATCCATGGTGTCTCGAAAAAGTCAGGAATAAAGACAACCATCAATGAGGATGGAGAGTAAATCGTGACACGAGTACCCACATCGTGGCACGTCTGTATGGATTACATACGCTTGAACGCTGCGACAAAGAAGGATAATTTCCCCTATCTTTCATTGATCAGATCTTAGAGAGATTAGCAGGGAAAGAATTCTTCGATTTCTTAGATGGGTTCTCGGGCTACAATCAAGTAGCCATTGCTCCTGAGGACCAGGAGAAAAGCACGTTCACATGTCCCTTTGGTACCTACGCTTTCAGGCGCATTCCCTTTGGGTTATGCAATGCTCCAGGTACTTTGCAAAGGTGCATGGTTGCTGTATTCGCCGAAATGGTCGGTGAATTCGTGGAAGTCTTCATGGTTGACTTCTCGGTCCACGACGATTCCTTTGATTCCTGTCTTAGAAATCTGGACCGAGTCCTCAAGCGGTGTTGTGAGGTTAATCTGGTGCTCTCCTGGGAGAAAAGTCACTTCATGGTGACGGAGGGCATTGTGTTGGGGCATGTCATCTCTAAGAGAGGAATGGAGGTTGACCCTGCTAAGGTGGACGTGATCAGACGACTCCAGCCACCAACCAACGTGAAATAGTTACGATCATTCCTCGAGCATGTAGGATTTTATCGGAGATTTATCAAGGATTTTTTGAAGATTTCCTGTCCGCTAACTGAGCTTTTAGGCAAAGACATGGAGTTCATTGTCGATCACAAATGTCTTGAAGACTTTAAGCAATTACAAAAGATGATCATGGACGCCTCGATCCTACAAGTTCCATATTTGTCTCTGCCCATTTGAGATCATGACAGACATCTCAGATTTTGTTGTTGGGGCTGTGTTAGGACAGAGGAGGGATGGTGTCCCGTTTACCATACACTACGAAAGCAAAGTGCTTGATACTGCTCAGCGTAACTATACAATTACGGAAAAGGAGATGCTTACAGTAATGTTCGCCTTAGATAAGTTCAGATCTCACTTAATTGGATCCAAGGTGATTGTGTTTACTGACCATACAACGCTACGATACTTAATGGAAAATAAGGACATGAAGGCGTGTCTTCTTAGGTGGATTTTGCTTATTTAGGAGTTTGATTTGGACATTCGTGATAAACCTGGAAAGAAGAATGTAGTAGCTGATCACCTCTCCCGTCTCGTGGATCTTAATGCTTCTGATGATATAGCGATTCGAGACTCCTTCCCTGACGAGTCGATGTCGATTTTTGTTGTCGACTAACTCCCATGGTACGCCAATATCGTGAACTATCTTGTCTCTAAGAAAGTTCCCGAAGATTAGCCCAAGAGCCACATAGACTGATTGAAGTCAAATTCAAGATATTACCATTGGGAGTATCTGATCCTTTTATTTGAAGGACCGGATTGCTGGAGACGACGCATTACTCAGAAGGAATATCAGAGTGTCCTTACTTTATTCCACAGTCTGGAGGCAGAAGGACACCACTCCGAAAATAGGACCGCATGGAAGGTACTTCAATGTGGCTTACACTGGCCGACTCTATTTCGTGATGCGCTCACCTTTGCGGAGTCATGCCCGGTATGCCAGCGAATGGGAGAAACTGTTGGTTCCAAGGATGAGATGCCGATGCAGCCTGTCATCATTTGTGATGTCATTTGACGCCTGGGGCATCGACTTCATGGTCCTATTCCCTATTAGCCATGGATTCGAATACATCCTTCTGGGGGTAGATTATCTTTCAAGGTGGTGAGGCTATCCCAACATGAGCTGCAGATAGAAGGACTATCTGTAAATTTATTAGAGATCACATAATCTATAGGTTCAGGATCCCCAAAATGTTGATATCAGATGGGGGTAGCCACTTCGTGAGCAGAGATGTAAATAATCTCTTGAACGATTATGACATCGAACACCGTGTCTCTAGTCCTTACCACGCACAAACCAATGGCATGGCTGAGGTATCGAATAGGGAGATGAAAACCATATTACAGAAGCTTGTCCGCCCAGATAGGAAGGAGTGGTCTCCGATTTTGGATCAAGTCCTATGGGCCTATAGGACAACTTGCAAGACACTTTTAGGAACCTCCTCATTCAGGATGGTATTTGGAAATCCATGCCATTTGCCCATATAACTAGTGCACAAATCAGAATGGGAAATCAAGAAGATCAACTGGAACACGCACCTAGGACAGAAACAGAGAGAGATGGATCTGAATGAGCTTGTGGAAGTCAAAAACCGAGCATACAACAACAGTTTGGTGTACAAGGACAAAGTAAAGCGTTGGCATGATAGATATATCAGACAAAAGACCTTTGATCTTGGACAGAAGGTATGGTTGTTCAATGCAAGGTTGAAGGTCTTCCAAGACAAGTTGAAATCCAAGTGGATGGGCCCATTCATAGTATGTGTTGTGCATGATAGTGGATGCGTAGGGATCTCAGATCTCACAGCTGAAGCACAGACATTCCTAGTCAATGGACAACTACTGAAGCACTTCGTCAAACCCAATGGACAATTAGTCCATATTGAGGAGATTGTATTCATGTGCGAGACAGACTCAATAGATACACATAGAGCCACGCGTGAGACCTTGCAGCAGTGAGCTCTCGCCATCAGTAGCATCAAGAAAGATTCAGACCTTGATCCTTGTATATAACCACCATTCTTGTATATTCTCCCTTCCCTCCCGTGACTATGATCGCTCGCCCCAGCTTCATATATTTCATCTACGATTATATTTAAGATGACTAGATCCTATGTATAGGGGGAGAGTCACCTGAGTCAGTACACTATTCACTACACATCCTCCTCATACTCACTCCTGTCCTATATATCTCATATATCTCATATATCACTATATATACACTATTCATATATATCATCGGTCCTCATACTCACTCTTGTCCTACACTTAGGATGACCTGAGCCTAAGTATAGGGGGACTGATGCCTATCATGTATATACTCTCATACTTTCCCTCTTGACCTCGTCCACCATGTTTTATGATCGTCGTCTACACTTAGGCTGTCAGAGCCTAAGTATAGGGGGAAGGACAATTTCTACATATTTTTTTCTCCTACGCTTAGCACGAGCTATGTCTAATTCCTCTCTTTTCGTGCTCTGAGGACATAACACATGCTAAGTATAGGGGGGCATGCATATATTACATATATACTTTACCCATAGCTCGTACTTTCATGTATTTTTGTATATACTATACAATAATTACAGGTGGGTAAAAATTGAGAAATTTTTTTATAAAATGCATATATATTTGCACTATACTTGTATATCTTGTCATAAAAAATGGAAAAATCAAAATCAAAGGCTTTTTATTTACTCTTGCACATCA
The DNA here is from genome assembly GCA_037367405.1 of Ottelia alismoides. NCBI lineage: Eukaryota > Viridiplantae > Streptophyta > Magnoliopsida > Alismatales > Hydrocharitaceae > Ottelia > Ottelia alismoides. The sequence goes on from JAZKJV010010245.1 coordinate 172,845, forward strand.
TCTCTACAATCAAAAAGAAAGAAAAAGAGTCTTGCATTTCATTCATAGCATGCTATCCACATCTCATCTGCATATCTAGCATATGCAAAGTGAAAAGCTAGTGGGTTCTGAATCGAGTTCAGAGTAGATTTTGAAGAAGGACTTGATTTGACCTTAATCCACGTAATTTCAGAGGAACCTTATAGGAAGTGGAGTTAAGATTTTTCAGGTCAAGTAACTTAATTCTTTGAGTCCGCAAGTCTATGTTCACAAGTCATCTTGATTAGTCTAAGTAGAATATCTCATGCATACGCATGATTCTTATAGACAGTGACCTAACTTGGACAAGCACAATGCACGTAGCTCTTCATTAATGAGGTGGTGAGGAAGTAGAGTCCTTTAGCTTGGAGTAGCACACGGGTGGAAACATCTGTCCTCCTCTAGGAGGGCAGTGCATCTCAACCTAGCCTGGTGGTGTTGATGTCTAAGGACGAGATGCCGTGGGTTGCAATAATGCTTCAAAAGAGGGATAGTCTACTGGCTCAAGAGGAAAAACTCCCGATGTACATGTTGCACCTTGTGTATAGTTCAAAAAAAATTAAGACAGGCCACAAGAGAAAATTAAATACCTATCGGAGTATGTATATTAGAAAAAAGTCTGCAGTTGGATGACTTGACTACACTCGTCAGGCATCTTGGGATAGGTAGATACACTGGCTACTGTCCTTTCTTTTCTCCACCCCCTCCTCTTGAGCCGGTCGCACTTGAACTTAGAAGGGAATACCCCGCTCCTCGAGGAAAGCATTACTAGACATGGGAATTAGAGTTGCATTGTTAGAGGATGCTGTTTCTTAGCCATTTATGATGTGGAGAGCTATTTTACACTTACACAGTAAAAGTAAGAATCATAGTCATCAGAAATTTACGTTTGAGGATTTGTTTTGACTTGACTATTAAGGCTTCTTGAATAGAAGACTTGTGGAACTTGAAGTCTATTAGGTCTTAAGTGCAAATCCTAATAAGGTTCCGTTACACTATTAATCCAATGGTCGAGTCAAGTTCCATTTTTAACTTCTGCTCATGACCTTGGTATGAAACCCAAAATCATTGCACTCTTGCATTTCACTTTAGTTGCTCGGGGACGAGCAAGGTTTAAGTATAGGGGGTTGATGAATCTATGATTCATCACTCTTAAAGTTGAAAATAGAGCCTTATTCCCAAGAAATTAGGAACATATTTCCACAAAAATCGCAAAATTAGCATTCATGCATGCATTGATAACATTTGCATCTTAGCATTTGCATCTGCATTAAATGAGAAGCCTAATTAACTTGTAAAAATTCACTTATTTGTATATATTTTATACTAATTCTAAATCCCATTAATTCACTCTATACTATATATATTACTAACAAATAATACAAGACAAATACCAAAAATTGCAAACTTGAATAAATGCCAAATAAAACCCCAAACAAAGTTGGAGGCCATGGACCTTAGAATACACATATCTCTCTCATATAGTCTCCGATTTAGGTCTACTCATTTTTAAATTAATACACATTCAGAGACCTTCAAAATGAGACCAGATTAATTTAAATTGGAGCTCATATGCCAAACTTGGGTTTTGGGACCCCATTGTGTATTGTATGTATGTATAATTTATACCCTTGTATTTTATTACTTTATTTAACCTTGTTTCCATTTTTGGTCAACACAAAACTTGTAGATTTCATCGAGATATACAACTTTCATATTTGGAATTTTTCCAAATTCGGTCATATTCTTACTCTTATCTCACATTCTCTTTCAACCAACCAAATTGGGCCATGTGGCGCCCTCTGGCTGTGCCACGCGACCCACTCCATTGATCGCCACGCGCCCCCTTCCCTGAGCCGTCCGATCATTCACCCTCTCTCCAGATTCAGACCCTCCATTCCGCAATTCACCATAACCATTCGATCATTCCCCCAGAATTCATCTCTACCGTTAACGCCCCCTCAACCATAGCACTCCACGTGGCACGCTCATGGCCACTGGATCATCGCCCTAATGATTATATCTCACCCGCTCACTCCCGTTCAATCACAACCCTTCAATCCCACGCCAGATCTGATCTCCACCATTCTTCAGCGCTACGCTCTCATGCTGCGACATGGCTACATCATGTCCCTCTGATCACACTGCTTCGAGCTAATCTTGGCTGCTTCCTCACGCCTACCTCCTGGTCGTTGGATCACTAGATCCAACAGCTAAGAAATCGTCGTCTACCTCTTGCAAAACCCTCACCCACGTTGCCCACCTCATGACGGCTCCGCCCCCTTCCTATATTCGGTACCACTCCAGCTACCTACTCCGCCCCCTGTTACCTCCACGACGTCACCCATACCTCCCTCATCCTCACCGTCCTCCATGATCTCCATAACGCCCATCCTTGTTGCTCCATACGATCCACGACACCTCATCGCCCCATCACGTGCACCTTTATCTTCTCCCTTTAAATGCTCCACCACCGGCAACTTTACAAGGCATCTGCCCCTACAGAGAGATACCCAGAGCTCCTAACCTCCTATGGGTGACAACAATTAGGTGAGAAATCGAGCGACGATGGCACTTTCTTCTCGGAGAGATCTACGGTGTAGTCACCGCGCCGCAGCTCCTCCGACGAGCTTCTTGAGCTCGAGCCCTCTACCATCCCTCGACGGACAACCGGGAGCACTCTTCGATCTTCCAATCCCCAAGTAGACCCCTCCATTTCCTCTCTGATCTTCTTCTTTCTTTCCCTTATTTTTCTATTAATTTATTCTGCCACCTCGTTCGGATTCAACTTCCACCGACCGTCCATCGAGCTCTGCCTTGGAGCTATGATCTTTGCACACCTATTTAATCGCTCCAACGACGTACCGCACTCCCCTCTAACCAAGGCTCCGCCTTCACGACGGAGGAAGTCACCGGACCACTTTTGTCCCCCTTCCAAGCCTCACCGCACATCCCATGCATTCCACGAACATGAGCACCACTATTTTTTTTGGCAATAGCTAACCTTGAGGAGCTTCTTCTTCACTAGACGAAACCATCATCGGAGATCCTTTGAGCTTCGTCGCCACTGGCCTACAGACTACTCCAGCAGCTTCCAGATCCTCTAGAGGCCTCCTGACGCTTCCGCAATCAATCCTCGCTCTTCAGGAGTCTCCGCCGAGCATCCACGAGGACGGGGGAGGGTGGAGGAGCCAGGCCACCTTCGCCGGAGCTCCGTCAAGTCCGTCGCAGGAGGCCGCGGACCTGAGAACAAGAAAAGCAGCTACCATCCGATTTCCTAGATCAGATGGTCTTGAACGAGCCACATCTTCCAATCCCCGCCTCCGGTGGATGAGGAGGATCTAACGGTCCATACACAGCCATGTCGCCCATCATCTCCAACTTGAGATACCGTTGGATTAATCTTGATCTGATGGCCCGCTTCATGGTCCTTGATCTGCCGGTCCTTGATCGCACCATGTATCCCGCTTCAGCCATCGTTGGATCACCCCTTATCTAGCATCCCAGCCTTCGCCACGTGGAGTCTCCGAGCCTCTTCCACAACCCTAGGCTTGGAGTGACCGAAGCTAGTTCGAGCCTCCGAAGTCTTCTGAGCCTCTGCCCGAGCCTCTAATGCCTCCCGAGCCTAGCCCCCTCATGCGTCTCTCACGTGAGGGCTGGGTAAATTACACAGAGGCCCTGGAACATTTCAGAAATTACATTTTGGTCCCTGCCATGCATGTCACGTGAGGAACGTGTGTCTTTGTGGGAATTTTGCATCCATTCCCCCCGCATTATAGGTAATTGTACTTAAGTCCCGATCAGCACGTGTTGTTTTAAGAAATTTTATTTTCTGTATTTGCATTTTGGCCCATATCTTTACATGCATATTTAGGTGTCGACGTTTCATCATTTTTAAATTCTAAAAATTGCATGTTGTAGTTTAACTCATCCTCTATCTTGTGTGACAAATGTCTTAGTTTTGTGAGCCACCTTGAATTAAATAATATTATTTTGGTGAACTTTGACTTATTTTGCCCATCGTGAGCCTTTTATTTAATATTAAATTCTTTGTTGATCCAAAAATCACCACAAAATCACATTAGACCTAAAGATGGTCACTCTACACTGTGCCCAAAAATCATTGAATTTGAACGCATCTCGAGGTCTAAATAAATCAAGCAATAATTTTCCTAATTATTTTTTAATAGGTCCAATTCACATAGATTGTTAGGTTTATTAATTTTCCTGGATTCCTCTTAATTTGGCCTATCTAGGATAATTTTTAATACGGAAATAATGTGCTTGAGTATTTATTAAATTTAATTTTGCAAAAGTCACCATGCATTCATCTTTAATTCATAGAAAATTCATTTAGAGTCGAAAAATTCCAAAAAAATTACAGTAGCTTATTTTAATGCTTTTCATATTCTGGCCAAGTTTCATGATTTATGTACTTAATTTGACCATCTTTGAAATTTAACCTTAAAATTTGGCTTGAAATTGCATTGTTTTTCTTTAAAAAAATTATAAAAAGACCAAAAAAATTCTTTTGAAAATCCCACATCAGATTTAACTGAGAATTGGCCTAAGGAGAAAGCTGCCTCCTTGAGTTCGATCTTGGGCTTTCCCAAGTAAACTAAAAATCTATCTCTCGCATTTAATTAAATATTAATTGAAGTGGTTTTTGATAAGTCTCGATTTACCTGACTACAACAAATGAAAACATTTAATTCAATCATTACCCGATTCAATTAGGTAGAGTATATCGTTGCCCGTCAGGGATGCACGAAGGATGGGGGAGCGTGATGAAACTGAAGCGATGAACAATGGAGAGCAAACCGGTTGGAAGTGATGAAGGCGACGAACTATGCTGAGATCCGAGGGGAGATCGAGTCAATGTTGGACTCCGGCGACCCCTCGGAGCAGCACACCACCGACCTAGCCTACAATGGCCAGGGGTCGACACCAGGGTCAATGGCAGTCGTCACGCTCCATGGCACCACCTGGTTGTCATCGAGGAGCGGAGGAATGTTGGGCCTTGACCCACGTAAAGGTGGACAAGGTGCTGTGGTGGTGGAGGTGGGCTATTTGAAGAATGAGGGTAGCGGTTCCAGTAAGGGCCGACATGCTTTGAGCAGGGGATATAGAGTGAAGTGGAGAGGATCATGGATCGAGTGGCTACTCGCGAGTAAGGTGGAGGACCGGTCTATGTCATGGGGTGGTTATCCAGACAAGGGGAGCGTCGAGGCGGTGGTGAAAATGGGAAGGGAGTGATGGTCACGCGAGGTATAGAATGTGGGATAGAGGGTGTTCGGAGGAAGACGACGGAGCCCGACCGTTGGATCAAATGATCCAACGGTTAGGAGAGGATCGCAAATGAGGGTCTATGATCAGACCTCTTAAGGAATGATCGATGACCAAGGGGGTGACACGTGGCGTGAGAAGGGGCGCGCGAAGGCGAACAATAGAGACGATTGTGGTCTTTATCGGATGGTGTAGAATCCGAGCAAGGGTTAATGGTGAAGATGCAAGTTCAAAGGAGATGATCGGGCAGTGATGAAGGTGACACATGGCAAGATGGGGAAGAGATGATGACGAGCGACCTTGATTTGATTTGATTTGGGAATTATTGAACAACGTAAGATGAAGAGGGACAGAGCAGTCAAGATGGAAGGAGAGGAAGGCGATCAGACAATGGCTGGCGCATGTGCATGGCAAGAGGAGAAGCGACCACGTGGCTCAACCAGTAGGAGCCATGTGGCACAATAAGGTTATTTAGATAAAAAATGAGAAATATGAGGGAGAAATAGGACGAATTTGGAAAAACTCAAAATATGAAAGTTGTACATCTCGATGAGATCTACAAGTTTACTCTTGACCAAAAATGGAGACAAGGTCAAACAGAGGGAGAAATATTTTTGTGAGCATTTTTAAGGGTATAAAAACACTACGAATTTTTGTTTTGTTATTTTTTATATTTTTAATTTATTCTAATATTCTGATATATACAATGATTTATCTGGTTTTTATTGACATTAATTTAAGTAAGGGAGTTAAAATTAGCAAGTTATGATGATAAAATCTGGTTTTATCACCCCCCTATACTTAAACTATGCTCATCCCCGAGCATCTAAAAAATGAATGAGCTGGATTAACCCCCTTGTGCATGTGCATAGAGGATCTGATCCGTTCAAAAACTCCAAGTTTTAGAGATCCAAAATCTCAGAGTTCAACACAACCTTAATCAAGAGGCATCCAATTCCTCTAATTTTCCAGACTCTCTCTTGTATACATATAAACTAAGGATATGAATTTAAGTGTTGACCGCTATTACGAGAGTAGAGTCACAATGTCACCCAAGGTCCTGGTCCAAGAAACTCTCCTAAGGACCCAATCCTCAACACTAGGGAATAAATCAGATATTACATCCAATCCATCGTCTCTTTAGTTGTCAGACTTTGAAGTTTAGGTGGTAGGACAGTTTCTGGAGGTTTAGGATTCTGTCATTTCTTCTCTCCCTCTCTCTCTTTTATTGGAACAAGAATCCACTTGAGTGCCTTATTACTCAATGCATATTTTTGGTGTTGATCAGTGCGTCCGTCAAGAGAAGTTGGAGTCGTCTTCACTAGTTTTTCTGGGAATACATTAGGGAGTGCCTTTGTTAGAGTACCTATTGTACCTTCTACACCCAAACTTGTAGCATTTACGATGCAGAGCCCTTTTTTGGTGCAAGCCCAACTCCTGGTCCTAATAGCGGTGGTCCAAGTGGTCACTTTGAAACGGTTGGGAGCACTCGCATTTGGTGGAAGCTCTTTGATGTTTGTCTTTGTGGAATGAGAGCTTTTATTTCAACATTGATATTTATTTGCTTTATTTTATTTTTGGCTAGCTCCACTGCATTTACCAAGAGTTGGTGCACGTTGATCAACATTTTTATTTTTCATACCCTGACACTTAAGTAAAAGTCAAGAGATTAGTACAAGAACCAAGTTCTCATACTGGCTAAAAATGCTGACACTCAGGTTTCATGAAGCCTTCAATGATTCTATCCCATCCTCGAGCATCATTGGATCAAGTACAGATTTGAATCCCTCATCCCAGTCCCTTAAGTAAAATTTCAACTCATCTCATCATGACCGCAGTCGTTCATGTGAAGTGCTGATCATATTCTTAAGGTAGGAGACTAAACATGCTATATAGCATGAAAATCTAGAAAACTAGGGAAATGTGGATAATTAAGTCTATGATCATGATGGTTAAGGTTGGTTAATCTAAAATCTCAAGACCCTAAAACCATGTGTTCTCAAACATCACCAATCCTATGTGGAAGTAGAAATGTAAGGGATTTAATACAACTCCTTCGTCCATTTTTTTGAAAATTTATGAAGACTTTAAAAGGTCAATTGTTGGCATAAACTCAAATGAGTAGATGCATCTACATTCAGCCAGTATAGGTGTAAGTATATGCCGCAGAACGGAACCTATTGCTTCAGGATGGAGCCTTATGCGATGTCCTCTAAACCCCCTACTCTACTAAGGGAAACCCTCATTGAACATGGCTACTTGTTTCGGTTTAGTAGTCAATTTGACTTTCAAAGGATTTTTTTCTCATTTTTACGGAATTTTTTTATTAAAGTTAGAACACATGTTAGATTCACATTCCTTGAAATCGAGAGAATAATTTCAACACCATGTCACAAATATATAGATTTTTCAAACATTTTTCAAACGATTTTTCAAAATAAGTGAAAACCCATTTTTCAAATCATTTTCAAAAATATTTTTCTTGAAAATAGTGTAACATAGTATAGAAAAACCTTGAAAACATTTTGTCCACTTAGTTCAAAAGAATACCATAGCCAAAAAAGTTTAAAATTTTCAAATTTTTTCAAAATATAGCTAAAGTAAATATACTATATATATGATATACCCCCTATACTTAAACTTTGATATGTCCTCATAGAACTAGATGATACAAAGCCATAGATCCATTTAAGTATAAAAGAATATACGGGAATTGGGGGCGGACACCCCCTATACATAGGTTAGAAATAACCTAAGTATTAAGATAAGGAAAGATGAGTAAGAATAATTACGGGAACTCATGTCCCCCCTATACTTAGGCTGAGAGTAGCCTAAGTACAGAGATGGTGAATTGATGTTGCGGAGACCTGAGGGGAATGAAGAAGTTAGGATGGATGTACACATGAGCGAGTGAATCTTCGGAGATAAATGGAGCACCTAAGTTCTAGGGAAGGGTGTCAGAGTAATCAAGGCTAAAACAAGCATATGATACCCTTTGAAAACACCAACTCACACGTGAAATGAACAAGTGTTGGTTAATTATCTTGTCATTTTTATTGGTGATTAAAATATTATAGTTTACGTAAGGATTAAAAACATGTCGAAGAAAAATTCATCCTACATAAACATGGGTGTTGCTCTCCCAGAACATGATTTTTACTCCATTTTATTTCAACTTGCAATTATCAGTCCCAACTTAGCTTAAGGTTATCAGTGATTATATGTGAACATAAATCAAACAATCATCATCTACTACTCATTCCTAATTTCCATTAACCTAGGTGATCAAGCTAGGAAGGGTGGTCGAGAAAAAGTCATGCAGTCGAGAAAAATCATGACCTCAGCTAAAATAAAACTCGTAGTGCCTTAAGAAAAATTTCATGAAAACAAGACTAAATTAAAATCTAAACCTACATGTATGTAAGTTGATGAAAAACCACACTTAAAATGCTTATATTAGTGGGAAAGAATAGATTTTTATTTTGGCTAGGTGAAGCGATGTTTATGTGTGTCTATAATTCAAGTGTGTCCTACCTATGATCAAATACGTAAAATAAAAAATATGAAGGAAGCTCAGAGAGCCGCGTGCCTGATTCTAGGTCGACACTCAAGTGGGTCGATCCCCACACAACCATGAAGAACTTCGTTTGTTTACATACGCGAGTCTTCGAATGAAGACTGTTGTAAAGACGATTATTACATGGAAAAGTAGAAATACAAGAAAATAATTTTTTTCTTCTTCGATTTTTCAACAATGTTGCTTTTGCGACTACTCGCAATGGGGAACACCTACTCCTCACCTCCTTGAACACCAAGGGCCCCGCCACAAAAACAAGCGTTAGATACCAATCAAAGAAATTTTAATAATGCAAGACAACAACATGATCTACGAATTTGAAATTAACACTTAATTAAATATTAAAAATCTAAACCAACAAAAGATGAGTCATGTCCTCAGCAACCGTGCCATTTGACGAACCGATATTTTTACCCTCTTAATTATATAGAATTAATAATTTCATTTCAGTCGGGTAAAATCAGATTTGTCAAAGACTGCTTAAATAATGCATCAATTAATAATAAGAAAGCGGTCGATTTTTATTTTTACTTGGGCAAGCCCAAGGTCGAATTCAGGGACATGAGCCTCTTAAGTAATTATCTATACTCTTATTACTCCAATTAAGTGGTGAATTATAAATCCATAGGTCAATAATGCACATGAAAACACAATGCAAACAATGCAAAAACAACTGTAAAAAGATAACATGAAATAGACATTTTTTATTTGATATTTTAATAAGCAAGGAAATGCAAGGATAAATGATGTGAATATGTTGTAATTAGTCGGAATATTCGAGTCATTTAATCAGGAGTCAATTTCAGGTTTAAATTATGAAGATAGGTCAATTAATGAAATAATGCAAAGCACGGAAAGCATTACATTAGGGACATTTAATTTAAAATTTAACATTAGAATTTCAGAGTAACAAAATAGAGATTAAGCCATGCCATTAGAAAGATCATTAAATTAGCTTCAAAATGAGATCAAAATCAACTCAAACAGAGCTCGGATGCTCAAGATATTCACGAAATAAACAAGGGGCATAAACACAAAGAAAACATAGAAATAAATAGGGAAAACATAACAAAAAGGTCAGTGGAAGGACTCAAATGTAAATAAAAATAACCGTGAGGCCTTCCCTATAAACTACCCACACACGTGGGGTATATTTGCAATTATTAAAATGTGTATGGGGTCGGGTGCAAATTACCGCAAGCATACATGGGTGGTACATGCTTTTTAGACCTGGTTGCAAAATGAAGAAATCGATGGGGGCCTTCATGCAAAATACCATACCCGCATGTAACCGGACACGTGGTGGGTGAGGCTCGGGTACCAACTCTAGCTCAGAAGAGGTTCGTAGTTGGCTTGAGTACCTCGAGCCTAAAGGCATGGAGAGGAGGCTCGGGGTGACATCATGGACTACTGAAGACTGTTCGATTCCTGAGATCAGACGGTAGATGTAGGAGGGCGGGATGTCGTTGTGGCCTCCTATCAATCGTTGGATGGCCACCGGGAAGGTGCCATCCAATGGTAACTATATACTCTAGGTCTTCTTCCTCTGTCGCTTGCTGGCGGTGATCTTCGACCTCCAACGAAACTGATGTAACTCTGCCGCTCTCTTCCAGGAATGATACAACTCCATGGAGGATTCTGGAAGGTCTGACGCCATCCTTGAAGCTCAAGAAATATAACGATGCTGCTCGTGACAGTTGGTGGCGTTCATTTGTTGGAGATAAAGCTACTTGAAGGTGCTCCAGTGTCAGCTCCAGACATTGATGAAGGAGTCCTGCAATGTTACACCTATAGTCGCAGCACACTATAGCGAGGTGGTTGGGAATTGAGTGGGGTCTCATGCGGGCAAAAAGATGAGAGACCAAGGCTCTGCATCCGATGAGGCGGAGGAGAAGTGGGGCGGAGATGAACATGCCATGGAGAAAGGGAGATGTTCGTCGGAGGGATGCGTGAAGGCGGTGGGAGCGTGATGAAGCTGAAGCGATGAATAGTGGAGAGGTAACCGGTCAAAAGTGATGAAGTCGATGGTCTATGTTGAGCTTCGAGGGGAGCTCGGGTCATCGCTGGACTCCGGTGACCCCTCGGAGTAGCTTGGCGGTGGCGGCTCACCGCAGACCTGGCCTATAATGGCTAGGGCTCGACACCGGGGTTGACGACAGTCGTCGCGCTCCATGGAGCCCCCTCGCTATCACCAAGGAGTGGAGGAATGCTGGGTCGTGACCCACATAAAGGTGGACAAGGTGATGTGGCAGCGGAGTTGGGCTATTTGAAGGATGGGGGTAGCGGGTTCCAGTGAGGGTCGACGAACTTTGAGTGATGGATATGGAGTGAGGTGGAGAGGACCATAGATCGAGTGGTTACTCACGAGGAAGGTGGAGGATTGGTCTATGTCGTGGGGTGGTTATCGAGACGAGGGGAGCGCCGAGGCGGTGGTGAAAATTGGAAGGGTATGATGGTCGCGCGAGGTAGAGAACATAGGATAGAGGGGGTTCAGAGGAAGACGACAGAGCCCGGCCATTATATCAAGCGATCCAACGGTCAAGAGAGGGTTGCAAACGAGGGGCTATGATCAGACCTCTCAAGGAATGATCGATGGCCATGGGGGTGACACGTGGCGTGCAAAAGGGTGCGCTGAGGCAAATGGCATAGATTATTGTGGTCTTTAATCGATGGTGTAGAATCCGAGTGGGGGTCAATGGCAGAGATGCAAGTTGAAAGGAGATGATCGTTCGGTGATGAAGGCAACATCTGTCAAGATGTGTAAGAGGCACTGATGGGCGACCTAGATTTGATATGAGAATGATCGAACAGTGAAAGATGAAGTAGGACAGAGGGACTGGGATGGAAGGGGAGGAAGGCGATCTGACGGTGGCTGGCACAGGTGCGTGGCGAGAGAAGCAGCCACATGGCTCAACCAAAAGGAGCCACGTGGTGCAATAAGGTTATTTAATTAAAAATGAGAAATATGTGGTAGAAAGAGGCCAAATTTGGAAAAAATGCAAAACATGAAAGTTGATCTCGATGAGATCTACAAGTTTCATGTTGACAAAAAATGGAGACGCGATCAAACAAAGGAGAAATATTTTTGTGAGCATTTTTAAAGGGTATAAAAACACTACGAATTTTTGTTTTGTTATTTTTCTTATTTTTAATTTATTCTAAGGTTTCGATATATGCAAAGATTTATTTGATTTTTATTGACATTAATTTTAGCAAGGATTAAAATTGGCAAATTATGATGATAAAATCGGGTTTCATCAAAGGGAAGAATGAATAATCAGAAGAATGAAAGGAATAATAAAAAAATCAATTAAGAAAAATATTCTTGATTAAAGCATTTTTTTAATCTTCTGATGTTGCTGGGAGATCATCTTCAAATACCACATTGATCGAATCGACAACGAACATGAATGTATTATGCTCTAAATATAGCTTCAACAACTATCCATTAACTACGAATGATTGTGCCTCAAATGATAATTCATATATAAGAATGCTACTATTTCCATGCGTAGTCGTCACTACAAATGGCTTAGTCCATTTACCATTTACTCTTTAATTGCTCGGGAATACCTTCAACTTAGCATTAAATAAACACACCTTCTGTCCGTGCTCGAAAGTCTTTCTTCTGATATACATGTCATGCCAACATTTGACTTTCTCCTTATACATAAGGTTGTTATCGTACACATAGTCTCATTATTCTAGGAGTATTTCAGATCGATTTTTCAGTATCGACCACCTTCTTGTGATTGCAAGTTGCAAATGTTCACTAATCAAAGAGATTTTTGAATTAATTCAACCAGTAAACGTCATGGTTTCAATATATAAGAAAATAGGGATACATATCCAATGGAGTGGGTGGTTTGATAAGCCCACATAATGGAAACAAGAAGTTGAGAATAGTTCTTCCTATATGGACTAACAAGCTTTTGTATAATTATCTTGATCTACCTATAGGATAAGTCGATCAGGCCATTCAATTGTGGGTGGTAAGGAGATGAGACATGATGATCAATGTTGTAGTTCTTCACAAGTTTCTTTACTTCTCTGTTAATGAAATGGCTACCCCCATATGAGGATCAGAATTTTGGGAATTCCGAACTGTGAGATAATGTTGTCCTTGAAAGCGATAAACAATACAATTATCAACAGATCGAGCAGGAATAACGTCCACCCAATGACTCACATAATCAACTATAAGAAAGATTTATTCATATCTTTGAATGTTAGGAAATGGACACATAAAGTCAATGTTTTAATCATCAAGTACATCTGAGAGTTGGTTGAATTTGAGTGGCATTGAATCTTTATAATTGACAGTTCCTCCCAATTTCTGACAGTCGATACAACCTTTAACACATGTTGTTGCATCCTTGAATAGTGTAGGCCACCAAAGGCTACACTACAATACTTTCACTATCGTTCAGATTCCAGAATTGTGTCATCTTGCTTCGAGCTTATGACAGTCTGGGATACGGGTGTACTCCTCTTGAGGAATGCACCGATGACAAATGTTATCCGCATCTTCCCTGTAAAGGTATGGATCTTCCCACTGGTAAGAATGGATATGGGACAAATACTTGTCATTTTTCACGTCAAACCATGTGAAACTTTCCCAAGATGAGATAGTTCACAATATCAGCATACCAGGATAGCGATGCAATATTGAGAATAGATTCATCGAGAAAGGTTTCTATTATCAGCACACTGCTTAGCGGAGTTTCTATACATTCAGTTTCTGATAACTGATCTGCTATCACATTATTGAGTTCGATTTTATCTCTTATTTTCTAATAAAGTTCCTCGAGCAAAAGGATTCAACGGAGCAGACATGATTTAGCATCCTTCTTTTGTTGTAGGTATCTAATAGCAGAGTGGTTAGTACAAACAATAACTTTTGAACTAAGAAGATACAGACGAAACTTCTCAAGGGTGAAAACCACAACCAATAACTCTTTCTCTATTACAGTATAGTTTTTATGTCCCTCTAGCACAGTGAATGGCATAAGGCAATCCATCCCTTCTTTGTCCAAACATGACCCCAATTGTGAAATCTGATGCATTTGTCATGATCTTGAATGGGAGAGACCGATTAGGTGGTTGTAGGACATGCATATGAGTGACTAAGTCCTTCAACTAATTAAAGGATTTGAGGACTTTGTCATAAAAAAATGAAATTGGTCTCCTTTCCTAGTAGCTCAATGAGAGGTCGGACAATCTTGCTAAAGTCCAGAAAAAATCTTCTGTAGAAACCAACATGCCCATGTAAAGACCTCACATTCTTTACTATTCTCAGTGGCTCAAGTTTTACAATCACATCCACTATTATCGGATCGACCTCCACCTCATTTGGAGACGACATGCCTAGTAAATTTCCTTCGGTCACCATGAAGTGACTCTTCTCCCATGAAAGGATAAGATTCATTCCACGACATCTCTGCAATACTCAGTTTAGGTGAGTAAGACAAGCATCAAAACTATCATCATAGACCAAAAATTTATCCATAAAACCCCCAAGAAAACTACCCACCATATCGACGGACACAACCAACAAACACCTTTGGAATGTAGCAGGTGTGTTACACAATCCAAAGGGCATCCACATAAAGGCATAGGTGCCAAATGGACAAGTGAAAATTGTCTTCTCTTGACTCTTCTAGGGTGATTGTCACTTGATTGTACCCAGAGTACCCATCCAAGAAGTAGAAGAACTCTTTTCCTGCCAAATTTTTCGAGAACTTGATCGATAGAAGGTAAAGTAAAGTGATCCTTATTGGTAGTTGAATTCATGCACCTGTAATCCACACAAACACACCATGATGTAGGTACTCGGTTCGAGATCTCCTTTCCTTGGTCATTTATAACCACCGTAATTATGGATTTCTTCAGAACTACATGCAATGGACTCACCCATTTCGAGATGGAGATGGGATAAATAAAGCTAACCTCACACCACTTTGTTATTTCTTTCATGATAACATCCTGGAGATTAGGCGTTGAAACTCACATGACAGTTTGTTGTCATCCTTTAAGTAGATGTGATGTGAAAGGATTAAAATCATCCCTCAAAGATCTAAAACGTTACAACCAAGAGTCTTGCAGTTTTTTTCTACAACCTCTAGCAAATGAGATTCTTTATCCATGACCAATCACAAACTAATGGTGACCAGATACATTGAGAGCTCACCAACAAGGAAGCCATACTTTAGATTTGTCAAAAGTGGCTTAAATTCCGGTGGACTCTGAGTCAGTTTCTCAATGATTTATGAAATTATTCTAGTTACTATTGAATGATCTAATAATAAGGTGTTGTCCACCTCTGTCACTCTTGACCAGATAATAAGATATGGAACATATCTGCAATGGTTTCCTTTTATTTGTTTTGGGATGAAATTTCTTCAAACAAATTGATGAACTTATCATTAATCTCCCTGTCGACATAGGAGCAAAGATTGACTACGTTATACAAGTCCTCCCCTAAGAAGATGATTTCATGTGTAATGATGTCATTCAAAGAAAAATCTGAATCTATGATATTATCAACAATATCACAGTATTCTGCATTTGGTTCTGACTCACTTTTCTAAGATGTGCTCTTTATGCCTTTTGGCTCGGCGATCATGTCAATGGTGACCTTATCAATATAGGAGTAGAACATGAACTTTCTATATCCATAATCAACTACTGCCTCGGGTGTTCAAGGAATGACCAACCAAGTATGATTGGCATTTGGAGTAATAGTACAGATGAATCTATGTGCAAGACAACAAAGTCTACTGGGAAATTTATGTGATGTAAGGTTACAATAATTTTTTCCAATCAACCCCATAGTCGCTTAATGGATCGATCAACAAATTAATGGAGAGCTTGAATCACTTAAGAAGTGGTGTGGGTATGAGGTTAATGGAGGAAACACTATCAAGCAAAGTTTTCTCAAAAATCTAATAAAAAATTTCACATATGATTAAAGGTGATCCCTTATCTTTCTTTTTCGTTGGGATATAATTGATCACTTTCACAGTAGCCATGGTCGGGATATGTCTCTCTAATCAGTTGCGTATATTTTTTTGGTGTTGATGCTTTGAAGTACATGTATCTTCCAATCCTTTTTAACACTTGACATGTATTCCATGACTTTAACAGTGGAATTTCTAAAAAAATATATTATGTAGAATTTCTGTAATGGTATGATCTGACAATACTATTTTAAATTTTTTGATTGTTTAGAATTTTTCATAGCATCAAGGAAAAGAATATTTACATTACCAAAGTTCTTATTTACATCATAATCATCTTTTAAAGATAGATAACAAGAAGGGGTACAATCATCCAAAAAAGGGGAAAACTAGAAAGTGGAAATTCTGCTTTGTCAGCAGGCACGAGATTTACTGTAGATGTTGGCTTCTCCTTGGCATGCATTTTTTGGTATTTTCCATTTGGTGTGTTTCTTCTATCTTCTTCATCATCCACATTTGATGCAGGATCAACTACTCTAGATGGTGGTGGCTGGCCTTTATTCTCCTTCGCATTTGTAGGAGGTTTTAAGGATTTACTCCTCCTCAGAGTCGCACGATTAGATAACATAAAAGAATTATTCATATCTGACTTGGTGGAGGATGAATCGTAACAGTGTACCTTCCTTACGACGGACGTTATTGGGGTTGGCTTCAACTTACACATAAATAATCATCTTTGCGATAGTGGGGTCATCCAACTTTTGGCTCATTTCCACCAGGCTCTTCACAGGCTAAGCCAAATAGTCAAGTGCTAGATTTACAGATGTTTACTCAGATGATTCAATATTCTGATCATGTTGAGACTAGTAATGGTGTGGAGGCTGCGATTGATAAATTTGCAAAATGACGAGGAGGATACTACTGGTAATGTCGAGTAGGGGATACTAGTTTTGGTACTGAATAGTCTGCTGATAATGATGGTACTATTGCTGGAGGTATGACGCTACTAATAATTCTGTCTCCATGTATGTCCTTGTGGTGGAGACTTGTTCTGCTGTTGAGGCTGGTAGTGGACAGTTCTTCCACCTTGATGGTCCTGTTGGAATGAGTGTGTGATTAATGACGGACCCTGATGGTGCCAGTTAGGACGGGTCGATTACCTGTCATTACTCCACACACACAGTTCACCTCCTAAATGTGGGGTGGATGTGGGAAGAACGAATCAACAAAAGATGGTTGTGACTCAGGGTGGTAGACCACCATCTGGTGTTGCAGCAACTGCAGTACCTAGTCGGGGGCCTGCATGTTGTATACATGTTGGACTAGAGACAACTACACTGTACTATACGATTGATGTGTGGTTCGACAGGAGTCTCGGATGATTGGCTCGCAGACTGACACAAGTTAATGGTGATGACCAGGAGTTCCAACTTCTTACTGATCTGGTCAAGCTTGTCTATATTCTTCATCCTCTATTCGATCACAAACAATTCTTTCAGGTCCTATTATCACTTCTTGATGATGTCTACTTTGGACATGTGAATGCCAATGATTCTATGATTCGAGCTCTCATACTTATCCTCTTTTTGTGAAACTGACACATTGACCGATTTGTGGAGAATATTTGGTTGTTTCTGCTATGTATGGGAAGAAGAGAGGATGACCTCTCCTTCGGCTACTTCCTCAAAGCCATACAATGTCTTCATTCTTGTTATAATGGGATCCTCCACAGGAGGCATCCACTAGCTATTGACTGTTCTCAGTCAAGCACCTGAAAAAATGTTGGACCAAGCTGGTCTTTGGAATGTCAAAATGGGGCATTTCACCAATAAATCATCAAGCTTCACCACGCTTCATGAATAGATATGTGGGGTCCTTGGGAGAAGTTAGATATGTGGGCACACATCTTATTGAGACGACCCAGGGGATAGTACTTGTGGAGAAAAGCTGACTTATGCTCCTCCCAGTTCATTACAACTTTCCCTAAGTGACTGATCCACTACAAATCTTTGTCCTAAATTCTAAAGGGAAAAGCAGACGTTTTGACAACCCCCTGCAAAATATTGGGTAATGTGTAGTTTTGTATAAGCAAACAAACTATTGTAGATAGATATATGGTTCCTCATTGGTGTTGCCATGAAATGAGGGAGAAGGGACAAGAGTTGCGCTTCATCTCGAAATGTTTATGGACTGGTGGTATCAAGATCCACGTAGACATCTGGCCAGCACTAGGATTATATGTTTTCTTTAGTACAGGATTAGGTGCCTCTCTTCTCTCTTACTCCCCTCCATGGGGTCCATCTGCCAGGTGTTCCTCTCCTCCTCCTCTTTATTCTATATCTCTCCTCATTTCCATTAACATTTATTGGAAGGCAACCTGTGCATCGGCTTTTGTGATCAACTCTTGTTGAATCATATATATGGACATGAGCATTTGTGCATTGACCTCATTCTGTTTAATTTGGTGCGCTTTTACTTTTTGATGAGCCATGATTGTATTTAGATCTGGTGAGAAATCTAGATCGGGCCTTCTGACTACAAGAGGAAATATACACCAATTAGACTAGAAATAGGCACCAGATGACGAGAAATGTTCAAGATCATGGCCGATCCTGGAATTTATAAAAGTGGAGAATGAAAATGGAGATTGGTCTATCTCCATTCAGAAGGAAGATAATTCTGGATTAGAGTTGTCATGATTATTTGATGAAAAAGAGAGTAGGGAGTCCTGAGGCCTATTCGTAAAGTCCAAACAAGTCTCTTGGAAATCACCTTAAATTATTGGAGACGTCGACATCGGGGAATCGATGTAGGTGTTTGCAAAGTCTAAACAAGTCCATCCCGGATGGGACATCTTGGAAACAAAAGAAGTAGATGATGGAGTGGAACACGAAGTAAACAAGCGATAAAAGAGGAATAAAAATGAAGAAGGCTAAAAAATGAGGGTAATGAAAAAATAGAGTAAAACGAAGTGCAGAGATAAGGTGCAAGTGCGTGATTTTTTTTATCTTGACCTTAACTGAAAATCAAATACATAACAAGTGTGGGTTTTACCAACTCGACTTGTGAATCCATAAAAGTTTGGATATTTCTCTTGATGGCTTTTATTGATTGTTTTCAAGAAATGTTTCCATATTAAGCTAATGATACCTCCATAGGTAATGAATCTGCATTTCATCACCATTATTTTTCATTTGGCCTTAAATTTCTAGCTAAATGCATGTATATATATTATTACTTTGTCAAAATAAACACTATGTAAATTACATAAAATATTGCATAAAATACTAAATATTTATTGTATTTAATTACAAAATTAAAGAATAAAGGAAGAAAAAAAAGGAAATGAAACATCATACATGTTGAGTGACCCTAGATCCAGAGACCCAGTCATCATGATGACTTCGTCAACAAGGAATATAAGTAGGAGGAGATAGGTCACAAGAAATGTAAAAAAATACACATAAACTCATACATAAAACCTTATATTTCATTCATCTATATTTGATTTTTTTACCTATTTTATTTAATTATTATTACAACTCAAATAAAAAACCCTCTATATGAAAGTTGTCGATAAAAATACAAAGAAAATTACAAAATTTATTTCACAGAAAAAAGAATGCATAGTCCCTGACACACATAATAAAAATCCAAAATAGAAACTTCACAGACCTATATCTTTTCCATATTGTACAAAATTCACAAAATCACATTTAAATGTATATATCTTTTAATATGATATTTAATGAAGGCGTTTTCATTTAATTTGGAGCTAAGATGCAAAAGTTAGATTTTGGGCCCATATTATGCAATATACATGTATATTTTATTCAATATATTTATTCTTTATATTTTTATTTTTAAAAAAATTATAAATATTATTTAAAACAAATATACATAATTAAAATAAATTAAAATCATCCAAATAAAATAAAACTAAATCATACAATTCAATACATAGATGAAATATACATGTATATACCTATAAAGAATCTATAAATAATTATTTAAGGGTAAAATTAAGCCAATAAAATACTATAAAAATACCTAAATATGTAATTAAATAAATAAAAATTATATAAAACTATAGAATATATAGTACGCAATAAAAAATTAAATATTCAAAATACTTTTCATTTACGTATTACTCGACATATAAATATTAACTTGTAATAAAACACCTCGAAAACGTAAATAAAAATAGATAATGAATACTACATAAAATTAGGAATATTTTTTATGTTTTGATAAAAAATAATTAAATCATCTAATATTTTATATTCATTTTCCAACACGTTGTTTCCTTGGAATTTCCTAGTTGATCCAAGTGGACCAATCAGATGCATTTATGTGTTGATCTTTGGTCAATCGTACTGACTCCAAGGGTCTCCCTATCAAAACTCATGGGCACCCTAATTTCTCTAAAATCTCACTCTTTTCCCACACTCGCCTTCCCTCTTGAGTGCTACCCTTTCTAATCTTCGCACAAACCAGACAAACACTGGCTTCTCCATCTTTACCTACTACCTCCTCCCTTCACGCAACTTCACCTCGAAATCCTCCGTCCACCATCTTATAAAAACCCCCTCCTTATTCATTTTTGATTTTGATCACTCTTAATCCAGTCTTAACCCCTCAGATTGTGCTCTAAAGCTTTGTGCTTGTGACATGAGTGTGGAGTTGGTGATCTACAACGAGGATTTGAGGTAGATTAGATACAACATCTCCAATGAGGTCCACCATGTGATCCAGATTCCTTGGCTTTTGGCTAAGTCGGGGCCCCATCTTCAGTTCTCAGGTAATACTTTTAGAGTAGATTTCAGTTCTACATTTATTTTTTAATTTCATTCTATAAATTTAGAAATATTTTGAATTCTTTGTTCGCTTGGAACTCAAGCTCCAAGCCATGCCACTGTGATCTAATCAGTCTCCGACCTCGTAAACCATCATATTTCACTCCCCATCACATTCTCCATCTAATCTACATGATTTCCCCTTTGATTCGACCTGAATCGAATTGAATCAAGGCTAATTCCTTTGCCTTCTCCTGAGCCTCGCCGACATCTCCTTCCATGCATCTTCTAGCTCTAACTTTTAGGTTGAGGTGTTCACATAAGACACCAAAACTTTTTGTGTTGGTCATATCCCTGAAGGACCATCTGGAGAGACGAATCAAAGACTAGAAGGTGCTCCAGATCGTATGGACTACAAAGAGTCCCAGGTCCCCGTCGCTAGGACCTACAACCCATCTAAGAGTACTTACAAGCGCAGGAGGTCACTAACAAGAAGAAGCACTCGTCGGCAAGGCATTTGGAGCCCGGAGCTAGTTGGAATCGACGGTCGAAGTTCATCGAAGCTAAAGTTCCTCGTGTTCTTGCAGACCCTCGAGCACCATCAGATCGAAGAGAAGGCCCCTCTAATATGGGTCGTTGAAGATAAATCGAAACGAAACATGTATAATCCGTATGATCAGATCAAGTGGAGTAAAAGTGGCACATTTTGAATCATCCACTACCATTGATTTATGGGTTTATTTCACTTAGGCCCCGTCGCTTTTCGTAAATTAATTTCTATTTAAATATTAGCTTTGTAGTATATCTTTTGTTCATACAAGTTGTAATGAACTCCCAATAAGATATTTTATGTGCACTTTAGTCCCTACAAGGCATGTAATAGGGCACATTTTAATTTATAAAAGTTACACCGAAACCCCTAAGCTTTTGGAAATACTGTAGCGTGCATTTTTATTTAATTTTATTTGCATTATGGAGTATGTACTGCATTGAATCTTTATTTTGTTTATTTCAATTATTAAAAATAACTCTCATGGTCTTGTTATTATGGGAAAATTATTGTGAGTGCTCGTTGTGTGTCATTCATGTTGGATAATTGGTGTTTCCATTTAGGTGGTTTTTTTATAACTATTAAATTTCATTTAGGAGGTTTTTAGTCCTTATTTGCCTAAGAAATGCAAAAAATAGAAAACCATAATTAAGAATTATAAAAAATTACCTAGTATTTATTATAGCATTTTACATGTATAAACCAAAATTCCCTAAAAATAGAAAAGGGATCACTAAAAATTAAAAGCCTCCAAAATACTTCTAAAAATTAGAAAAAAATCTTCAAAATACCTATAATATTAGTTCTATTTTGTATTATTATATATAATATTATTACATATTAAACTTTGTTTTGAGAATTTTTTAACACATTTACTGTTTTTATATCTCAAAACAATTCAGCCCATTTAAAGAGTCTCTAATTTTATATATTTTGGATATTAAAAAGTCCTAAAAATTAACAAAACTACTAGAAAATTACAAAACATTAGAAAATTATATAAAACATAAAAATATTTTATTCTATAATTTTTGACTATATTTAGATATATTTATAATTGAGATATCCTATATTGTATGTATACCTATTATTTAGCTATATATTTTTTACTATTATTTATTATAAATACCTTATAAATAATTTAAATACATTAAAAAGTAAAAATATTGTTCCTTAGGTATTTTTCTGATGTTCATATAATTGTTATATATTTTATATTATATATCACTTATATTATACATATTACATACATATATATATATATATATTTATACATATCTATATTATGTATTAAAAAGAAAAAGGAAAAGAAAATAAAAAAATAAAAAATTATAAAATTATAAAATGAAAAGAAAATAGAAATTAAAAGAATGTAAATAATATATATATAATTATTAAAAATAAAAAACCCACAAAACATTAGTTGTTTAATTGGTTGTATATTATACAAATACATATATTAGTTGTTCATTATTTATTTATAATTAATATACCTTCTATATCGACTTGTCTCCCCATGTTTGACACCCAGACTACTTGTCCATTATACACATTTATTTCTAGGTTATAATAAATTCTGATCCATATACCATTTTCTTTTATTGAATCACTTTTATATTGTGGGTTGATTATTGAATTTATCACTTGGTCTCTATTAGCGATCACGACATCAAGTGCGCTCCCGCCTTGTGTGGAGTGTAAGACCCTCCTCCTCTTACCTTGTGATGATTTTAATAGGTAAGTGAGTACTACCATACAAACACTAAGTACTTACCACTTCCTTTGTAACATGTAGCATGCACATTTTTAGGTCCTTATTATCGTATCTATGTGTGGTACTCAACCAAAATAATAGAGAGTGAGCTGATGTAGTGAATCAAATATTTCCCCAAAAGGGTAGTCAGACTTAGCACGAGAGATAGGGTCATGTCGTCATAGTACCCTATGCTTAACTAATTCAGACCGACTCCACAAGGGGAATCAGACCTACTCACCCACATGTCAATAGAAGCTTTGTTACTTCACAAGTCCTTTTGGGCTCTAATCCTTAAGGGTTGTGCCTTACTCGATCTGGAGATTACTCGAAGACAATGAGTGCTTCATGAACCCCAAATAATGATGTCCATTAACGAATTTAATGATGGTCAATGTTTTCCTAACAACCTCTTTTTTAGTTTTTCGATTTTCACTTTTTTGAATATTTTTCAGTGCAATTTGACTAATGAATTTTCTAACTTCCTTTAGTGCTAAGTCCAAGAAAACATGGGGAGAAAGTCAGAAAAATCGATACTCGTGAAATATATGAATGCATGCAGAGTTAAAATTGTGTGCCTTACTCCATCACTCTACATGCAATATGATACATGCGTTAATAGAAAAACTAATCTATATGCATATGCATACGAAAAGTATCGATTAATTTGACTAAGTCCATGAAAGAAGTTTATAGAAACATATAGTCTAATTAGGATTTGGAACTAGTAATTACCACACTAAGAACGAATAAAAATCCTAAGTCTATGGGCTCAAGCTCAAAATATATGAAATGAAAAATAAGTCGAAAAACTCAAAATATGTGAATCAAAATAAAACAATAGGAAAAATAGGGAGAATCAAAATATAGAAGACGGTGAAAATCACATAAAAATCAAACGAGTCTCCAAGTTAACAATCACATAGTAAGATACACTCGTGAAGTGAGAGTGTCATGAATGTGTTTAATTATTACAATTAATTATTCAAATCACTCCCTTGTAAAGATGAAATAAAAATTACACTAAGCTAAACAACCACAATTCTCTCAGATCTCTTGATCCTCATTTGAAGGTTTCTCCTATCGGATTGCTATTAAGGCGACGTCCACCATTCTCAGGTGCGTCGGGTCCCCTAGAATATCTACCCTTGCTCAATGAGCCCTTGAAACAAAGTCAAACAAGAGATCAACTAGAACCATTTATGCAAATATATAAAAAGAAACAACGAGCAAGAAATGAAACTAAATAAAAACATAGATATGTACATGTAATCTAACCTAACTATTGCTCCCCGGTATTGACACCGATTGTTTAAGGGGTTTTGCACTAGTTTATTAATCCAACAAAATCAACAATCGTTGTGTGACCGAGTTTCTCTTAAGAAACGGTCAGCCCACAACTATATTAAGTAATAAATGTGTATGAGTCAAATTTTATTATAACTCTACACGAGTGTGTATATGTGTAAGCAGGTAGAATGTCGAATACTAGGACACAAAATTGAGTGAAGTAATTATCACTAATTATTGATATTTAATAGTCATTATTTTTTAGATTTTTATTGTTTTTCTTATTTTTTTGGGATTTAATTATATTTAATTTTTATGAATTTTTAATTTACTTTTAATTTTATATTTTGTTTCTATTTTGTAAAATTTAAGTTCTTAAAAAAATTTGAAATAAGATATATATTAATATATAAATGTGGATATTATACCTTATATATAAGTAATATATAATATATATAGATAAGATAGCTTTTAGATTTAAAAATAAGTCAAAATATATAGAAAATACAGAAAATAAAATTATTTTCTATTTTCTCTATTTCTGGAATTTTTTATATATGTTTCTTAATTTTTATGGATTTTTAAAGTAATAAAATGTACAAAATAATGGATATAATGAAACATGAGTTTGTTTTGGGTTTAATAAATATTTATAAGTCTAAAATTAGTCCACAACTATTTTATATATATTATATAATAAATTATTTATAGAGAATGAAAGATATATTTTTTATTTTCATATATTTTTTGCTAATTTATAGAAGCTTTTTAGGATATTGTGATTTTTAAGTTCTATGTTTTGTATTTTTTGTGAAGTCTAGATATGTGGTATAATAAAGTATACTATAGATAATAGGGATATTTACACCCTTAACACTGAGTAATTTCGTAATTACCCTAGAAACCCTCTATAATAAAAAATTACACCCATGACCCTCAATAATGGTTAACTCATACACTCATAACCTTGTGTTAACTTCCATCTAAATTTCTGTTAATTATAATGGTATCCATTAAGTACTTTACATTTTATACACTTTAGGTATCCCATTATTTACAAATGGCCCTTCCTCCGCCTACCAACCAGCCTCCTCCTCCCCTTCCTCTTCCAACTAGTAACCCCCGTTGAGGAGCCCTTGTCTCCTCCTCCCCTCTACCAGTTGAACCCATGCTAGTAGAACCCCCTATCGCCAGCAAGAACCCACACCAGTCGTCGCTACTAGCCCCCCTCCCCCTCAACCCCCATCGAAACATCCCTCCCCCCGTAGAAGCCCAACCCCCATCTCCAGCATCCATCATCGTGGAATCCCCCCCCACTCCAACCTATTGCCTCGGTCATCACACCCTCTACCAACTTGCAAGACACCTCCTCCCACTGACCAAACCCCTATCGCCAACCTCCACCACGAAGCCCCCCCCACCACGACTTCCACACACGATCCATGCGTCACCCATAGGGCCCTTAAGATAGCACCATTGCACTTGAACCCATACCCGAACGTGATCTGCCACATGGTCCCCGCGTCGCACCCTCCCCTTTGCCCCCATGTGTGGAAGCTTGTAACACATCGAGCTACTCGATGTGTTCTCAAACTAGTGGAGCGTCATCCTCTATGGCTCCATGTGTCACTCCATCAACCTCGGGTTCTTCTACACCTCCAAACCCCCCTCCTCGTCATGCAAGCTCCCCCCTCCCCTAAACCCCCCACGATGGAAGCTCGAACCCCCACTTGTCCTGCAAGCCACCCCCTTCCCCCATCAGCCTCAGGTTCTTCTATACCTCTGACCCCACTGCTCATTTTGCAAGCCCCTACCCCCCCCCCCCACCCCACAAACCAAACCCCCCACGATTAATCCCAAACCCCTCGCTCGTCTTGCAAGCCACCCCGTCCTGACCATCCAACATCCCCCCACCCCAAAAAAAGCAAGAACAATGGATAGGAATGCTCCCCTCCCCCCACCCCCACTCTACTAGGAAGCCCCCCACCCAACCCATCGACCCGATCATCAGCCTCCACCACGAAGCCCCTGCTCGAAGCCTCCCCACTCCTACAAGACTGCAAGCCTTTCAAGAAAATTATTTTTATTTTGGTTAATCACAGTCCTTAGATGGTGAATTGGTTACATTAACTCGCTCATATGGTTGAGTTAATGAACTAAGTTAACGGATGGTTATTGGTATAAAATGGAGCATTTATTATGGGTTATGGGTATAATTCCCCTCTGGGGTAATTATGAAATTACTCGAGGTTATGGGTATAAATATCTCTAGATAATATAATTTTTTGGACTTTCAGAGGTATTTTTTGATTTTTTATGGATTTTTAATATCTAAATAGGAAAAATATGCATTTTTTATTTTTAAAATAGAAAATTAGGTTAAATAAATACTAAATAAAATTTTGCATGAATAAGCATGGTTCTAGGCATCTATCTTAATTTTTCTATAACTTTTGGAATAAAGAAATTATTTATAGAATAAGAATTCACAAAAATAAAATACGCAGCTCGGAGGGACCGAAATGAAATTATAATAAACTAAAACCATTTTTAGAACATGCACATGGGATAAAATACAAAATATCTAATTCCTCACATGGGACTAAACGTGAGGTGGAAGGACCTTGTAGCAACAATACAAGAGTTTGGTCGTCCTTAAGAAAATCAACCTACAAATTTACACTTAATATTTAATTTACAGATAAAAGCAGTAGGGTATGATGAATCTCCATTTCATCACATTTATTCTTTCATATTAGCCTTAAATCCTTAGTTAGATGCATGTATATATCATTAATTTGTGAAAATAAACACTCAAGAATTTACAATACATGCTATATAAAATATTGTATAAATATTGTATTTAATTCCAAAATAAAATAATAAAGGAAGAAAAGAAAAAGAAAGAAGTGTCAAAGATATTGAGTGACCCTTGCCTCTGAGACCCAGGCATCATGATGATTTGGTTGACAAGGAATAAAGTATGGAGAGATAGGACGACCAATTGTACATAAGTACACTCAAAAATCCTAACTTTATAGGCTGATAATCAAATTTTGGGACCTATTTTATTTTAGTGTTTTTAGACTCAAATAATTAAACCCTCAATATGAAAATTGTACATAATAATAAAAAATTTATTTCACTAAAAATAATGCATAGTGTGCCCGTGACACACAAAATAAAAGGCCACAAAGATAACGTCACAAACTCGTATATTATCCATATAAACTCAAAATTCACAAAACTCGTCTTTAATGTTTAAGAATAAAATTACCTATTTTATGAAGGTCATTTCATTCAAGTTGGAGTTAAGATGCAAAAAGTTGGGTTTTGGGCACGCATTGTGCAATATACCTATATAAATTATTCAATATATTTATTATTTATATTTTTAAGTCACTTATATTTTTATAAATTTGTAAATATTATTTAAAATACACTTACATAATAAAATTAAAATAAAATAATTGAAAATACATTAAAATAAATAATGCACTATAATATATAAGTAAACATACTTATAATATACATGTATGATATATATGCATATTTATTTAAGTATATAAAAAATCAGGAAAAATATAAAAAAATACCTAAATGTGTATTTAAATAAGTTATAAATATATAAATATATGTATATAATAATAGAAGATCAAATATAAATTCAAATAAAATATACAAAATACAAGTAGTTTTACCTATGTGCATATGTAAATATTAACATGTTATAAATTAATGGTAAAAATAAATAAAAACTATAATTAAATACTTCATAAAATTACAAGTATTTTTCATGTTTTAACCAAAAACTAAATATATCATGTAATAATTTTAATCGGATTAACAAGAGATTTAAAGTTCCCATTTTTTTGGTCGGTCCACATGGACAAACCATATGTCGGCATTGTTGACCCCAGGTCACATGTACACCCCTCCGCCACCCTTCTGTCATATCATGTGGAACTCCATTTTCCTACACTTTCGTCTCTTCTCCATTTTCATCGAGCAACACACCATTCCATATCCCTTTCGTCCTTGATCCTCACCCATAATCGCATCTTCACCTACCACCCTCCATCTACACGCCATCCCTCCATCTTTTTGGTTGTAAGTCACCCCTATAAATTTGAACCCCTAGCTCCTTGTTTCATTTTGATCCCCTATAGCCTACTGTAACCCCAAAAGGACCTCCCAAGTTTATCTACATGGTGACAACGAGCCGATCCTTGGCCTTGACGATATGGAGAAGGAAGGCGAGGGCGGTCCAAGTTTTCCAGCGTTCGTCTCCAACGAGCCTTCCTACTCTGAGCTCTCAGGCTCACTAAGATGCTAGGTTGGTGTCTTTTTATTCCTCTTAGTTCTAGTAACCTAGGAGTGGTTTAATTCCCTCAATTAATCATTCCTTTAGGGTAATTTGAAAAATCAAAATCACTAGATCACTAGGCTTTGGCACGAAATCCATCATGACCCTCAATCGCCCTTATTTTCTTCCCCTTGCACTGCTCCTCAATTCCCCCCATGTTCTATTCTCAAATCCTACATGGATTCGAGTAGTCGGATTCCTCCTCCGCTGCCTTTATCGGAGTCCCACCATTTCGCTCCACCCCTGTGTATCTAGATTTAATAGAGGGACAAGGAGATAGCCCTCGCGCCTCATCCTTTTTGTGTAGGAGATCGACCACTAGGAGCACTTGGAGCAGCCTTCCAAGTCTTAAATAGAAGCTCCAGGAGACCTAAGCAGCAGGGCTCCTCCAACGAGCCTCGAACACCCTTGAAGGGTTTTGTTGATGCGTAAGAATACGAAAAAGCTAAGGAGATGCTCAGCCGAAGAGGAGGAGGCCAGACAGAGGAGGAATCAACAAATGAAGCTCAACGATGACCTATTCTTCAGGTGTTCTTCCAACACCCTCATGAATGATTCAGATCTAATCAAGGACATCCAAGCTGAAATGAAATGGCGCATCTCCCTATCGTCTGATCTACTACGAGGAGCATTCTTGTCCATTAGATCACGTGCATTTAATGGGTACTTTATTAAGTAACCCCATATTTGTTTTTTAATTAATATTTGGTCCTGTAAATATTTAAATACGTTATAAATTTTGTGAAAAACATGCAACTGGGATCTTATAGTTCTTGTAAATTACATATATGCCCAATGTTAGGTCAGCTCACATTACACCCCACATGAGTTGGATATTTTGCATCTAGACCCTCTTGAGTGTGATTATTTAGGTTTAGTTTAAAAATTTTGTAAATCAGTTCAAAACTATGAGATATTTTGCACATACATTCTCGCCTTTTATTTATATTGCAAATATACCCTGAATAGAATTGTGTAATTAATTTTATGTCTTTATTTTTGAATAAATAGTTCCTTTTCTCTATAATTTTTCAAAAATCCATGGGTATGTTATGAAAGGTGTTGTTATACACCTGCTTCTTATATGCAATTCCAATGCATTTTCCATTTATTAAACTAAAAATAGGAGCTATTTAATCCATATTTATTTATAAATATACAAAAAAGGAATTTTCTTTAAAAATTCCAAAGAAAATTAAATATTATATATATAACTATTTAATATATACCAAAGTTACGAAAAAAATCAAAAGAAAGCCCTAAAATTGGAAAACACTCTTTGCCCTAAAAAATATTTTAGAAAATCCAAAAAATAGTTTTCTTCTATATATTTTTTTATCTAATACATTACAAATTTAAAACAGTTTTAAGTATTTTTGAAACTATTATCTTTTTAAACTCAAAATAATTTGACATATTTATTAACTCCTTGATTTGGAGTGTTTTTTTACTTTAAAAATACATAAAAATTGGCAAAACTTCACAAAAAACAGAGAGAACTATAAAAAAGAGAAAAAATATTTGTAGTTTTTGAGCATTTATACATATTTATAAATACAAAAGCCTTTTATAGGATATATACATATAATTGCTTATATACTTATTAATATAAGTGTTATTTTTTTAATTACATATAAATATTTGAAATACCTTTAGAAAATAAAAAGGATTGCACATAATTGTATTTTCCTAATTTTATATTTTAATCACATATTTATATCATATATAGTTTTTATATTTTACATATCATTATATAAAATTATATATATACTTATTAAACATTAAAAAAAGAAAGAAATAAAAAAATCAGTTTAAAAATAAATAAATTATTAATATTATAAAATTATAAAATATATTTCTAAAAAACCACAAAAATTAAAAAAAACTCAAAAAGAACAAAAAATAGTTGTTGTTTATTCTTTGTAGACAATAATTATTTGCATAGCCCCGTAGCTCTCAATGGTTCAACGCCCAAACTACTTTCGCACTTTACACATTTTATCTGGGTTACAATACATTTTAACTTTACACTTACATTGCATTATTTTATTATCACTTGTGGGTTAATTGTTGTTTGATTTTCCACTTGTGTCCGATTACCTCAGCAACTGCTAATTGTGTTTGACTAGCTAATCATCCAAGAGGTTTTCAACAAATGGTGCCATTGTTGGGGATCAACGCTTAGGATTGGTTTTTAGTGTAAATATTTATATGCATTATTTTCTTTTCTTTAATTTTTCTTTCATAAGTAATTATTTTATATACTTCTGACATTTTTCTTTGTTGACTTTCTTACAAGGGACTGTGTTTCAAAGGTGACTTTTTAGGAAACTGGTGCACCCAAGCTACGAGGAGATTGACTCATTCTCTTGTTGAGCTAATTAGAGAGAGAAAGAGCTAAGAACGTAGTTTTTATCTTAGGATTTTTCATTTTATTTTTGTGAGAGAGTCACTCATTTTATTTCACATTCTTAATTATTAGTAATACTTGACTTGAACTTTTGGACACTTTACACTCTACGAGGTCCCTTGCCTGGGTGATTGTTCACCTGGGGGCCTCGTCAGATTTTTCGTATTTTCTTTTGCCTTCTTTCTTATTATTATCCCTATTTTCCCCTTTGGTTCTATTTGTTTCCTACGTTTTGATCTTTTCGCTTTATTTTTCTTTATTTTTTGTGATTGAGCCCATAGATGTAGGACTACATGACATGGTAACTTGGTTGAGCCAATTGGAGAGAGCAAGGGAGTGAAAGAGTTAAGAGCATAGTTTTTATCTTATGATTTTTCATTTTATTTTTGAGAGAGAGATACTCATTTTATTTCGCACTATTAATTAGTAATAATAAATGACTTGAACTTTTGGACACTTTACACTCTACGAGGTCCATTGCCCCGACGATTGTTCACCCGGGGGTTGTGTCAGATTTTTCGTATTTTGTTGGCCTTCTTTCTTATTATTCTCCCTATTTTCCCCTTGGGTTCTATTTGTTTCCTACATTTTGAGCTTTTCCCTTTATTTTTCTTTATTTTGTGACTGAGCCCATAGACGTTGGACTGCTTGACGTGGTAACGAGGTCCAAAGACTAATCAGAAACATGTGCCTATAGTTCTCTACGGTTGTACTTAGTCAAATTAAAATTGTTGCTTACTAGGATTTGAAATTGAGCACCATGAGGGGCTCTATGTAGCACTAGAAGTATATGATTTGGAAGACACCGAAGAGTCTCCAAAACTAGAGATTCATGAATCTTTTCTAAGTATTCAACATCTAGTTCTTCACGATTAATAGCAATTCTTGTTGGTGAAGATTTCACTCTTTTTTCATATCATGCATGCACTGTAAATATTTCAATTCTATTTTGCACCATGCATGGAAAGAGTTAGGAAGCGTTGTAAGTCTTCTTAACTTTGCATGCATCATTTGACACTAAGGTGAGATTTCCACCTTAGTATTAACTTGTATAGATTTCTCGACTCCTCTCTCAATTTTGTATCACTTAGAATCGAAAGAAAATACAAAAAATCGTTAGAAAATTATTTAAAAAATATTCCAAAAATGAAAACATAAAAATATAAAATAAGGGGACTATTTAATAAAATTTAACCTTAATTAAAATTCAGTATGAACATTCATTGTTTGGGGTTCATAAAGCCCACATTGTTTTAAAGTACTATCTAGAGTGAGTGAGGCACAATCCTTAAGGAATAGAGCCAAAATCCAAATCTTTGGCTGCTTAATTATCACCTGGGTCGGCGACGTATTGGAGCTTCTATTTTATGTAGGTGAGTAAGGCCTTGTCAATGATGGTGTTCTCGTCTTGTGTAGAACATTCGACTTGGACTAAATTATTGATCTTAGGTCATGCTCTCACGGGTGTGTTTGTCTCAAAGCCCTGCATCCGAGTATCTCAATTGTGGTGGAAGTATTGGTTTCGCCTAATGGCTTCCACTATTCATCTTTGGCTGAGTAGCCCACCAAGAACGGGACCAAGGACCTCAAAAAACACAAATCGCGTGTTACAAAGGAAGTAGAGAGTATGAGATTCTTTTTTGGAAGTACTCACTCTCCTATAGGCTTAGACCTCTAAGGACTTGTTCAAAGATTGCCTAAAAATAACAATAAAATTGAAAAGATCAAAATAGTTGAACTCTTACGGCTTCGCACTGTGTTGGGTTGGTGAATTCAATTTTGTTTGGTGTCTATTTGAATTAGTTATAGGTCAAAGATCCAGTCCATCGCACTTGTGCCATTTTTCTTTCCATTTGTTTTCATTTATTTTTATTCTGTACATTGCAACCCTTCTTTTTCTTATCTCCATTTCATCTCATTTTGTTGTTATCAGTGTACTCTTCTATTCATCATCTAATCCCTCTTGTTCTTCCAAGATGTCATCTCATGGATGGTTTCATCGGGACCCCGTCGACACACACGTCGATTCCATGTCTCCTCGACTTCATCGTTATATTCCTTCATAAATTGGAATTACTCTTTGACTTGCCATTCACCCTTTGTGGATGGAGATCAATTTCAGCCAATATCAAATGCTCCATTCACCATATCTGCAATTGACCCTAATTCAGTATCATCCATTTCACCTAGTGCCATATATTTCTAGTCAGAACAGGATGCATCTTCTATGCACAACCAACAATGGACCATGTGCAGATTACATCCTTTGAGTATAATTCAGATACAGCACCCCAAGGGAAGGGATCAAATCAACCAGATCAGGGACATCTCGATCATAACATCATCAATTCATAAGTGAGCGCATCCATTCAAGCCATCCAACAGGAGCTGACAAATCGGGCTCTTGCATATCCAAGAAATGATGAATGACCTAAGGGGGAGAGAGAGAATATACGAGGAGGTGATGATTATGAAGATGGACATCGTGGAGGTCATGCAGATGAGTTGATAGGAGAAAGACCCAAGCCCACTCTCAAAGAAACCTACAACCCTGGCACTAGCTAGATGACAAAGTGGATACATATCCCTGTAGTCCACAGACATTTTGAACTTAAGTTTCACTTTCTTGTTCTTATGCCCTCATTCAATGGGAACACAAATAAAGAGCTCTACATCCATCTTCAACATTTCTCTCCCATTTGTCATACCACTTACTACTCCAACATCCCATTGGGCATAGTCAAGATGACTGCATTCCCCTTCAGCCATCATGACAAGCCTCTATATTGGATCAACCATCTAGGGAAGGTCATGATGACCATGGAGGAAATAAAGTCAGTGTTCCTCCAAAAATATAATCCACTTGTCATTTGAATCAGATCCGAGCATATATCAGTAACTTTTCCCAAGGACCGCACGAGTCCATACATGAAGCCTAGGAGAGATTCCATGATTTACAAGAGAAGTGCACCCCCTTACGACATCCCGAGGACCAACCTAGTCCAACACTTCTTTAGGGGCCCTGACTCTTGATAGTCAGAGTCTAGTAGATATCACATGTGGTGGCTCTATTTTCCATTAGGATGAGGACATCGTTCAGCGGATCTTTAAAGAGACGGTCGAAGGAGAGACCGCCCTATCCTCATCCCGAGCATATCAGCGACAACTGCAGCCCCACCACAAGAACGTTACTATGGTGGTCTCCAGTGAAGTGGACAGACATGAGAGCTCCAACATAAGCATTATAAGGAGACATCTGTCCAAAGTTGATATTATCAAAAAGTGATAACATGAACTTGGAGAAGTAATCTGTGTTGAATAGAGGAACCAGAACTTGGACAATCTAGATAAAATTTCAAAGTAACTGGAGCCTATTTTAAGTACCATCAATGTCGTACATTCTGCGAGCATGGTCGTCATCACTTCCGCTGAGCAAAAAGAACCATCATCTCCACAACAGCCTCAACCACGTGCAGATCATCCTCAGGTCCCAGCACATATACTACCTGCAGCCACCTGACCAATTTTGAAAATGGGACCTTGCCAGGGGTAAAAAATAGTCGGTTTTAACAACTACGGGCAAAAATTCGATTAATAAAACAAAGGACAGTAAAATTGAGGAGAGAATAAGAAAATGAATTAAAGTCTACTTCTCTCTTAAAATTTACCATTTCACTATTTTATTTAACCAGACAAGTGTTCCTGGGTCGAACTTAGGGAGACAGGAAATCACACTCAGATTTTTAAAATGAAGGAAATAATTTTGTGATTTTTTATTCCTTTTTTTTCTTCTTATGTGAGAAATCTCTTTTTAATTTATTTTTGTTTTTATATTTTCTATTTTATTGTTTATTTTTCAATTTTATTTATTTTTCAAAATGATATTTTTTAAATAATTTATATACAATATAGTATGTAGGGATGATAGAGAAAATAGTGATATTATATAGTATATGAATTGCTCGAGCAGCGGGATTAAGAAAGAATGCAAAAAGAAACCAAGACATGTCTTAAAATGAAGAATAAAATACAAACATAAATGTGAATAAATTCCTTGAAATTTGATGCAAAGTAATGAATATAAAATAATATACGAAAAATAATGTCCAAGATGGCTCCACAATTGTCCAAAGTCTAATGTAGAATAAAATACAATAAAAGAAATAAAGGAATGAGGCTTCTTTCAATTAGGTCCCTGGTCAGGGGCCTAAATGTAATATAGCATATTTCTAGAGGCACGCTTAATCCCTGGGAATACTTGAAACTAAGGAGGGTTTGTTCACAATTTTCACACCCCTTCGTGAACCAGTGGTCAGGATTAGATATTGGCACACAATCTGCTCTATTCCTTGTTGCCACAGATCGACCTCCCGCACCTCGATTGTTCTTCCCCAATCTTCACGAGAGACGGCGGTGGATCCCCCTTCTCTCTAATCTCCCATGATTCACAATTGATGTATTGGCTATGGTGGATTCCTATAGGGCCATAAGGGGATGCCTTCCCCTTCAAGCTCCCCTACAGTGGATGAGGGCCGATGAAGAATGCTGTAGAAGATAGTTTCACGGTCAGCTAGGGTTTGGACAACTCTAGGATTAAACCATGTTATGATCAATGGATCAATGAAGAAGGAACAAAGCTCCAAATTTTGATAATGAAGGTGGCTACTCTATATTGTTGTTATCGATCTGCAAATGAATTGTGATTGCTCGATTCCCAAAAGAATCAACCGATATAATATAAAATTGTAGGTCACGTGTGGGTTCCAGGAAATAAGAAAGTAAGGATGAAATTGGATGGACTTTGGGTTGAATGAAAAGGAGAGATGATCTAAATATGAAGATCAAGATTAGGAATCGATAATACCATAATTAGAGCAACTAATTCATGCACATAGATCGAGAATTCGAAGAACGGATGAAGCAATAATTGGAAACTATAGAGTATAGGACCCTACATGTCATTGCTCAATAGGTTGGCTCCTAGAGCTCAACGCTCGTACACGGTAGTGATTCAAGGTGGACATCTACCTTGGAACCTCCTCCGATGATCCTTCTTCCACGTGAGGTGGTGACGAGGCCCTGTCACAGTCAGAGGTGGTTAGTAAATGACGATGAAGGTGGAAGGTCGGTCGGTTGTGTCTGGTTTCTAGAGAGTTAAGTTCGAGTGTCGATCTTTAGGTGATTATATGGAGTAATCGATGGGTAGCTGGAGATGATCCAAAGATTGGTGACAAAGTAGGTGATTAGAGGATGAAAATCAAGGATTTGGATCTAATGTTAAGTAAAGAACGAAGTGGGGAAAATGGTTGAAAGCAAGTCGTTGGAACAAGAGATCCAACTGAATCTTGGGAGGAAGAAGGCCTCATGTGATGACACGTGTCAGCACCAGAGAGGCCATAATTTTAATTCTCTTATAAATTAAGTAATGAATATCAAACACCCTTATTTTAAAAAATGTGTAAAAAGGAAAACCATAAATAATTAAATTATGTAGTTTATGCCATGTTTTATTTCAATAAATAATATATATATATATCTTATGAGTCAAATATAATATTAATAAATAAGTATATAGTATACTTAGTAAATAGGTTCTTGTTTTTTAATTTAATAATTTAATGAATGATATGTCATTTTTATATTTTATTAATTTTTATAATAATAAATAAGAGTTATATGACTTTTATATTTTAATAAATTAATTTGGATATATAAATAATCAGAGATATCTGTTACACAATTCAATTCCATCTATAAATTATGGTTTTTTAGTTATTTAAAATATTAAATAAAGGGTTAAAATTCTCCAATAATTTATAGATAACATAAAAGCTCAAGGAAATAATTTAAAAATATAAAATCAATGATACTATTAATAATATTTATAGAGTAAAATAAATAGCTCAGAAACCCAGCTGTCATTAGGTATCAAATCGAGTTTTTGCAAACGAACTCTGATTTTAGTGAAATCACCTTCATTAATTATAGAATATTATTTTATGAACTTTAAATGTGAGTAGAGTGAAACCAAAGTTTCTATGAAAAAGTTATGAGGTTCAAAAGTTTATAGATTGACAATTTGAAAGTTGAATTTCTTAGCATATGTAAAATGGGAATTTTTTATGATATATATAGGAATACATAGGTAAGAGTCTGGTGAAAAATATTACAAATGAAATAGTTAAAAATCATTGAAGTTTTGATACATAGTGGATAAATAAGGAATAATGTTCTATGTACATAATTAATTCTTTCTTTTGTTTTTCTTCCTTATATCTAACTACTTTATTGTTTGTCAACCAATCCATGTCGACTTCATAACGAGGGTTAGGTTAATAAATATATACTTCAGTTATATTTAAATTTAATAGTCATATTGCACATATATACATATTTATAGTCTACCTCTTTTTTTATTTTCTTCTTTCTATTCATTTATTTATTTACATGCTTTTAATGTATAAAAAATGCATTTTTATTCATGAATGGTATTTTTAAGAAATGAGAATTAATAGATATTTACATGCATTTGTTAAGGATTTTAAGACAAAATGCATAAGAAAAGTTAATGAATCATGGATTCATTAGCATCTGACAAGTCACCACCTCTGATGTCTCGACAGATCGTACTCTATCAGCCAGAGCCCTAGACCCATTCATATGTCGTTCCATTTTTCCCACAAACATAGCCTTTCAAGATGTGAATGGCATCTAGAACAATGACGCCCAATTAGCTCATCCAAGTGGATAACAATAGGGCCAATCTTCGGCTATCTTCCCATATCACCAACCCTCCGGTGGGAGGTTTGTCCACGGATCTCATTAGCGTATACAGCAACAACCTCCTTAATATCAGAACAATAGGAGGCAGAATCACCAGTATTTGTAACCCATGTACACCAACTCCATCCATATCACCAGTATGCAGGTGCTTCTCATAATCAGTAATCTCCTCCGTGATTTCATCAGCAAAACAACTGCCTCCTTACTGCAACCAACATTATTCCCACCAGTAACCTCAACAGTACCATTCCCAGTGTGGTCAACATGCTGATTTATCTGAGGCTGCTCCTGTGAAACCAATGCTCAACTGCTTGTAACAGATATGTCCCAAAATCTTGACGACCTCAATG
The DNA here is from genome assembly GCA_037367405.1 of Ottelia alismoides. NCBI lineage: Eukaryota > Viridiplantae > Streptophyta > Magnoliopsida > Alismatales > Hydrocharitaceae > Ottelia > Ottelia alismoides. The sequence goes on from JAZKJV010010245.1 coordinate 210,983, forward strand.
CCACCAAATTCTAATTCCAGCGCAGGTTGAGGCGAATCTCAATAATTTCAGGTGTAAAGAGAATGTAGTTTGTGATATCTCAGTTGATCTCTAACCGAATCAGGTATTTTAGATAATACGTTGCCTGATGTTGTGACTCTCATGAGTGGTAGAGTATTGCACCTATCAACCACCACCAAGGGGAAAAATAAAGTGTCTTCTGAAGAGTCATCATCCGCATCAGTTGGTCGAACCATCGATGTGGGTTAGGAAGAAGATGATGGAGGAGTTGCACCAATAACAGACTACCACTACCCTCAAGAGAAAGTAGAAAAAAACAATAAAATAAAAATTTACAAAAAGAAATGAAGATTAGAAGACCAGAAGGACCAACCTGGAGGAGCCCATGCTAGAAGACGATCTAAAGCATCCCGACAAAGCCCAAGCTCATGTGAGTAATTTTTTTCCTATTTTGAATGGAGGCCAACCTTCCGGGCATGCATCTGTAAATAATTATGTACTTATGAACATCGAATTTTATTTTGTGAATATTTCATTTCTAGAAACTATGAAATACTAAAAAAACTACAAATTTTAAAATTGCATTGTCTGATCCTAGAGTGGTTGAAAATATTGAAAATCTTATTTTGAAAATATCACTCAAGAAGGCAATGGAATAGATGCGAGTTGTGAAGAAAGGATTGAAACATACATGTACCTTGAAGTGTCAGAGTCATAAGAAATGACATAGTAGAGGAGAGAAGCATAATCTAACCATGGCCACAGTCAATGCAAACAGTGAACTCCCGCCAAGAAAAGGAACACAACAGAGCACCCAACATCAGATGCCAGATCTTTGACAAAGTTTTTGAGCGGAATCTGCTTGATAGAGGATATTTAATAAACCTAATGCCCTCCACATTGCTGCAAGAATTTAGGCTTGGACCGCTTAAGCCTACATGAATGATCCTGAAATTTACAGATCAATATGTTAAGCAACCTAGAGGCATGTTGGAGGATATTATGGTGACGATACATGACATGAAATTTGCAATTGATTTTGTAGTCCTAGACACATACTCACATGCATCGTTACTCCAGATACCCATCATTTTAGGCCAACCATTCCTCAGAACAACCGAAGCAGTTGTTGATTATGGGTCTGGGAAGATCACCTTCGACTCTAGCCTTGATAAATTCACCATGTACATGGTCAGCAAAAAGAAAGCCACATCTAATACAAGGAAGGTAGAATCATCAGCTGGAGACTATGACATTGTAGATATCAATGATCAATAAATATCTTTGGATGATATTTTGACACATGAAATCCTCTCTTCGGAGGAAGACCTGGACAACACAGTCGGTTCATGCTCACTTGTTGACTGGGTGACATATGCAAAAATTTTAGTCACTGATCAACACCCTTTTCATAGAAGATTTATGCCAGTCCTAACATGAAGAATTCATTGCCTATATAGTCGACATATTTATTTCAGAGCCAAAAGTGACATAGGTAGACAACACCTCAATGATTCAAGCAGACCAACCATCTACCAACATTGTTTTTAAGTGATCGTGGAGCAAGCTCAACAATTACCAGAACTCCACCCCTCGCATAGGTATGAAGTACGCTTTTCTTTCGGTGAAGAACACATATATCTGGTCATCATTAGCAGAAGGCTTACCCTGGATCAATAATATCGACTTCTTGAGGTTCTAGAAAAGAACCGCAAGGTTCTTTGTTGGAAAGTCTCAGATCTCCAAGGTATAAATCCAGCTCTATGTTCACACCACATTTATCTTGAAGACAATTGCAAGCCATCCCAAGAATTTCAAAGAAGACTAAATTTAAACCTCCAAGATGTAATTATGAAAGAAATCACGAAGTGATGAGAAGCAAGATTCATTTATTCCATCTCTGACTCCGAATGGGTGAGCCCCCTACATGTAGTTCCCCAGAAATCATGGCTCACTATGGTGAAAAATGACCAAGAAGAACTCGACCTGAGTACCGTCATCTTGGAGGGTGTGTGACTATTGCCGCCTGAATTTAATGACAAAGAAGAACCATTTCCCTCTGTCATTCATTGTTCAAGTTCTTGACTGACTTGCAGGGAGAGAATACTTATAATTCTTAAAAGGGTACTCTAGGTACAATAAAGTAGTGATTGCCTTTGAAGACCAAGAGAAGTCAACTTTCACCTGCATGTTCAACACGTATGCTTTCAGGAGAATACCCTTTGGACTCTATAATGCTCCAATTACTTTCCAAAGGTGCATGCTAGACATCATTGCCGACATGGTCGGGCGTTTTTCTTGAAGTCTTCATGGATGATTTCTCCATCTATGATGATAGCTTTGATTCATGCCTCATGCACCTACATAGAGTAATACTGAAGTGTCGTGAAGTTAATCTCATTCTATCATGGGAAAGAGCCACTTCATTATCACAGAAGGCATTGTGTTGGGCCATGTTGTCTCCACGCGTGGCATAGAGGTAGACCTGATAAAGGTGGATGTGATTGCTAAACTCAAACCACCTCAAAACATGAAGAATGTGAGGTCATTTCTAGGGCATGTCGGCTTCTATCACATATTCATTAAGGACTTCAGCAAACTTGCCAGATCTCTTATAGAACTTCTTTTCAAGGAGACTGGGTTTATTATAGATAAATCGGTTCTTTAATCATTTTAACAGCTAAAAGAACTAGCCATTAAAGCTTCAGTCCTACAGCCACCCAATTGGTCTCTTCCCTTTGAGATCATGATGGATGCATCTGATTTTACAATGGGGGTTTTATTGGGACAAAGAAGGGATTAGTTGTCCTATGACATTCACTATGTCAGCAGAATGCTTGATGAAGAACAAGGAAACTATACAATAATATAGAAGTTCATATCATACCTTATTGGATTTAAGTCAACGTTTTCACTGACCCCTCTGCCCTCTGATACTTGTAGTAGATGAAGAATGTTAAATCACGCCTACACAGATGGATCCTTCTCCTCCAAGAAGTTGACTTGGAAATCAGAGATAAGCATGGAGTTCAGAATATGATAGAATACCATCTATCCATAATTGAATGCCAAGATACTCACCTGAGCAGTGCACGATCACAAACACCTCCCTGATGAATGCATCCTCAACATTGGGTATCTTCCATGGTATGCCAATATTGTAAAGTATCTCATCTCTGGGGTAGTTCCATATGATTGGACAAAGATCAACAAGGACAAGTTCTAATCTGATAGTCATTTCTACTAATGGAAAGACCCATACTTGTTAGAGAAGTAGCGGATTGTATTTGGCATCGGTGTATTCCTCACGAGAGGTACAAAAGTGTCCTCGAGCACTACCATAAGCTGGAATCGGATGGATACCATTCTAGAAGTAGAACAATAGTGAAGATACTGTAGTGTGTCCTCTGGTTGGCGACACTCTTCAAGGATGCGAATGAATATGTGAAAGCATGTACCGACTGTCAGAAAATGATAAAAACCTTGGGTGTTAAAGGCATCATGCCCCTCAAATTATCCAGATATCTAATGTGTTTTATGCATGGGTCAACAACTTTATGGGTCTGTTTCCTAACAGTTAGGGCTTCGAATACATCTTGCTTGCAGTAGATTACGTGAGTCAATGGGTGAAAGACATTGCAGCTCGTGCTGCTGACAATAGAATAGTTAGAAAATTATGGAAAGATAACATCATCTCGTGGTTCAGGATTCCAAAGATTCTGCTTTTCGATGGAGGTAGCAACATCATCAATAAAGCGAATAAGAAATTAACGAAGGGGTACGACATTTATCGTTAAGTCACATCTCCTTATCATCCATAGTCAAATGGCTTGGCCAAATTATCCAACAGAGAAATCAAGATGATCCTACATAAACTAATGAGGCCGGACAAAAAGAACTGGTCACAACTCTTGGACTCGGTTCTCTGGGCATACACAACATCCTAAAAGTCTCCCTTTGGCATGCCACCATATAGTCTTGTATATGGAAGACATGCCATCTGCCTGTGGAATCAACTCACAAGTCACTTTGGGTAGTGAATATTTACAACCTTGACTAACAGAAAGGTTGTTAATAGAGAAAATTGTATCTGAACAAACTCTTGGAATTCTGAGATTACGCGTAAGACAATATCTTGATGTACAAAGAGAAGGTGAAATGTTGGCATGACAAGCACATCAGAGAAAAGACCTTTGAACCTGGATAGAAAGTTTGGATGTTTGACATGAAGTTGAAGATTTCCTAGAAAAATTAAAGAGTAAATGGATATGGCCGTATAGAGTTAGGACTGTGTGTGACAACGGAAGTGTATTGACATTAGAATCGTCAGTTGCTAAAGTTGTACTTAGAGCATGATGCATTCTTAGCAGTTGTAAACTATGTACATGTAATTCTCGATAAAGAGATCAACGCTTAAACTGCTTTAGTGGAGCCGGACAAAACTCCTCAAAGTATTTTTGATTGATTTTCTTCTTTTCTTCTTTTATTCTTTTCATTTTCATTCTTCCAATTCTTCCTTCTGTGTTTCACTCACCCCATTCATATGTGTTATACTTTGGATATCCTTCATCCTATGTATGGGGGGGGGGGGGTGAGATCCCTCGCGTTATTCATTATTTTTTGGATCGCTTGTCTCTCAACTTTTGACATTCTATCTATACTTAGGAATATTTCACACCAGATATAGGGGGACAAGCTTAGTACACTGATTTCATAAATTCTAGATCATCGAGTATCCATGTTTTGTATACAATCTGCTAGTCTTTGGATTAGTTGATCCTAAGTATAGGGGAATGACCCACTTCTCATTCTTTATTCAGTCATTGCAGTATAGATTTTCCTATACTTAGCACGAGTTATGTCTTCCTTTTTCTCTCTGACCCATGAGGACATAGCTCAAGCCAAGTATAAGTGGTCGTATATATGCTATATATAGTTTAGCCATAACTTGTAGTTGTGTATTTTGAATAATGTGGCTAAGAACCAGAACATACAAGTAATCGACTATAAAGAATACACTAGAAATATGTATAAAATTTTTAAAAAAATATTAATAAATTAGCTTAAAATTATTTTGTAAAATTATTTAAAAAATGGTTGGAAAATTCTTTGAAAGATCTTTTGAAAAAAAAATCTGAAAACATTTTGCAAACGTTTTCAAACCTTTGTAGAAATAGTTTCCAAATATTTGCAAAAATCTTTTTCATTTATTTGTATAAAATTTTTAAAATTCAGTTTGCAAATGATTTAGAAATTGGTTGTAAAAATATTCTGAAAAATCTATATCTATATAGTTTAGAAAATCTTTGCAAAATAATTTCAATTTTTGTATGTATTTGCAAAAATGTTTGCAAAAATTATTTGCAAAATAAAGTTTGCAAAAATATTTATTAAAATATTTTCAAATTATTTTTGAGGAACGTATACTTAATTATGAGGAATAATAACCCGAACACAATTATGTAGTATAAATAACAATAAAATTATTTTTTGTAGATTCCTAGTGTAAATTCTTCAACTCATTCTTATAAATACAAATGCACTCTTTTATAAAAATTTGCACAAAATTATTTCACTAACATTTATTAAAAATCCCTAAAATTTCAAGATTAAAAAATATATAGAAATTTCAAAAATATTTCAATTATGAAAATTTGCAAAACTTTTTGAAAATTTCTTAAAAATTTCAAAATTAGAAAATTGATTCACAAAAATATTTTCTTGTATTTTTCGAAACAATCATGGCAATTGAATAATTCTAATTAATGTTTGAAGATTGGAGCTTGGTATAGACCTTAATACAGTTAATTTCAGAGGAACCCATTGAGGATTAGAATTTGGATACTTCAAGCTACCTTGACATGATTATTTAAGTTCCATGTGACTATTTTCATGAGTCATTTCAATTATATATAACTAGAAACCTTCATATCATTTGTATGGCTCTTAAGACAGTGACTTAACTAGAAATCTTACATTTAATACTTAGCTCAACCCATATGACTAGTTGGATGATCATGGAGTCTAAGTCGGTACGATGCTAGGTCGTTTTGTCAATGGTGGCTCAGTAACCATTCTTGGGGATTGCTGAAACCGATACTCTGAGCCACTTCTTTTGGTAGCCATGATATCTAAAGAATGGAGATTGGATTGAGACAATGCTTTAAATGAGGAATGGTATGTTGGCATAACTTTTTCCACGACCCCAAAACATGGACAGACCAAAAGACTCTATATACGTCATGGCACAAACAAGAATGCAGAGCAATACAAAGCAAAGAAAAATCCAAAGAAGAAGCCTACACCAAAAATTCCACAAAAATATTGAGATTCCAGAAAAAGACTACTTCTTGGTGAAGACTCGATTACACTACAAAAATATTGAGATTCCAGAAAAAGACTGCTTGGTGAAGATCGATTACACTGGCCAAGCCTTCACAAGGGAATGAAGACTACACTAGTCCATTCCCACTTCTTTTTTCCATTCTTCTAGCTTCTCCCCCTTTCGGTTGTAAAAACTGGCAGCACATGACCTTAGAAGGAAATATCTTTCTCCATGAGGACGAGTTACCAGAGGAGAAGACTTCTCGATATTTCAGTGATTTATTTGGGAAGAGATGAAAAATTCACACACATGATTCTATCACTTCAAGGTAGCACGAGTATGTGATTGAGAGGATGGTTCTGACCTGACTATAAATGGAACCGAATGATAGGATTATGGAACCTAAGGACTATTGTTTCACACTTCCTAATGTGGTTCTGGACAAACAAAGAATCCAAAGGTCTTAACTGAGCTCCAAAATTTGACTATAGGAAGACAAATTCAAAAGTCAAAAATTATTCCAAATTCTTTCTTTTTCTTTACTTTATTTTTCTTTTTCATCACTTATTAGCATAAGTGTTTATTAGGGACTAGCAAAGGCATGTATAAGGGGTGATGAATCTACATTTCATCACTTTATTCTTTCATTTTGGCCTTAAATCCCTATTTAATGCATGTATATATCATAAATATATGAAAACAAACACTCAAGAATTTACAGTAAGTATTGAATAAAATACTGTATAAATATTATATTTAATTAAAAATAAAATAGTAAAGGAATAAAAGAAAAAGAATAAAGTGCCAAAGACACTAAGTGACCTAGCCCTTGAGACCCAATTATCAATTTGACTTGATCGACATAGAATAAAGTAGGAGAAGATAGGGCGACCAATTGTATAGAAAATACACTAAAAAACCCTAACTTTGTAGACTAATAATGACACTTTGAGAGCTATTATTTATTATTTTTAGACCTTAAATCAATAAACCCTCGACATGAATATTGTACGTAAAAATACAAAGAAAAATAAAAAAAATACTTCACTAAAAAATAATGCACAGTCTGCACGGGACACAAACATAAAAAGCTGCAAAGAAAACTTCGCAGACTTGTATCTTCTCCATATAAACTCAAAATTCACCAAACACACTTTTATTGTTCAAAAATAAAATTAGCTATTTCATGAAGGTGGTTTCATTCAAGTTGAAGTTAAGATACAAAAGTTAGATTTTGGGCTCTCATTGTGCAATATACATGTATAAAATATTCAATATATTTATTATTTATATTTTTAAGTCTCATATTTTTATATATTTATAAATATTATTAAGAAAAAAATCATGTAAATGATAAAATTAGAATTAAAAAAGAAAAATACATTAAAATAAGTAATGCACTTTAATATATAGGTAAACATGCTTATAATATGCATGTATAATATATATGCATAATTATTTAAGTATATAAATAAACTATGAAAAATTTAATAAAAATACTTAAACGCGTATTTAAATAAGTTATAAATATACAAATTATATGTAAATAATAATAAAATATAAATTAAATAAAAATATAAAAATACACTATATTTACCTATATACATACATATAAATATAATAATGTTATAAATTAACTCGTAAAAAACATAATTAAATACTATATAAAATTACAAGTATTTTTCATGTTTTAATAAAAAATTAAACAAATCAGTTAATAATTTTAATCGAATTAATAAGTAATTTAGAGATCCCATTTTTCTAGTTGGTCCATGTGGACTAACCAGATGCCAGCGTTTGTTGACCCCTGGCGAACTGTATATCCCTCCACCCCTTTTTTGTCAGATCATGTGGAACCCCCTTTGCTCCATTTTCCCACACCTTCACCTCTTCCACATTTTCATCGAGCAACACACCATTCCATGGCCCTTTCATCCCTACTCCTCATCCATACTCGCATCTTCATCTACTACCCTCCATCAACATGCCATTGTTCCATCTTTTGGGCTAGAAGTCACCTCTATAAATATGGACCCCTAGCTCCCTTTTTTATTTTGATCCCTTCTAGCCTACCGTAAGTACAAAAGGACCTTCCAAGTTGATATAGATGGTGACAACGAGTTGATCCTTGACATTGACGGTGGGGAGAAGGAAGGCGAGGGCGGTCCAGGTTTTCTGACGTTTGTCTTTGGAGAGCCTTCCTGCTCCAAGATCTTGGGCTCATTAAGCTTCTAGGTTAGTTTAGTTTTATTTCTTTTAGTACTAGTAACCTAGGAGTTGTTTTTCATTAATTTGTCATTTGTTTGCATAATTTGAAAAATTAAAATCGTTGGAGCACTAGTCTCCAACACCCAATCCATAGTGACCTGACATCGTTCTGATCCCCAATCGCCCTCAAATCTTCTCTGATCCACATTTCCCATGTTCTCATCTTGAATCCTACATGGATTCAAGATGTCAAACTCCTCCATCTCTGCCTTCGTCAGAGTCCCACCATTTTGCCCTACCCGTGCGTATCCACCTTTAATATAGGGATCAGGAGATATCCCTCGCCCCCTCATCCTTTTTGTGTTGGAGATCGACCACTAGAATCACCTGGAGCGGCCTTCCTAGTCCTAGATAGAAGCTCTAAGAGATCCGAGCTACAAGGCTCCTCCGACGAGACCAACACATACTTGAAGGGTCCTGTTGACGTGTAAGAGTGTCACGAATCTAAGGATCTCCTCAACTGAATAGGAGGAGGCCAGATGAAGGACGAATCGATGAACAAATCTCAACAACGACATATTCTTCAGGTGTTCTTCCAACACCCTCATGCACCATCCGATCAAAGCCATGACCCAGATCTAATCCAGGTTGTCCAAGCCAAAACAAAACAACACCTCTCCCCATTGTTGGATCTGCCACGTGGAGTGCTACCGTCACTTCGAACGCGCGCATTTTAGGGGTAATTTATTAAGTAATTCTGTCTTTATTTTGTAATTATTATTTGGTCCTATAAATATTTAAACACACTGTAAATTTTGTGTATTATTTGCAACTGGGCTCATTAGTTCTTGTACATTACATATAGGTCCATTGCCATGTTAGCTCACGTGGCACCCCACGTGAGTTGGCTATTTTGCAACCAGACCCTCTAAATTGTGGTTATTTAGGTTTAGCCTTATTTGTAATTCAGTTCAAACTTTGGGATATTTTGCATGTACACCCTCACCCTTTATGTACATTGCAAATAGACCCCTGCTAGAACTGTGTAATTAATTTTATGTCTTTTATTTTAATTAAATAGTTGTTTTCCTCTATAAATTTTGCAAAAATTCACAAATATGTTATGAATGATGTGTTATATGCATGCACTTTTATTTGTAATTTCATTGCATTTTCCATTTATTAAAATAAAATTAGGAGTTATTTAATCCATATTTAGATATAAAAATACAAAAAAAAAAACTAGAACAACTTATTTAAAAAGTCTAGAAAAATATATATTATATATAACTATATAATATAAATACATTCCAAAAATCACATAAAAATAACAGAAGAAAACTCTAAACTTGAAAAACCCTCCTAGCCTTAAAAATTAGAAAATATCTTACGAAATCCAAAAAAATTGTTTTCTAATATAAATTTTATTTATATAATACACTACATATTAAAAATAGTTTTGAGTAATTTTGGAACTATTATATATTTTAAAACTCAAAATAATTCAACCTATTTCTTAACTCAATAATTTGGAGTATTTTGGACTTTAAAAATACATAAAAAAATCTAACAAAAATTACCAAAAATTCACAAAAACTTTAAAATATAAAAATTATAAAAAAAGTATTTTTTTTAATTTGAGCATTTATAGATATATTTTTTAATATAAAAGCCTATATGGCATATATATACATATCATTACTTATATACGCATTGATATAAATATTATTATTATAAATACTTATAAATAGTTTTATACCTTTAAAAAAATAAAAAAGACTATACTTAACAATATTTTTCTAATTTTATAATTTATTACAATTATATCATAAACAGTTATTATATTATTCATATCATTATATATAGTTATTATATATTTAAAAGAAATGGAAATTAAAAATTAAATAAAAATAATAAATAAAATTTTATAAAATATAATATATAAATATATATAATTAAAAATCTGCAAAAAAATTGAAAAACCCAAAGGTACAAAAAATAGTTTCTTGTTTATTTTTTGTAGATGATAATTATTTTCCTATCTATGTAGATCTTAGTGGTCGACATCCAGACTACTTGCATACTATACACATTTTATCTAGGTTATAAAAAGTTAACTCCATTCTTACATTGCATTGCTTTATCATCACTTGTAGGTTAATTGTTGTTTAATTCACCTCTCGTATTCGGTCTCCTCAAGGACTACTAATTGTGTTTGATTAGCAGATCGGGTAAGAGGTTTTCAACAGAGTATTGATGAATCTCTATTTCATCATCTTATTCTATCATCTTCGCCTTAAAACCCTAGTAAATGTGTGTAAATACCCTTAATTTAGGCATTTTATCATTCATGCATCATTGTGTAAAAATTGTATAAATAGCAGTTTTTAAAGTCAAAATTATAGAATAAAGAAAAGAATAGAAGAAAAAGAATAAAATATTTTCAATATTTTATGACCCGAAGCCGTGATACCTAGACATCTCGATGACTAGGTCGACCAGGAATAAAGTTTGGGAGAGAAAAATCGCTTTTATTTAATTCATTCTTTATTCATTTTTGGGGCCTATTTTTAGTTCCCCCTTTTATACTTCAAATAACAAAACGTTGAACATGAAAGTTGTAGATAATTAAATATAGAAAAATACAAAATTGATTTCATACAAAAGTAATATATACAGTGTACAAAATATACTCTAAATTAGATTCCAAAATCCCAACTTCCCAGACCCATATCTCTCAAATAAAAACTCAAAATATATAAAATCACCATTAATTGTATATAACTTTTAATAAGCTATTTAATTAAGGTGGCTTCATATTTTTTGAATTACGGTTTGAAAGTTAGGTTTTGGACCCCTATTGTATACTTATACCAATTAAAATATTCATTTACTTTATTATTCATAATTTTTATAATTATATCTTTAAAATTTTGTAAATATTATTTATAATATATGTGGATATTAAAACAAGAATAAAAACATAAATAAAACACTAAAATATATACTTGTAGAAAATACATAGATGAATTACCAATAAGTATACCTATATAGATAATATATCTATTTATTTAATTTTATATAATACCTCAGAAAAATAAAATAAATATATATTTATATGTATAAAATTAATTAATAATTATATAAAATAATAAAACTAATTAAAAATTTAAAATACAAAATAAAAATAAAAGATTAAAATATATAGATAAATATACCTATATATAGTCTTAAAAAGCAATTTATAATTCTAGACCTCGGAAAAATAAATAAAAATCATAAACATATACTTTATAAAATAGTAAACATTTTTTATAACCTAAAATTAACAAAATTAGTTATTATTTTTAATCGGATTTTGAATTCTTTTTTAGGAGGTTTTTCCTTGTTGGTCCACGTGGACCAACCAGGTGGCTCAGAAAGTTGACCGAGGGTCAACTGTCTGACCCCCCTCATAAAGGTTGTCAGAACTGCATTCTCACCTCGTTTCTCCCAATTTTGAGGCTTGCACCCTTCATCCTTTAGCGTCGACTTCTTCTTGGATTTTTCTCCTTGTACATCCATGATTCTCGTCGGGTACATAGATCACCCAAGATCCTCCTCGTTCATTCAGTATCTCATCTCGAAGAGTGCTCCATGACCTCTCCACCATCCTGTACATAAACATATCCTTCACCTTCTATGATTTTTCGAGTCTCCTTTGGCTCGCATTTCTCCCTACTTTTGCACCCAAACGGCGGGGAGCGGTGACAGCCTTCACGTCGTGCATCTAGGCTCGAGAGAGGCAACCTTGGGTGGTCTCCAACATTTCCGGCGAACCCTCACCATAGACGTTCTATCTCTGGCGTGTCTGGCGATTGAGGTCCACCTTTATTGTTTTTCTTGCACGTTAGTTTACGTTTAATCCTAGGTTGTTGATTTCCGCATTTCCTTTTTCTCTTGTTTCACATTCGTTCACCCTAGCCGGAGTTCACTCCGGCGAGCTTTGCTTTCACATCCCCATGTTCCCAACTGCCCTGCTATGGTGTCGAGCCAACTTGCCCTCGACCCCATCACCTTTTCTTGCTGGAACAGTACCATACCAAGCCACCTGGGAGCGGTTTTGAGCTTCACCGAAGGTACTTGGGGTACCTATGCTCTGTCGTCCTTGCGAGTGTACCTCGGCGCCTCTCCAATCGTTTTGTGGCTTCCAGGCGATAGAAGACACCTGCAGGAAGTGTTCCGGCCATTTGGAGCTTGAAGTAGCACTAAAGGAGGGAGATCGAGCTCGACGAACCTCGCTGTGGCGGAGTTCTTCCCATTTCATCCTCCCCTCTCCATGACCGTTGATCTGGTCGTGTTCTTCCTGGTAGACAACAGCCGTTGGATCTCCGTATGCCAACACCATCGATCATCTCGTGGATATCTAACTGTGGCCGTCAAGCCGAAGTGTCATCGTCACTTGTAAGCGCGCCACATGGCAAGTCAACGAAGATCGAAGATCCACCGTTGGATCCACTCTTGTGTGGGTATTTTGCTTCTTAACCCACACATTTTTGTATTTAATATTCAGATCAGAAACATTAATTTGTAGTTACTTTTATATTGTGAAATTTGCAACAAAACCCATGTGCTTTCTATATTTCCTATTAGGTACGTGCTTTCTATATTTATTATTAGGTCCACGCCACATCACCTTACTTGGCACATCACGTAAGGTGGCGATTTTGCGGCAGGACCCTTCGGGGTTTGCATATTTCGAATTAGTCTTGTAATTTTATAATGCAGTTATATATTTTTGGACAAATTACAATTGCCCCTGGGTTTTTGGAAAATACATTTTGACACCCGCCAAGGGCGTACGTGTTTTGTATTGGTCCAGTAACTTTTTAAATCAGTTATAAATTTTGGTGAATTTTGTACACGTGATTTTGGAAAATACAATTTGTAGTTGCCCCTGGGTTTGTACATGTGATTTTGGAGTTTTTGCAGAGATACCCTTGGGGTTATGGTATTTTGTATTGGTCTAGGAATTTTATTAATCAGTTATAAATTTTGGTGAAATTTGCACTTTGGCGGCTGTACTTATTGATATACACAAAAATACCCCTGCTAGGAGTATAGTTTCTCTTTATTTTCTCTATTTAATTCATGCATCTATAGAACTCGAAAAAAATCCCCAAAAATAGAATTAATCTCCTGTTACATTGCACTTTAATGGCATATTTTTATTTTACATTTTTGAAGCATTTTATTATTTATAAAAATCAAAAAGTGACTTTTTTGTCCTTATTTTCAAAAGAAAATACCTAAAAATTATAAATCTTTTTTGAAAAATTCAAAAAATAATATTTCATATTTATTTTATGTATTTTACAACTTCAGATTAAAGCTCACTAAAAAATATAAAAGAAAACTCTAACAAAAGATAGAAAAACCCCTAAAACCTTTATAGAAATACAAAAAATCCTTAAAATCAAAAAATATATATTTTCTATCTTTGAATTTTCTCTATATTATTTTTTTAAATTAATTAGGAGAATATTTGATGATTTTTACTATTTTTCATCTCCATTTTAATTTCGGATATTTATTTTATTCCATGTTTTAGGGTATTTTTGAGTTTAAAAATATATACAAGTTAGCAAAATTATCTAAAAATGACAAAAAGAAAAAAAATTATTTCCTATTTTTTGACTATTTTCCCCTATTTTTACGTATATATTACCTCTCTCTTAACTATATTGTATATATACTCTATATTGCTTTATGTTTCTATTTAAAAGAAAAGCAAACTATAAAAATACAAAATATAAAAAGAAAATACAAAATTAGAAAATAAAAATCAAATATAAAATATAAAATCAAAAAATAAAATTAAAATATATAAAATTAAAAACCCACAAAAATGTCACACATATAAACAAACACATCACATTTACTCTTGTGCATTCTTTGCCCCGATCTACCTACTTGTTCCATGTGTTCGACCTCTACATTACTTGCACTATACACATATTTTGTAGAGTTATAATAAATTTTAACTCTGCATTGCTTTTCTTTGTTTGATCATCTATTGTGGGTTAATTATTGTCTGAAGTCCAGATTTCGTGCGAGGTCAACTCGATAACTCTTGATTTGCCTTGTGAATTAACATGACCTCCGCAAAATCCGTTTCAACAGGGACACAGTGCAATTTCCTATGGGTAATGTGTGTATGTATGTGTGTGTCATGTCCAGCTTGATTGACGGTTTTGGTTCTGCCACACCGCGTCAGTTAAGATCGGGCTACTCACAGGGTAATGCGATTCAATCTAAATCAAGGACCCATATTAGATTTGGGCCCATCCTTCAATCCGATGGCTGCAAGGCTATGAGGAAGAATAGTGAAGAATATTTCTTATTTCTCGCTTTGGTCATCTCCTACTCCTTGATCTACTAACCTGACGTGTTACTGAGTAGCCCAAAATCCTATCGAGGGCCCTCCGTGTCTGCTGGTTGCTTCAAAGGGGTCCAAAATCCTATCGAGGGCCCAGTTCTTTTTCAGTACTTAGAGGTCATGTTCTTCAATCATATTAACTTCCATGTGAGTCCTCTTGAGCCCAAACTTGCACAAAAGTGTTCGTGTCTCAAGGATAATTCACCTCAACCCAGATTGAAGTTTAATGGCATATGAAATTAGGTGGATGGTCACTAAGAAAACATGGCATCAACATTAGCTAATATGCATGCCTAGTGCTCGACCAATAATCATAATGCGCTCACCAAAATAGTGGGCGAGCACGTGTGCTTGCTCCCCTTGTGCGTACAAATGGCCTAGTAGTACACCCATATGCATGAGCATGCGTGCACTCTCAGTCATCGCCCGTCAAAATGGGTGGGCACATTGTGCACGCCCATGTGCTTGCCCATGTCCCCATCTTACATGAACATGACGACCAATGGGAGAGCGCATGGTCTTGCAATCGGCGAGCACATGGTATCTCAATGTATAATTGGAAAAAAATTACAAGTTTGTTAGGGTTTTTAACCCCCATCGAACCGATAATACATGCTCTAAAATAGCAGATGTATGAAAGGTTTACCAAGATTATATCTGAGATAGTGATTGAAATGAAGTATTTGATAGTCCATCTATGTATTATATCTTCTACATCTAAGTTAATTAATAAGGAATGACCAACCAAATATCTTCTTCTTAAACTAAACAGATAAAAATTCCCATTGGAAAGCTTAAAATATTGTATATAGACAATACACATAAAAAATGTTTAAAGTTCATATTAATCTAAAGACATTCTCTATTCTACTATTAAGGAAAATCACTACTTTTTCTTGGCCTGAAAAATCTTGGAGATCAAAATCTATTTTGATTTCTTTTTTTTCTATTTACATTTCTTTGTACCTTCTATATATTCAGGCTTCTTTTCCAGGATCAGTATCTTCCTCCTCTCTCTCTCTCTTCCTTTTCATTCTCCTCGTGATGTACTGGTGGTCTTTGTGACCTATCAAAATTTTATAAATATAAGCAAGTAAAGAAGGAAAATGAATATTTATAATATATGTAGATTACACATATATTAATGCTTACATGTATGCCATGAAACTTCCCGAGGATTGGTCACTTAGTGCACCATCATTGCCATTTGATACTCCATATATGGCGATGGTTGTTGTGACAACTAAGGCTGGGAATAGAATGGTTGGCCATAAGCAGAGATGGAGGAAGATCACCAAATGTTTGCTTCATGTTGGCAAAACCAACATCCTTGTCCTCCAAAACCTATAATCATAAGTTTATAACCATACAGACGGCAATGTATAATCATTTAATTGCTTAAATATTATTTTACTAAGCGTGTTCCATAAGGTTTTATCAAATGGGTGTCGCTCGTCTTTGGGAGTGCTTGCCACATTTCAGCATTAAGGGCTATATTTCGTTCATGAAATTGAAATTAATTAATTAATAACAAAATAAATATCTAATGTAGTTTTTAACTCCACTAATCACTTCAACAAACCAAAAAAAGTAACCATCACTTGTCGCATAGGTCTTAAACCACCATTCATCAATATATAGTTCCATTTCCAACTTAGAATCCTGAAAAATAAAAATGTATATATTAAAAATGTATATATTAAAAATGTATATAATAAAAAATAATGCATATATCTGAAATTAATATTGTAATTTCTGTATAATATTCTTGAAGTTATATACCAGCTCGACTCGTATTCGATTGTTGCTTTTAGAGCTACGTGTTGTTCTAATATTTTTCTTTTGGTAATTCTCTATACGCGTCATGGACCTCTTCCCAAACTCAACATCAGAATTAAAAGAGTCACAAAGCTAATCCACGTGAAAAATTTATCATAACATATTTAGATAATTTAATATTTAAAATTATCAATCTATAAAAATAAATACCTCTCATCGGTGCACCAAGTTGGCCATCTCCTCCAAACATGTCTTTCTATGTGAGTCCCTTCTATCCTTGAAAAAATATGTCGCTCATTCTCTTCTACATTATAAGTGTAAAGGCTCGATGGCAGGACTCCTTCCCTAAACTAGGAGCAAAATGATACCTACCTTGAAAATTTTCAAAAAAAACATCAGGTAACCGAATATATATAAGAATATATTACCTTTTGAATTTAAATTTCTTACCAAAAAAATCGAATAGCCTCTTCGGCTCAATCGTGGGAATACGACACCGTCGAAACTCTGTGCATATTGTATGCACCTTGATAATATTCGTTATTTCTTTATCAACCTTGTTGCTATTCATAAAATCCCTATATAAAATGAGGATTAGATCATATATCTATATGGATGAAAATTCTAATGAAATTCAAATTACGAATGATATTTACCTCTCATCCACTGAAATCTGGAGAAGAGAGGAGGAATCAAAAGAGTGACATCCCTCCTACAACACATACATATGCACATCTATGCTCTGACGTGCAGAAGATGAAGAAGCCAAATCCATAGAAGGACGAACTGGAACTGAGATAGGGCAGGGCTCGTGACCCTCAAGCCTTCTCCAAATTTCAGAGCTTGATCCACTGCTCGATGGATCTTTGATGAATTGTCATTCATGCACATTTATTCATTAATTTTATTCTTTAAATCACCATATAAATGCATGTATATGTCATGAACATACCTAATTTAACACATGTTTGTTAATCAATATATTGTGTATAAACTCATGTAATTAAACCCTAAAATGAAAGAATAAATAAAAGAAAAATAAAGGAGGTATGATAGATAATCACTAGACCTAACCCCCGAGAAGAAGTCAAGTATTGACTTGGTCGACTAAGAATAAAGTAGGGGGACATAAGGGAAAATAATGTACCTGTGTACTTCAGAAACCCTAATTTTTATAAGGGTGCATATTTGTGTATAGCATGTTTTTACATCATTTTATTTCACACTCTACACAACTTAAATAATCATTTGCTCAACATGAAATTTGTATTTACTAATATATATTAAATAATAAAAATATTGGCCAAATTATTTGATGCATAGATCACTTTGTACACTCAGTTGATAAAGGAATAAAATGAACTTTCATATCAATGTATTCTCAATACGAGCCTAAATTGAACCAAACTCACCTTTATTTTTTAAAAATTAAATTCTCTATCTAATGAAGGTGGTTTCATTTTAATCAGAGTTAAGATGCAAAAGCCGACTAATTGGGATACATTGGGATATGTATATATGTATTTTTACCTAATTACTTATTGTATACTTTTTTTTTCATCTTATGTTTTTAAATAAGTGCATATAGTGCATAAAAAATATTAAAAATTAAAATAAAAATGGAATAACCTCAAAAATACCAAAAAGAATTGATATACATAAAATAATAAGCATATTCTACCTACAATGTGCACATATGTAATTAATATATAAATAAATAATAAACAAAAATCTCCAGAACTTATATTAATAACTCTTAAATAATATTTAATTAAATAACATATTTTACAATGGTATTATTTATGTACGAAAATAAAAATAAAAGTACATATTGTATATATTAATAATATATTTATATAATAATACATTAATAATTAAACATCATAAATAGAGTGATAAAAATAAATAAAAACCACTATAAATAGTTTACTAAATAAGAAACAACTTTTGTATTTTTACTTTTATTTAATAAAAAATGTAGATATTTTATAGTTTATTTTCCCTTTTTTTGTTTTTGTCTTTTTATGCTGGCATGGCTGTCGATATGGACCAATCACCCCTCTTGGATTGTTGATTGATGGTCAAAAGCCCCCTACCCTATGCAGCCTACCAGACATTGTCTCCCCCATTACTTCTTGATTTTTTTCCATGCGAACCTGTTCTTATTTTGGCCTCTACTTCTTCGTACTTTTTGTTGATCAGATCACTCTATTCACGTCATATCTTTTTTGTTCAATTTCAATGGGTCATTTGGCTAAAACCCTAATCAATTTGTCACTTTTTCCTCACATGTATAGAGTATTCACCTCCTTCAGTTTGGGTTCATTGTCCACTTGCCTCATGTAACCCCTAAGCTCATTTGTGAAGCCCTTCCCCCCCCTCCCCCGTGACAGAAGACTAGAGCTCCTGATCTAAGGTGTGGATAAAGGAGGAGGAGGTCGTACCACTTCGTTGGTGAACTTCCACTGAACCTCTACTCCCAGGCTCTATACTCTGGTGAGATGATATTTCTTTCCATATTCATGTTCCTTAATGTTTCAACAACTTAGATTTAATTTATTTTCACTTTAATTTAGTCTATATGAACCAAAAATTCATAATTTTGAAGTGGTCAGAGCTTGAAGCTCCAACCTCTGTTCAACTAATAAATCTCGCCTCACTCACTCCACTCATCCTCATCACTTTCCTCATCGCTTCTCCATTGTCAAACACTTGAGACCTCGCTCGCCACTCCATTCCACGTCATTTTTTCTTACTTTTGGGTTTGGAAGCTTCACTTTCATGCCCTTGTTCTAACACTGCAGGTAGTGGATGAAAAGGACCCCATCTGGGGGGATCCAAGATAGGAAAGAGGTCTCCAGGTACCTCAAGCTTCACCGGACCACCAGAACCCCATCAATGGGTCCTGGATCTCTTTAAAGGCACCTGTAGCAACGGAACATTCCGATGAACCCTTGGAGCATCTCAACAGCTTGTGAGACAACTGGAGTCGTGTAGAAGCCTGGATTGAGTCAACTCCAGCTCCATGTTCTTTCCAATTTGTCCAGAGTCCTCATCCACCATCCAATCAAGAGAGCACGCTAGATACAGTAGGAGTTGACATACCGAGCTCCTTATCCACTGTCTGATCCTCTCTCGGATCTAATCTGACCCGATCGTCGTTAAAGTGTCACCGGGCAATCTAGGCCATTGAATCTTTAAGTGAGCACATCTCCGCCATTGATCAGTGCACAAAGGAGTGGATAATTTTCACCTAATCCCTCTAACTTTTTGCATTTATAATTTTGTCTTGTAATTATTTAAAGCAACGTTAAAAATTTCAGATATTTTGCAACTTCAACCTTGAACTATCAATTATTTGCTATTTATTCCAATCCACGACACCTCACATGGACTCCCACGTGAGGCCATTTGGTGGAAATTTTGCATATTGTACCCTAAACTTTGTTGGATTTGTTGCAAAATTATGAAAATACTTGCATTTTAGTCCCTGCCAGTTCAAATGAAAAGCACATTTAATTCAATTGTTTTGTATTAGGTGCCCTGAACTTTAGTTTAATTGTTTAAATACCCTATCAAGCATTTTAAAATACTAATTTAAGGGTTGAAACCCCCAGGACTTTATTCGTAAATAGTCCATGTATTATTGAATGAATTGTAGTTATTTGTCTTAATTAGTTTAATTATCTACTTAACTCCAAAAATTCTCAGAAAATTATTTTAAATTCCTTATATGATATTTTCTCACATATATTCTTATTAAGGTATTTATTGTTATTTTTATATTTATAAAAATTCAAAAATAAGTTATATTTCACTATTTTGACTTATAAAAATCATAAAAATTCAAGTATCGCTATAAAAATTACCAAGAATAGAGTAGGTGTATTTTACTGCATTTTACAACATAATCTAAATCCACTAAAAAATACAAAATATAAATCTTAAAAATTGTAAAATACATAAAAACTTAAAAAATCATAGAAAAGCAAATAAAAATCTCAAAAATTTGTTTTAAGCTCCAAATTTTCTTTATTTTGTTCTCTATATAGGAAAATTCACTTTGAGTCATTTTTGATCTGATAGATATTTATCAGTCCCATTTCAAACTCCTAGATTTAATGTTTAGTTTTTTGTATATTTTAAACTTTGAAATACATAAATGCTCAAAAATACCCTATAAAATACCATAAAAGAGAAAAATTATAAAAAACAAAAATATTTTATTTTCTGCATTTCGAGTTCACTACTATCTTTTAAAATAGAAAAGATCCATTTTTATCTCTCTTTTATCTCTCACCTATATTAGTATATATCTGATATAAAAATTAATTAAAAACATTTGCAAAATTAAAAACTCCTAAAAAATATAAATCTAAATAAAAATGATATTAAAAATCACATATAAATTAAAAACCCACAAAATTAAATAAAACCCAAAAAGGCTGCAAAACCAACAAAAACACTTTGTTTAATTATTTAAATTAGGTCCTATTTTTTTGATTTACCCATGTTTGCTCCGGCGGATGACACTCTACCTTCTTGCCTTATACATATCTCATGTCGAGTTAAATAAATTTCAAAACTCATATACTTTGCATGTTTCCTTTGCCCATACACACCCGTGAGTTTGATAATTGTTGAGAGACAATTAGATTGGAAACAGAGTGCTGAGAGAGCGGTCTATACAGCACGTACATGATCTGATTTGTCGAACACCGAATACCCTCCAAGACCAGACCCCTTTTGGTTATTTATCTGGGATATTCTTTCAGTGAATCAACAATTGACATCGTTGCTGGGGAGCAATAGTTGGTTAGATTAGCAGCATGGCACTTAGATTTATTTACTTTGTTTGCTTGCATATTTATTTACTTAGCTTTCTATATTATCTTGCTTATAATTGTTTTGTTTCTGACATTGTCTCTTGACTACATTTATTGTAAGGGACCGCTTATCATGGGAGGTCATCTTCGGATATCTATTACATACGTGAGAGGCGCAGTCAGTCAGTCTTTGTCGAACAGAGGGAGAGAGCCACAAAGGCAACCAGGGGTCATCATTAGAATTAATGTAGACTATTTATTGTGTGTGACAGATTATTTGAACTTGTAATAAACTTAGACTAGTCCTGACACTTAGATTATTTGGGGTCTATTTTGCCAAGTGATGGTGCACTTCGGGAACGTCATTAGGTGTTTGACAGTATTTACAGTTTTCTTTGATTCTTTTCTTTCTCCTTATTTTTATCCTTATTTTCCACTTTGTTTTGTTTCTCATGATTTTTTTGTGTTTTGGCCTCTATTTTCTTTGTTTCTTGTGAATGAGCCCATTGACATTAGGATTGCTTAATCGAGTAATGTAGGTCCCAAGCTTAAAATATATCATGCTCCTATGGTCACTTTGATTGGACATAGATTCAAATTAATCTGATGCTTCGTGTAATAGAAATTCCTGATATAGGGCAATTTCACACCATTGCATGCATTTAATATAATTTCAATTCTCTATAGCATCTCCCATGGAGAGCGCTGGGAAGCAACGTGAGTCTTCTTACTGAGCATATGACATACGATACGGTGATGAGTTTTCTGGCATCGTGTTTTCTTGCATTGCTTTTCTGTCCTCTCCTCCATTTTTGAGCACTTAGGAAAAACAAAGGGAAACCAAGAAATCATTAGGCCTTTGCATAACAATACTCAAAACAAGTGATAATCCAAAAAAATAAAAAAGGGATTGATAATGAAAAGTTTACCTAATTCTAAAAACCATAACAAACTTTGTTGTGTTGGATTTATAAAACCCGCATTGTTTTCAGGTTCCTTCTAAACAAAGTGCGGCACGATCCATAAGGAATAGAGCATGAATCCCAACTTGGATATTGCCTTATTATTCGCATGGATTCATGAAGAACCGGTGCTTCTATCGTACGTGGGTGAGTAAGGAAAGGTTGATGATGATGCTCTCCTTGTGTAGAACATCCGGCCTAGTCGGAAGTACTAAGCATAGACCATGCCCTTACAAGGGTGTATGTCTTGTTTCATGTCTGAGTAGAGCCTCGACTGCTTGCGGGCTTGCTCTGAAGTATTTGATTTGTCATTATCAGCTTCCTCCCTCTACTTCTTTGGCTAAGTAGTGAATCCAAATATGAAAACAAGGACCTTAAAAAAGTATAGACTACTGGTTACAAAGGAGGTGGGAAGTACATGATGATTGTCGGGTAGTACTCACCCACTTATAGAATTAGCCTCTAAGGACAAGTGAAAAGATAATTGTCAGAAAAAAATCAATAAAATTGAGAATATAATTGTCGAACTCATACGACTCGTTGTGTTGAGTTCGTGAATCAACCCTTATTTTGAGTTTTGTTTAGATAAATATCAAAGCATGTCAAGATCAAAAATTTCATGCACTTTGCACCCTTTAATCTCTACTTCTCTTCTTCTACTTCTTATTCATCCCTCTCACTTTGAACCTTCTCTTCTCAATTCCTCTTGAATCCATCTTCCATCATGTCTTCTTATTCTATCATCACGTCGCTTCTCTTGCCATCACGATGTCACATCTTAGAGATTTATGTTCAGACTTCATGAACACCTACATCGACTCCAGAATGCCAACATTGCTGCTTAATCGGAGAGATTTTTGAGAGTTGTGTTCGACTTTTGCAAACCTCTTTTTAGATTCCTTGATCTTCCCTCCACCTAGGATTCAAGATGACTCTCTTCCCGACGTCTCTTCTTTCACTACACATATATCTCCAATAAATCTGTTATTAGAGTTTGAATCTAAGATCGGAGTAACCTTTTAGACTCCATCGTCTTTGTAGACAAATCAGGGCTCGTTTCACGATGCAGATCACAATCTCTATATGGAGTCAGATAGTAATATTGATTCAGATATTCCTCCTTATCGACAAGTTAAGGCACAATGATTCGATCAAGATGTGGATCAGAACAAAGTCAACACACAGATTATTGCATCCATTCATATCATCCTGCAATAGTTGATTGAGCAAGCCAATACCCTAGCTACCTTTCAAGAGATGTTAATGGAGATAAGGAGGGAACATGAAAATCGAGGAGGATGTGCACAAGGATGAGAAGGAGGAGCTGTAGGAGGAGACTGTGGTGGAGGGGACGAGGAAAGAGAGATCGAACATAATCTGACTCTCAAGGAGACATACAACCCTGTAAGTTCAAGTGCAATAGGCTCGAGAAGAGGATGTGGAGAAGATAATGGATGGTATCCAGTGTAGCTACACATCCTGGGATGTTTGACTCATGTAACCAAGTCATCCAACTACAGGCTCACATGAATACTTTGACTTTGAAGTATAAACGTGCTCATTGAATACATACTCTGACATGATTTTATTTTTCATTGATTTTTTGCCTCTCTATTCTTTTTGGAGTTTTTGATTTTGCATTTTTTGAACACTATTTACAACAACATTTACGTAAGGACTTTTTCCTCTTAATCCATGGACAATCCCTCTTTTAAAGCTTTATTGCGACCCACAATATTTTCTCTTTGGACCTTGTCACCACTTGATTGGTTGGGGTACAATGGCCACATATTGTGACTTTGTATGTTTCCATTCTCTTGTGTCTCATGCTGGAAAATCCAACCCTCTACTACTTAAATTGAGTTGAGTAAAGTGTAAGGTGCATGTATGAAACTTTGGCCACTGTCTAAAAAGTCATGCACGTGTCTTGTTCTACTTAAGCACGCCGATATGAGACGTAAACTTAGTCTTACAGTCTCAAAGAATTAAGTCAAGCTGACTTGAGAAGCCTCAAATCCAGTTCCTACAAGGTTCATGTGAATTTAAGTGTATTAAGGTCATAACCAAGCTCCAATCTTCATATTTTACTTAGACTAGTTCACTTGTCAATATTATTCAAAAAAATGCAAATGCAAGGTATTTTTATGGAATATATTAGTCTAATTTTGAACTTTTTATGTGATTTTAAAAGAGTTTTACGAATGTTTAGAGGTCTTATCAAAGTATTTTGCAAATTTTTGTGGTATTTTGAGAAAATTTTCAAAAACTAGGTATTTTTGAAAATGTTATTACAATGTGTATGTGCAAGTTTTCACAAATATTCATAGAGGTTGATTGTTTTTCAATACATGGTTTTTATTTATCTATTGTTTAATAAAAGTTTTATAAAAGAATTTAATTTTAAGTAATATTTTCACAATTGTACAAATTTTTCTCAAAATAATTTGAAAAAGTTTTTACAAATATTTTACAAAGATTTGAAATCATTTTACAAAGATTTTTGAAAGGTATGAATAAAATTTTCAATTCATTTTACAAACATTTTTATAAATCATTTGCAAAGTATTTTCAAACCATTTTATTCAAACATTTTTACAATAATTTTAAAATATTTACAAAAGGAAATTTTGCAAACTATTTCAAATATTCTACAAGGATTTTCTAAAGGGTCCGAGAAGATTTTTCAAGATACTTTTACAACCAATTTTCAAATCTTTTATAAAACATTTTTAAACTTTTTATTGAACATGTTCACAACAAGTTAGCAAGAGTTATTCAATATTTTTATCGTATAACCTTACCTAATATATAAGAGTCAAATTATATAAAACAAAGGTTATGTCTAAAGTATATATGTAATATATACTACCCTATACTTAACCTGAACTATGTCCTCATAGTGACCCAAGAGTAAAAGGGAAGACATTACTTAAGCTGAATATAACATAATACAAGAATTGACTCAAATAAAAGAATGAAGTTGTTCACCCCCCTATACTTAGGATCAATTAATCCCAAGTATAGTAGTCTGTACATAAAGCGGGAATGATCGAGGATGAGAGTATACAAAATCACATACTCAATCTCCCACTATACTTGGGTGAAAGAACCCTAATTACAAATCAGAGTATCATTAAGCTAGGAGACAAGGGAACAAAGAGTGAAAACTCAAGACACTCATCCCCACCATACTAAGGACAAGTTCATCCTAAATATAGCATTGATGAAAGTGATGAGTAAATAAGTAGAATAAGGAACAAAGAATGAAAGGAAAAGAAAAGAACTGAAATGAAGGAGTATTTTTGAGATCAAGTATCCGAATACTCTGATTGTTCAATATCTTTCTGAAATACCACTTCAACTGAGTCAAGCATGGACATGAATGTATCATGATCTACATACGGCTTAAGCAACTATACATTGACTACAAATGGATGTGTGTCAGATGACAATTCTGATATGAGAATGCTACCATTGTCATACATTGTTCACGAGAAATAGTCTGGTCCACTTGCTCTTTAATTTGCTCAGGAAAAGCTTGAATTTTGTATTGAACAATCAAACCTTCTGACATGGCTAGAAAGGCTTCCTTCTAATATGCTCGTCATGCCAGCTCTTGACATTCTCCTTGTACATCAAGTTATTGTCGTTTGCATAATCTTTGAATTCTAGGAGTCTGTCCATATATATCTTACAGTTCTGACCATTGAATTGTGAGTTCAAGTTACATATGTAACTGCCCAAAGTGATTTATGAATTATCTCAACATGCAGATGACATGGCTTACAATAAACAAGCTCATAGGCAGACATACCCAAATAGAGTCTTGTAGGTAGTTCGATAAGCCATAGAAAGGAATCAAGAAGTTGAGATCAATTCTTCCTTATCCGACCATACAAGTTTCTATAGAATAATCTTAATCTCCTTATTAGATAACTCAACCAAACCATTTGATTGACAATGGTAAGGAGATTCAACATGATATTCAATGTCACATTCCTTCACAAGCTTTCTGACCTCTTTGTTCACAAAATGTCTTTCCCCATGTGAAATAAGAATATTAGGTATCCCGAAATGCAAAACAATTTTTTCCTTAAGAAAGCGACATACAATACGACTTTCAATGGAACGAGCGAGGACAACCTCCACCCAACGACTCATGTAATCCAGGGAAAGCATGATGTATTCAAATCCTTGACTGTTAGGAAAAGGGCCCATGAAATTAATACCCCAAGCATTAAATATGTCTGAAATTTGGATGAACTTGAGTGGCATAGAGTCTTTAGAACCAATGGTACCTCCCAATTTCCGATAATTGGTGCAACATTTCACATATGTTGTGGCATCCTTGAATAGTATGGGCCAGTAGAGGACACACTACAATACTTTTGCTACCATACCATTTCCAGAATGGTGTCCTGCTTCGGGCTTGTGACAATGCTCGAGGACACTAGTGTACTCCTCCTAAGGAAAGCACCGTCACCAAATGCAATCTACATTTCTCTATAAAGGTACATATCTTTCCACTGGTAGAAATGTATGCCAGACATAAATTTATCCTTTATGACATGAGTCCAATCTTATGGAACTTTCTCAGATACGAGATGGTTCACAGTCTCGGCATACCAAGGGAGAGAACCAACATTCAAGATTGATTCACCAAAAAAGGTTTCTGTGATATGTATAATACTCAAGGGAGTTTCTGAACTTTTCTAATCTTGACAATTGATCTGTTACCAAAATCTTAACCCCAAGATTATTTATTATTACCAAATCAAATTCTTGAAGTAAAAGGATCCAACAGAGCAGTCATGACTTGGCATCCTGCTTGTCCTATAGGTACCAGATAGTAGAGTGGTTAGTGTAGACAATGCTTTTTGAACCCAAGATATGTGATCTGAATTTCTCAAGGGTGAACAAAACGATCAACAACTCTTTCTCTATTACGATGTAATTTCTCTAGGCATCACCGATGGTTTGGCTAGCATAGTGTATATCAAATGGAACTCCATACATACGCTATCCCAACACAACCTCAATAGCAAAATTTGAAGCATCTGTCATGACCTTGAATGGGATAGACCAATCGTGCAACTGTAGGACATGCACTTGAGTACCCAACTTCTTCAATGTTTTGAATTCAAGGAGAAGCTTATTATCAACAATAAACTTAATATCCTTGATTAGAAACTCAATAAGAGGTTGGGAAATATTGGTGAAGTCTTAGATACATTGTCTGTAGAATTCGATATGCCTAGAAATGAATTCACCTACTTCAGTGTATAGGTGGTTCAAGATTTGCAATGTCATCCACCTTGGTCGGGTCAACCTCCAAAACTCTTTTTTAGATGACGATACTTAACAAAATTCCATCAGTGACCATGAAGTGGATCTTTTCCCAATAGAGCGTCAGATTGACTTCGCAACATCTCATAAGTACTTCGTATAGATCCATCAATGAAGTGCCAAAATCATTGCTAGAGGTTTATAAATCATCCATGAACACCTCCAGAAAACTACCTGCCATGTCAATGAACACAATCAACATACACCTTTGGAATGTAGCGGGAGCGTTACATAATCCAAAGGGCATCTGTCGAAAGGTGAAGGTGCGAAACACACAAGTAAATATAGTCTTCTCTTGATCCTCAGGGGCAATCGTCACTTGGTTATACCTAGAGTACCCATCCATGAAACAAAAGAACGCTTCCCTACCAGTCTTTCGACGATTTGGTCAATAAAGGGCATCATAAAAATATCTTTCTTGGTCGCTGAGTTCAGGCATCAATAATCTACACATATATGCCATGACGTAGGTACTTAGCTCGAGATCTCCTCTCCTTTATCATTAGTAACCACAATGATTTTGGCTTTCTTCGGAACCACATGCAATGGGATAACCTAATTAGAATCAGAGATGGGATATATAAAGCGAGCCTCATGCCATTTCGTTATCTCTATCATGAAGACTTCCCAGAGATTAGGATTCAGCCTGTGTTGAAACTCATGGTATGGCTTGCTGTCATCCTCTAAGTAGATGTGATGTAAACACACGACCATATTTAGCCCACGGAGATCTGAAATGTTCCAACCAAGGTCCTTGAGGTTTTTCTGGAGAATCTCTAACAAGCGAGACTATTGGTCAATGATAATTTGCAAATTGATGATGACCAGATACTGATTGGGCTCACTCGTAAGGAAGAGATACTTAAGATTTGTCGAAAGCGACTTCATATCAAGTGGAATCAGATATGACTTCTCAATAACATCTGAAAATGCACTTATTATTGGCAAATGTTTTACCAGTGATTTAGGCTCCATCTCAATTACTCTTGGTTTAGACAATAAAACTCTAAACATATATGTGATCATTTCCTTTTGTTCTGTTTGGGATGGGTATTCTTGAAGTTAATGGACCGGCTCTTCAATTTCTCCCTCATCAGTGGCTATGGAGCAATATTCAACTATGCTTTCAAGGTCTTCCATTAGTAAGAGGAATTCTTTGATCTTGGTTTCAGTCCACAAAATATCGAAATCTATGATTTCCTCAAGTATGTCACAATCAGCTTCATGAATAGACATCCTTTTTTCTAATGTACAATTTTGATTCTTCAATTTAATACGCATCTCTATGGTAACCCTATCACACCTGGAACAAAATGTGATCTTTCCAAATTCATAATCAAATATCGCCTAGGATGTTTGTAGGAACAACCGATCAAGTATGATTGGTGTCTTGAGTGATGATACCAAGGAGTCCATGTAAATGACAATGAAGTCTGTTGAGAATTTCATACCTTTCACCATTATGATAATGTCTTCCAGCGCTCCAAATGGTCACTTAACGAATTGATCAAAAAACTAAAGGATAATTCTGGTTGGTTTGAGCAGATCAACCCCGAATTCCTTGACCAAGGAAGTGGCCAATAGGTTGATAGAAGACCCGCTATCAAGTACATTGCGATCCAATATCTGATTGAAAATCTCACATTGGATCAAAGGGGCTCCTTTGTATTTCTTATTTTATGGGAGGTTGTTGATCGCGTTCACAATTGCCATGGTGAGGATATGTTTCTCTGCTAGCTTGCATCGAATCTTGTGGGGCTGACGCTTCGTTGTGCATGCCTCTTTCAGACCTCTCTTAATATTAGGCATTCATTCTATGCCTTGTAACAGTGGCATCTCAAGCATGATATTCTTTAGAATTTCAATAATTCAAGGATCATATAAAATAGTTTTAAATTTTCTGATTGTTTTAATTTTCATTGCTTCTGGAAATGGAACAGACACATTTTCAAAGGCATCATCTTTTTCACTGAAAGAGTCATCTTGTACATCAGGATAACTAGAAATGGTACAATCATCTAATACAGGGGGTGAGGTAAAAATTGGAAATTCAACCTCGTTGACTCGAATGGGATTTGCTGCTAGAGCTAGCATCTCCTTGGCTACATCAGATCGACTTTTGCTATTATTGTTGGTGTTATGATTTTCTTCATTTTTCTGATTTTTTAGTGATTCAGATATGGCTCCTCCATGTGCATTGGTCCCATTTCTCTGTGCTGGCTTAGCTGCTGGTGTAGAAAACTCACCTACAGAAGCTTTATTTTTCCCCTTTGCAGCTATAGATGACTGTAATGTCCTACTGCTACTGAGTTTCACAACATATATAACATAAAATATAGTATACCTACATTAAAGGATGGTGGGGCACTATGAGATAACATCTCCCTATGCTTGAAGTTGTTGGTGTTGGCCTCTAACTATGCTGGTATGATCATTTTCACAGCTGTGAGGTCATCAATATTCTGGCTCATCTCATTCATGGTCTTGCTCAACTAAGCCAAACAATCCAGAGAGAGATTCACAGGAGCAACCTCGGATTATTCAACAACATGATGTTGTTGAGGCTGGTAGTAGTAAGGCCTTCGCTGGAAGTTATGAAACTTATGCTGAGGGTACTGCTTGTATTGATATCGTGGAGGGTAATTCTGATATGGTCCCACCGATTGTTGATAGAAATGTTTGTGATAAGCCGACAACTGGAAGTTTTGTCTCCAAGTGTAATTATGATGCAGTGGAGACTGGTAGTGTGGTTGTTGTTGATGCTGGTGTTGTTGGAAGTTCCATCCACCATGATTCTAGTGGAATGGACTCTTGGCATGTGCTTGACCTTGTTGTTGTCCACCAGGATGGAGCGTAGGCTCTTCAAATTTTTAAATGGCATCCACTTCATTGATCTCCAGGGGTGGAGAGAGGGTGAATGACTTAAAATAAGCTAGGGATTCTGGATGGTAGACGACCATTTGTGAGTGTTGCGGTAATTATGTACCCTGATATAGTTCTTGCATGTAACAAACATGTTGTACTAAATGCGATAGTGTTGGACTTTACTGTTGTAGTGATGGAGAAGATGCCTTCTCTTTCATCTCAGCTACAGTAGTCTCGTTAGATGCACCCACAACATGGACGACATTAATGGAGACGATGAGAAGATTCAACTGTTGTGTAATCAAAATTGAGCTTTTCCAGCTACTTTGTTCTTTGTTCGATCTCATTAATTTTTTCTACGTCTTGTGACTATTTTTCTATTTTCACCTTGGAGAGATGGTTCTCTATTATGCTTAGTTTGGAACTCTCATCTTTCCTATCTTATTCATACTATGTTGCTGCCATGTTGATGACTTTGTAAGAAATTTATGGAGTGTTCTAGAATGAACAAGAGGAGGACAATGTTGTTGATTCTTTGACCTTTTATTTAAATATTTTCCAGACCATGTCCTTGTCTTTATTGAAGTGTGATCCTCCACAATCGGCATCCACAAGCTGTTGGTTCTCTTGATGTAATCCCCTAAAAATGTTCTGCACATGGCTTGTCTTTGGTAGATCACGGTGGGGACACTTATGAATTGTTGCTATGACTTGTGGAAAGGCTCATGGGATAATTGTGAGAAGTTGGATATGAGAGTTCTCATCTTACTGAGAAACCCAGGGGATAGTACTTGTGTAGAAATGCAGATTTCAGTTCTTCCCATGTCATGACCACTTTCCTAAGATGATTAATCCAATAGAGAGACTTATACTGAAGGTTAAAAAAGAAATCAGTCATCTTCACCACCTCAAGTAGTATGTTTGTGTAATGCATGGGATCACAAATGTGGTTGAATTGCTACAAGTGGATATAGGATTCTACATTTGCATTTTTGTGGAAAGTGGGCAGAAGAGGTAGTAGTGATGTCTTCATCTTAAAGTGACCATGAATATGCGAAATGCGGATCACTATATTGTGACCTAATTATTTATTGTATAATTTTTTTTCATCTTATATTTAAGTGTATATAGTGTATATAACATATTTAAAATAAAAATAAAATAACCATAAATTACAAAAAGTATTTATATACATAAAATAATAGGTATATTCTTCCTATAATGGGCACATATGTGTAATTATTAATATAAATAAATAAATAAATACAATTCCCATAAATATGTATTAATACCTCCTAAGTAATATTATAAATAAAAAAATTATTTCATAATGGTATTATTTATTTCAATAAAAAATAAAATTAAAAGTACATATTATATATATATATTAATAATACCTATATATAATAACACATGCATAAATAAACCTAATAAATAGAGTGATAAAATAAATAAAAATCAACATAAAATAATTTATTATATAAGAAATAAATGTTTTTATTTAGACTTTTATTTAATAAAATACATAGCTATTTATATTTTATTTTCTCTTCTTTTAGTTTGTTTTGTCTTTTCGTGCCGGTATGGTTGCCGATGTGGACCAATCACCGCTCTTGGATTGCAGACCAATGGCTAATAGCCACCCTACCCTATGCAGCTTATCAGACAGTGTCTCCCATGTACCTTCTTTATTTTTCCATATGGCCCTCTTCATCTTTTGACCCCTGTCTCTTCTTACTATTTGTTTATTGTATCAACTTTATTCACGCCATATATTTTTTATTCAATTTTGTTGTGTCGTTTGGTCAAAACCCTGATTCTTCATTTTGGGTCCTTTATCACCACTTGCCTCATGTAACCGCAAACTCATTTGTAAAGCCCCCCCACCTGTGACAGAAGGCCAAACCTATTGATCTAAGGCACAAACAAAGAGGAGGAGGTTGAATCCACTATGCCGACAAACATCCGGTGAACCTCTGCTCCCAGGCGTTATGCACTAGTGCGCTGATATTTCTTTGCATATTTATGTTCCTTAATATTTCAATAGCTTAGATTTAGTTTCTTTCTTATTTGAGTTTCATATGATATCAACCAAAAATATAAAAAATTGAAGTGGTCAGAGCTTTAAGCTCTAGCTTCTGTTCAAGCACTCATCCTCGCCTCACTCACTCTGCTCACCCTTATCACTTTACTCATCAGTTCTCCATCTCTCAAATGACCCCCTCCCCCTTGATCTTGCACAGATCAAGTTAATTGGGTCTTCTACACTGAAAGTTGAAGACCCCCTGTCCCACTCCATTCCCCATTATTTTTGCTCTTTTTTAGCGTGGAAGCTTCACTTCCATGATCTGGTTCTAACCGCATATGCAGCAAATGAAAAATACCTCATCTGGGGGATCTAAGTCAAGAAAGAGTTCTCTAGGTACCTCAAGCTTCACCAGACCACCAGGACCCCATCGATGGGTCCTAGATCTCTTTTAAGGCACATGTTGCTGCAGAATCTTCCGACGAACCATTGGAGCATCTCAGCAGCTCGTGATACCATCGGAGTCACGCAAAAGCCCAGATTGAGTAACCTCTAGTTCCCTTTCTTTCCAGTTCATCCAGGCTCCTCATCCACCGTCTGATCAATAGCGCATCCAGTTACAATAGTAGTCGTCAAATCAAGCTCTGTATCCAATGTCTAATCCTATCAAAGATATAATACGAGTCGATCATCGATGAAGTGTCAACAGGTCTTCTGGGTCATTGGATCATTGAGTGAGTGCATCTCCATTGTTTATAAGTATGCAAAGGAGTGGGTAATTTTCACTTGACCCCTATGACTTTTTGCATTTACAATTTTATTTTGTTAATAGTTAATGTAGTGTTAAAAGCTTTGGATATTTTGCAACTTCAACCCTGGACTTTCAGTTATTTGTTATTTAGTCTGATCTACGTCAACCTACATGGGCTACCACGTGAGGCCTTTTGGTGGAAATTTCACATATTATACCTTGTACATTGTTTGACCAGTTGCAAAATTATGAAAATATTTTGTGGAGTTGCATTTTAATCCCTGTCAATTCAAATTAAATGTGTATTTAATTGAGACTTTTGCATTGGATGCCCTAGACTTTGGTTTAATTACATAAATACCCTGCTAAGCATTTTTAAGTTGCTGATTTAAGTGTTTTTATTACTGAAAACCCCTTGGACTTTGACAATTTGTTAATAAAGCATGCTTAGGGTTTCTTTACTCGTAAAATAGTCCTTGTATTGCTGAATTAAATGTAGTTACATGTTTTAATTAGTTTAATTAGATGCTTCACACCAAAAATTTTAGGAAATTATTTTAAATACATTATATAATATTCGATCACATATATTTTTATTAAGGTATTTATTATTATTTTCCTATTACTAAAATTCAAAAATAAGTTATATTTTACTATTTTGACTGATAAATAATAAAAAAATCAAATATAGCTCTAAAAATTACCGAATCGTAGGTGTATTTTTTGTATTTAACAATATATAAAATTTAATTTAAAAGACAAAATAAAAACTTTAAAATTTACAAAATATAGAAAAACCTTTAAAAATCATATAAAAGCATATAAAAATCAGAAAAATATGTTTTAAAGCTCCATTTTTTGTCGGATAAAGAAGATAATTAACTTTGGGCCCCATTTTATTGGATAGATATATATTAAGTCCATTTTAAGCTCTTGTATTTTCTATTTTATTTATTTTTGATATTTTAAACTTTAAAAATCCATAAAAAGCTCAAACATAACTTAAAAATATCATAAGCAGAGAAAAATTCACAAAACATAAAAACATTTTATTTTGTGCATTTCGAGTTCATTTACTATATTTTAAAAATACAAAAAGACCATTTTATATATCTCTTATCTATCACATATATTAGTATATATCTGATATAAAATATAACTAAAACATTTGAAAAATGAAAAACTCATTAAAAAATTAATTAAAAATCACATATAATTCATGTATAAATTTAAAACTAACAAAAAATATAAAAACCTAGAAGGTTGCAAAACCAACAAAAATGCTTTGCTCAGTTGTTTAAATTATGTTCTGTTTTGGAGATCTATCTTTGTTTGCTCCCATGGATGACACTCTACCTACTTGCCTTATACATATTTCATGTAGAGTTAAATAAATTTCATAACCCACACACTTGCATGATTCATTTGTTTATACACAACCTTGGGTTTTGATCATTGTCGAGAGCCACACGTATTGAATAACGTATGTCGAGAGAGTGGTCTATACAGCGCGCGTACATGATCTGATTTGTCGGACACCGAAGACCCTCCAAGACCAAACCCCTTTAGGTTATTCATTTGAGATACTCTTTCAACGAATCAACAATTGGTGCTTGAACCCTTCACATAGTCTCTTCATCAACTCTTCCTCCATCTTGCCATGCTTCTAGGATCGTCAGATGATCATTGGATCCATAAGAATCCTTAAATCTTTGTGCCCACATTGTTCTGCTACAAATTAGGGATCTCCTCCTCCAATTTGTTCTTAATTCCTCTTTGTGTGCATTAACCCCTCTAAATCCGTTGCTGGTAAGGAAACCTCATGACAGGAGGAATTCCCACTTGGTTTAAGGTGTTGATTTGGGCTTCTAGAGATTGAGTTACCCCACCGATGGAGAAGCTCCACTAGGTTCAAGCTCCTAGGTCATCCAAGACCAGGTAGGCATATCTACCTTCGTATTTTAATTGTTTTAGTTTCATTTTTATTCAATAGTGTAATTTACTATTTTATTTTATCTGATTGCATCTCTCCTTAATTGAAAACACAAAAAAGAATAATACATCGGAGCACTAGAGTCTGATCCGTTGTTCACTGTTAAAACCTCCTATTACACCTCACCACCTACCTCCACATCTTCATAATTTTTTGTACGCTTTCCAAATCCCTCGATCCACCTCAATTCTACCTATATCGAGCAAATTAGGTCCTCATTTTTTGCCATCATCAGAGACCTCCCATTACACCCCCATTGTTAGTCCTTTCCATGTACAATAGGTTCAAGGCGCATCACCCTTGAGCCTTGAAGCTTCTGATGCAGGTCTGCGAGTGGAAGGACCCAATATGGGGGATGATTTGTTCTTGACTAGCGGCTCCATGTCTTTGAGTTCCTCACTATTGAGGTTTGGATCTTTTTGAACCTGTTAGTTTCTACGAGACCCTTCCAGGAGTTTCACGAGTCCATCCCTAGAGCAAGAACCCACCAGAAGAAGGAGAAATACCATATCAAAGTGAGGACATGGAGTTATTCTTCCATGTTCTTGTTGACCCTCCTGCGACCCTTCGATCAAAAACAAAACTCAAACGTAGCAGTAGCCACACGATGACACCCTTCGCAGCCATTAAATCAAGCACATATATCTTATCTCGGCTCTCCATCGTTGATGCAGTATCTGCTGATCTGAGCCCTCCATCAACTAGGTGGAGATGTGGCACGCTCATGGAAGTCTGATAGCGTGCATAGGAGGGGTAAGGGGTAATTTCACCTTTACGCATCTACCTTTTGTATTTATATCTTAATTGTGTAAAAATTATCTATAGTGTTATATTTCGTGGGATATTTGCACTTGGACCCATGCTCTTTATTGTATTTGCATCTAGGTCAAATCAAGCTTACTTCACGTGTAGTCGCACGTGAGGCACTGGAATATTTGCAACTTTTATCCTAACTTTTTGGATATGTTACTAAATGCAATTGATTTTCCTTTAAATTGTACCCATGTCCTTTTTGAACGGTGACTTTTATTTTTTGTATATTTATCATTTTAAGTATTTTTATTGCTTCAGAAATTATAGGAAAATTAATGTAGATGAATGTTGTAATGTTGAATCACGCTTAGTTTATATTTGATATTTTAATTATTTCTCATATTTACTAAAAATTTAAAAATATGCATTTTCGGTCTGTTTATATATCAAAATTCAAAAAATAAAAATAGTAATTTAATAATTACTAAAAAAACTCTATTATCTATATTATATTATATACTACCACATATCAAAAACCCGTAAAATACAAAAGATTAAACTTAAAAATTACAAAACCCAAAAAATGTTTTAAAAATTAGCAAAAATTATTGAAAAATCCAAAATATATCTTTGAAATATCATTGTAAAATGATTTTAAAATCTTTTTAAAATAGTTGTAAAAACTTTTTCAAATTATTTTGAGAAAAATGTGTAAAATTGTGAACATATTAATTCAAATAAATTTCTTTTATAGAACTTTTACAAATATGCTTAAATTTTTGAAAAAAATCGCAAAATACCACAAAATTTGCAAAATCCTTTGAAAAAGATCTCTAAATATTTGCAAAACTCTTTAAAAAATCACATAAAAAGTTAAAAATTAGATAAATATATTTAATAAAAAATACCTTGAATTTGCATTTGCATTTTTTTGAATGATATTGACAAGTGAACAAGTCTAAGTAAATTATGAAGATTGGAGCTTAGTTATGACCTTAATACACTTAAATTCACAGGAACCTTGTAGGAACTGGGTTTGAGGCTTCTCAAGTCAGCTTGAATTAATTCTTCGAGACTGTAAGACTATGTCCACATCTCATATTGGTATGCTTAAATAGAATATTTCAAGACATGCATGACTTTTTAGAGAGTGGCCTAACTTGCATACATGCATCTTGGACTTTGCTCAATTCAGTTGAAGTACTAGGGGCTATATTTGCCAGCATGATACATAAGAGTATGGAAACATACAAAGTCACAATATGTGGCCATTCTACCCCAACCAATCAAGTGGCGACGAGGTCCAAAGACAAGATGTTGCGGGTTGCAATAAAGCTTCAAAAGAGGGATCATCCACTGGCTAAAGAGGAAAAAGTCCTTATGTAAATGCTGATATAAATAGTATTCGAAAAAATACAAAATAAAAAATACAAAAAAGAATAGACGGACGAAAAATCAATGAAAATCAAATCATGTCAGAGTACGTATTCAATAAGCATGCTTGTGCTTCAAAGTCAAAGTATTCATGTGAGCATGTAG
Source organism: Ottelia alismoides (assembly GCA_037367405.1). Lineage (NCBI taxonomy): Eukaryota > Viridiplantae > Streptophyta > Magnoliopsida > Alismatales > Hydrocharitaceae > Ottelia > Ottelia alismoides. The sequence continues at coordinate 248,774 of JAZKJV010010245.1, forward strand.
TTGGATGACTTGGCTACATTGTTCAAGCATCCTAGGATGTGTAGCTACACTGGCTACCATCCATTCTCTTCTCTACTTCCTCTTCTCGAGCCTATTGCACTTGAACTTAGAAGGGAATGCCCCACTTCTAGAGGAAAGATTTGTTGGATTGGGGAATTAGGGCCACTGTGTTGGAGAAGACTGTCTCTTTACCATTTCGGCCGAGACGAGCTACATATTACTGACATTGTATAAAATAGATTCATAGTCATAAGAGTACGTGTACGATAAGGTTTGTTCTAATCTAGCTATTAAGGAGAACTAAACATAGGATTGTGGTTCTTAAGAGTTGCTAAGTTTTAACTCCTATTCCAACTAAGGTTCCGGAAAACTAACAATCCAAAGGACTAATTAAGCTCCAAACTTTGATTTTATGAAGATAAGTTTAAAGATAATTATCATTCTAAGTTCTTTATTTTTTTTCTTTACTTTTCTTTCTTTTCATGCACTCATTATCATAAGTGTTTGCTAGGGATTAGCAAAGCTAAGTATAGGGGAGTGATGAATTTCCATTCATGCACATTTATTTATTCATTTTATGCTTTTAACCTCTAGATAAATGCATGTACGTATCACAAACACACCTAAATTAATACTTATATATGAATCTGTATATTGTGCATAAACCCATGTAATTAAACCTAAAATAAAAGAATAAATAAATAAAAAGAAAAATAATGGAGGTATCATAGATACTGACTGACCATAAACCGTGAGACTAAGTCAAGTATTGACTTCGCAGATCGAGAATAAAGTAGGAGGAGATAAGGGAAAATAATATACATGTTTGTTTCAGAAACCTACTTTTTATAAGTGTACATATTCTATATATAGCATGTTTTCACACCATTTTATTTCACACTCTCCACATCTCAAATAATCAAGTTTCAACATGAAACTTGTCAATATTAATGTATATAAAATAATAAAAAAAATTCCAAGCTATTAGATGCACATATCACTTTGTACGCTCTGTTCAAAAAGCCATAAAATGAACTTCACATATCAATGTTTTCTCCATATGAACTCAAATTGAACCAAACTCGCCTTTATTGTTCTAAAAATTAAATTGTCTATCCAATGAAGGTAGTTTCATTTTAATCGGAGTCAAGATGCAAAAGCTGGGTAATTGGGATACACTGGGACTTGTATATCTGTATTTTGACCTAATTATTTATTGTATATATTTCTATTCATCTTATATTTAAGTGTATATAATGTATATAACATATTTAAAATAAAAATAAAATAACCATAAAAATACAAAAAGAATTTATATACATAAGATAATAGGTATATTATACTTATAATGGACACATATGTGTAATTATTAATATAAATAAACAAATAAATGCAATTCCCAAAAATATATAGTAATACCTCCTAAGTAATATTTTTATTTTGTTATTTATGTAAATAACAAAATAAAAATAAAAGTATATATTGTATACATTAATAATACCTATATATAATAAGATAAAAATAAAAAATAATGACCGTAAAATAATTTATTAAATAAGAAATAACTTTTTTATTTTGACATTTATTTAATAAAATGCATAGCTATTTATATTTCATTTTCTTTTCTTTTATTTTGTTTTCTCTTTTTGTGCTGGTTTGGTTGCTAATGTGGACCAATCACTGCTCTTGGATTGTTGACCCATGGTAAACAACCACCCTACCCTATGCAGCCTATCAGACATTGTCTCCCTTATCACTTCTTGATTTTTTCAGGTGGCCCTCCTCTTCTTTTGGCCCCTACCTCTTCTTACTATTTATTTATTTGATCACCTTTATTCATGTCATATCTTTTTTATTCGATTTTGTTGGGTCATTTAGCCAAAACACTAATCCTTCATTTTGGGTCATTTATAACCACTTTCCTCATGTAACCCCAAACTCATTTGTAAAGCCTCCCCGTTGTGACAGAAGGCCAGACCTACTGATCTAAGGCGTGGACAATGGAGGAGGAGGTCGAATGCACTTCGTCGGAAAACTTCTAGTGAACCTCAGCTCTCAAGCACGCTGCTCTAGTGGGATGATATTTCTTTACATTAGTTTCTTTCTGCTTTGAGTTTCATCTGATATCAACCAAAAATATAAAAAAATACAGGTGGTCGGAGCTTGAAGCACCAGTTTCTATTCGACCATTCATCCTCGCCTCACTTACTCTGCTCACCCTCATCACTTTCCTCATCAGTTCTCCAGCTTTTAGATGACTCCCTCCCCCTTGATCTTGCACAGATCAAATTAATTGGGTCCTCTCCTGCGTCGAACGTTGAAGACCCCCTGTCCCACTCCATTCCCAGTTATTTTTGCTTTTTTCGACTTGGAAGTTCACTTCCATGATCTGGTTCTAACCCTCTAGGAAACAAATGAAAAAGACCCCATCTGGGGGGATCCAGGTCAAGAATGAGTTCTCCAGGTACCTCACACTTCACCAAAGCATTAGGACTCCATCGATGGGTCCTGGATCTCTTTTAAGGCACCTATAGATAAAGAATCTTCCGAAAAACCCTTGGAGCATCTCAGCAGCTCGTGAGACCACTGGAGTAGGCAACAAATGAAAAAGACCCCATCTAGAGGATCCAGGTCAAGAAAGAGTTCTCCAGGTACCTCAAGCTTCACCGGAGCGCCAGGACCCCATCGATGGGTCCTGGATCTCTTTAAGGCACATATAGCTGCAAAATATTCCGACGAACCCTTGGAGCATCTCAGTAGCTCGTGAGACCACTAGAGTCGCATAACAGCCCTGATTAAGTAACCTCTGGTTCCCTATTCTTCCCAGTTCATCCAGGTTTCTCATCCACCGTCTGATGAATAGCGCATCCAGTTACAACAGGAGTCGTTAGATCAAGATCCGTATCCACCATCTAATCCTCTTAAGGATCTAATATGAGTCGATCATCGACAAAGCATCAAAAGGCCATATGGGTCGTTGGATCTTTAAGTGAGCGCATCTCCACTATCGATTAGTGTGCAAAGGAGTGGGTAATTTTCACTTGACCCCTCTGACTTTTTGCATTTACAATTTGATTTTGTTAATATTTAATGTAGTGTTAAAAGCTTTGGATATTTTGCAACTTCATCCCTAGACTTTTAGTTATTTGTTATTTAGTCTAATCTATGTTACCCCACCATATGAGGCCTTTTGTTAGAAATTTTGCATATTATACCTTGCACTTTGTTTGACCAGTTGCAAAATTATAAAAATATTTTGTGGAATTTCATTTTAATCCCTGTCAGTTAAAATTAAATGTGTATTTAATTGGTATTTTTGTATTGGATGCTCTAGACTTTTGTTTATTATATAAATATTCTACTATGCATTTTTAATTTGCTTATTTAAATGTTTTTATTGCTAAAAACTCCCTATACTTTGATATTTTGTTAATAAAGCATGCTTACGGTTTCTTTATTCGCAAAATAATCATTGTATTGATGAATTAAATGTAGTTGCATGTTTTAATTAGTTTACTTAGCTACTTCGCATCAAATTTTTTTGGAAAATTATTTTAGATACATTATAGGATATTGCATCACATATCTTTTTATTGAGGTATTTATTGTTATTTTTCTTTTATAAAAAATCAAAAATAAATTATATTTTACTGTTTTGACGTATAAAAATCATAAAATTTAAAATTTAGCTCTAAAGATTACCGAAAAATATCGTAGGTGTATTTATTATATTTTACAATATTGAAAATTCACTAAAAACAAAACAAAACCTTAAAAATTACAAAATAAAAAAACCAGTAAAAATCATATAAAATCACATAAAAATCATAAAAATATGTTTTAAAGCTCCAAATTTTCTTTTTTCCAGATATAGTGGAAAATTAACTTCGCACTTTCTTATTTGATAGATATTTATTAAGTCCACGTTAAGGTCTTGGATTTTCTATTTTGTTTAGGTATTTTAAACTTTACAAATCCATAAAAAAACTAAAACATACCGTAAAAATATCATAAATAGACAAAAATACAAAAACACAAAAACTTTTTATTTTGTGCATTTCGAGATCATTTAATATCTTTTAAAAATACAAAAAGAACAGTTTTATATCTCTCTTATCTATCACATATATTGGCATATATCTAATATAAAATATAATTAAAACATTTGAAAAATGAAAACTCATAAAAAATAGAAAATTCGATTAAAAATCACATATAATTCACGTATAATTTTAAAACTCAAAAAACAAATAAAAACCTAAAAGGTTGCAAAACCAACAAAAACACTTTACTCAATTGTTTAAATTATTTTCTATTTTTGTGATCTATCCCTATTTTCTCCCGTGGATGACACTCTACATGCTTGCCTTATACATATTTCATGAAGAGTTAAATAAATTTCATAACCCATGCACTTGCATGATTCCTTTGCACATACACAAGCTTGGGTTTTGATCATTGTTGAGGGCCACACGAGTTGTATACTATGTACCGAGAGAGCGGTCTATACATCGCAATTACATGATCTGATTTGTCAGACATCGAAGACCCTCCAAGACTAGACTCCTTTTTGGTTATCCATCTAAGATACTCTTTCAGCGAATCAACTATTGGTGCTTGAACCCTTCACGTAGTCTCTTCATCAACTCTTCCTCCATCATGCCATGCTTCTAGGATCGTCAAACGAGCGTTGAATCCATCAGAATCCTTAAATCTTTATTCCCACATTGTTCTGCTACAAATTGAGTACCTCCTCCTCCAATTCATTCTAAATCCCTCTTTGCGTACCATAAACACTCTAAGTTTGTTGTTGGTGAGGAAACCTCAAGACAGGAGGAATTCCTCCTTGCATTAAGGTGTTGATTTGGGGAACTGGAGATTGAGTCAGCCCATCGATATAGAAGCTATGTCGTATTCAAGCTCCTAGGCCCTCGAAGACCAGGTAGTCCTCTTTACCTTTATATTTTAATTGCTTTAGTTTCATTTTTATTCCATAGTGTAATTTAGTATTTTATTTCATCTGATTTCATATCTAATCAATCAAAAATCCAAAAAAAAATACACCGGAGCACTAGGCTCTGACTCATTGTTCATTGTTAAAACCCCATATTACACCTCGCAACCTTCCTCCTCATATTCCTCATTGCTTCTACACTTTCCAGATCCCTCGATCCACCTCAATTCTATTCTTATCGAGCAAATCAGATCCCCATATTTTGTCAACGTTAAAGACCTCCCACTATACCCCATTGTTTGCCTTTTCCATGTACAATAGGGTCAAGGTGAATCACCCTCGATCCCTGAAGCTTCTGGTGCAGGTCTGCGAGTGGAAGGACCCAATATGGTGGTTGATTTGTTTTTGACTAGAGGCTCCATGCCTTCGAGTTCCTCACTATTGAGGTTTGTATCTTCTAGAACCCGCTAGTTTCTATGACACCCTTCCAGGTATGTCATGAGTCCATCCCCAGTGTGAGAACCCACCATAAGAAGGAGAACCACCAAATCAAAGCGAAGACATGTAGTTATTTTTCCATGTTCTTGCTGACCCTCTTGCAAGCCTCTGATAAAGAACAAAACTCAAATGTAACAGTAGCCACATGATGGCACCGTTCACAGCCATCAGATCACGCACATAGATCTTATGTGTATCTCCATTGTTGAAGCAGTATCAGCTGATCTGAGCCCTCCACTAGCTAAGTGTGGAGATGTGGAACGCTCATGGAAGTCTGATAGTGCACGTAGGAGGGGGTAATTTTACCTTTAACCATCTACCTTTTGTATTTATCTTTTAATTATGTAAATATTATCTATAGTGTTATATTTTTTGGGATATTTGCACTTGGACCCCTGCTCTTTATTATATTTGCATCTAAGTCAAATCTAGCTTACCTCACGTGTAGTGGCACGTGAGGCGTTGGAATATGTTACTAAATTTTATCCTAACTTTTTGGATATGTTACTAAATGCATATGATTTTCTTTTAAATTGCAATCATGTCCTTTTTAAATTATGAATTTTTCCTTTTTGTATATTTATCATTTAAGTATTTGTTTGTTTTAAAAAATTATAGGAAAATTAATGTAGATGCATGTTGTAATGCTCAATCACGCTTAGTTTTTATTTGACATTTTAATTATTTTCCTATTTCCTAAAAATATAAAAATATGCATTTTCGATCTTTTTAGACATTAAAATTTGAAAAACTAAAAATACTAACTAAATTACTAAAAAACTACGTTATCTATATTATATTGTATACTACCACATATCAAAAACCCCAAAAAAATACAAAAGATAAAACTTAAAAATTAGAAAGCCCTAAAAATCTTTTAAAAATTAGCGAAAAGTATTGAAAAAACCAAAATATATCTTTCTATTTCTGATTTTTTATATAATATATACCATATAGTTTTTGATTAATTTTGGATTTATTTATATTTATTAAACCTAAAGGAATATCGATTAATTACTCTATTCATTATTTTGACATATTTATTACTTTATAAATACCTAAAATTTGGTAAAAATTCTATGAAAATTCTTAAAAATAGAACAAAATAAAAAATCACAAAAATATTCTATTCCTTGTATTATGATTATATTTTGATACATTAAATATATAATATCGTATATATTATATGGCATATATTTAATTTATATTATTTATTTTATTATTATATATTATTATATATATTATTTTAAAAATAAAAAATCAAAAATAAAAAGGAAAATTGTAAAATTTAAAATTTAAAAATTTAAAAAATTTAAAACAATTAAAAATCCATAAACATTTAAATATAATTAAAAACACATATAAAAGAAAAAAAGAGCAAGAAAATACAAAAAATAATTATTTTTAATAATCAATAATTGTTAGTAATTTCATATCTCTGTTATTTGCTCCCTATGTTCGACCTCTACATGTACTTACAGCTATACACATATATTGTAGAGATATAATAAATTTTGACTCTCTTTTACATTTATTGATTTATTTACTATGTTGTGGATTGATCTTTGACTAATCGATCATTGATCGTCGCAGTAATTGGTTTCATAGCTTGTTAAGTTTCCAAGTTGGCTATTCGGTCTATCAGATGGAGTTGTTGTCAGGGAACAACGTGTAGTATAGTTTATTTATATAGCAAGTTTATTTGCTTTTAGATCTACTTCTTATTTTCGATAATTGTTTTATCTATTCTAATCACTCTTGTGTTTGACTTTCTTATGAGGGCTCGTGGAGCGAGGGCAACTTTCTTTGGAGAGTCGAAGCACCCAAGTGACGTGGAGATTGGCTCCTTCTTCATGAGCCGATAGGAGAGAACATTAAAGCTGGCAGGAGAACAAGAAGATAAGGAGAAATAGTATAGTTTAGAGACTTATAAATAAATTTGTAATAATACATGACAATATACTAGACACTTGGACTTTGCAAGTCTATTTTACTAATCGATTGTTCACTTGAGGACCTACCCGTTTTTCTCATGTTTTATTCACTATTTTTACTTTTATTCTTTTTATTTTTCTCATTGTTTTATTTTATTTCTCATGATTTGTATTTTTAATTTTACATCTTCACTTATTGAGCTCATAACAATAGGGTTGCTTGCTCGGTACTTAGGTATAAAGCCTATTTCTATTCCATATTCCAATAGTTCTCTATGCTTGGATTTAAATAAATAAACAAGTGCTTCATGATCATAGCAATTTATGTACCTAGGGTGATTTCAGTGTGTGTATTGCATACAAACTAGTTTAAATTTATGTATGAATCACTTTGCATGTAGAGTGCTGGAGCAAGGTATACATTTATGACTTTGCATTCACATTCATAGTTTTCTCGCACATCGACTTTTCTGATAGCTCCCCTGTTTCTTAGACTTAGAATAATTGAGAATCGGAAATTTTGTTAAGATTTTGTTTGAATTTTACTCAAAATAAGTGATAGCCAAAAATTAAAAAAATAAACTACTAAGAAAACCTTGATCTAATTAAAATTGATTAATTAGACTTCATTGGATTTGGTTCATAAAGCCTACATTATTTTCACGTACACTCTACACATGAATAGACATGACTTTAGGACTTAGAGCCCAAATCCCTACCTAGATGTTGCCTTGTATATCACCTGAGTTCACGAAGTATCTGTGCTTCTATTGGCACGTGGGTGAGTCGGAATGAGTTCGCTTGTAGACTTAGTCTGAAGTACTAAGCATAGGGGAACTACGACGGCATGTTCTATCAAGTACCCTTCAGAGGAAGTATTTGATTCACCATATCAGCTTGCTCCCTCTACTTCTTTGAATGAGTAATGGGCCTAGAACGGATAACAAGGATCCTTAGAAAAGTACATGCTACAGGTTACAAAGGAAGTGGGAAGTGCATGACACATGTTGGATAGTACTCACTCTCCTATAGGTTCAACCAATAAGGACTTGTTACAAGATTACCCGAATAACAACCATAACAACTACAAGATAAAAAGTTGAACTCTTATGGCTTCACATGCTGTGTTGGCGAATCCATCCTTGTTTCAAGTTTTGCTTGATTATTTTGATAAGGTCAAAATGAAAAACATTACACACTTGCACCCTTTCTCCAATATTTCTTCTATCCCACTCACTTTTAAGCCTTCACCTCTATCTTCTCTTCACTCCTACTTTATTCTCATATTCCATTCCAATCATCATCGTACTTCTTTTTGTTTTCTAAGATGTCGATTCCGAAATGGTTTAGTTCATATCTTACAAACACCCACATTGATTCCTTGATGTCGACATCTCTAATAATTTGGGGTGATTCTAGAGAGACCAGCTCGGACTTTGCGAACCACTTTTGAGACTCCATGCCTCTTCTATCTCAAATAATTTAGATGACACTCTTCTTGAGTTCACATCCTTTTGGATGGAGATAGATTTTACTCCATACACATCTCTATCTTTAATAAAGTTTAGAATTGACCCTAATTTTGAACTCTTGTCTACATCTGGTGCATGTTTCCAGATTGATCGGCGTATCTTTTCTATTGTAGATCAAGAACCCGATCTAGATCCTGAGACACAATTAGATCTTGAGATGGCTCCTTAGAGACATGGAAAGGGACCGCTACCAAGTTCGAATCAGGGCACGTATAAAAATGAAGTGAATAGTCAGCTTCTTTCTTCTATTCAAGCTATCTAATAGTACTTGACAAATCAATCTCTTGCAGAGGTTGCCTTCCAAAACATTTTGAATGAATTAAGGAGGAAATCAGAGGAAGTAGAGAATCGAGGAAGAGGCGATGATCAACAAAGGGATGATGATGATATTTAGTTTGTAGGAGGACCTTGTGGAGGAGGAAACCTGAGGAGAGGGGGGCCTAAGCTGACCCCTAAGGAGACATATAATCCTAACATTGGCTTGGTGACTGAGTGGATTCATATTCCACTAGTCTACATATATTTTGAGTTCAAGTTGCAGCTCTTCTCTCTTTTTCCTTCATTCTACAAGAACACTAATGAGGAGACACATATCCATCTACAGTAATATAGCTGCATCTGTGGTAGAACACATTACCCCAACATCCCATGGGGTGTTCTCAAGATGACTGCTTTCCCTTTAGCCTCCAGGATAATGCTTTATATTGGATTAATCTCCTAGGGATGATGGTAACAATGTGGGTGGTCAGAATTTCTTCACAAATTTTATCCCCTAGGTAGTCTCAATTAGATGCATTCCCAGATCTCCAACTTCTCTCAGTGGCTCCATGAAAGCAACCATGAAGCATGGAAGAGATTCAAGAATTTACAGGAGAAATGCCCCCACTTCAATATCATGAGGACTACCTTGTCCAACATTTCTTTGGGCGTCTAACTCCAGAAAGCCAGAGATTGGTCGATGGTCCATGTGGTGGCTCGCATTTCAATAAAGATGAAGATGTCGTCTGTAAAATCTTTGAAGAACTGGTTGAAGGGGAGTTTGTGTTGCCTTTGTCCTAAGCCTATCAAGAGACTCCACCAATTCACCACAAGATCTTCAACATGGCGGCATCACATACAGAGGATAAGGAAGAAAGATCCAACTTGAGAATCATTGGGGGCTAGTAAGGTTGATATCATAAAGAAGCAATCACAGGATCTTAAGAAACTAGCGATGATCGAGCAAAGAACCAAGTCGCTGGACAAACTCAATTAGATCACCAAGAAGCTGGAGTTATTGCTCTGTATCATCAATTCCTGTCAGTCTGTGAGCCATAAGTCGAGACTCCTTCTGATCATAAGGAGCTAGCATCACAACAGTCATAGCAGATGAGTCAAGGGAAACCTCAATTGATCCAGCATGTATACTACATGCCGGTACAAGAGCAACCACCATAACAGCTACAGACATAGATGGTTTTCTACCATCCCAATCCCCATCCTTTTACGTCATTTTTCCTACCTCTACCATAGATTCAGGAGGTGAACGGCTTGTAGGGTAATGAACAAAAACTAACATGTCCTGATGGACATCAGCAGGGTCAGTCCTCTACCATTCGATCGTACAACCAATCACAAGGTGGGAGGAGTTTCCAACAGAGCCAACCTCATCATCAACCTACGCAACAAGCTCACGCATGGAGGGATAATTACTGACAACCATCTTATTGTTGGTAGTAGTACCATCAGCAGCAGCTAATGTTCATTATCAGAACTAGTATCCTTCTCCTCCATATTACCAACAATATCATTGTCAGTCTTCTTGTCAAGTTTATCAATAGCTACCTCCACATTACTACAAGTCTTAGAGGTCACATTAGGATAGGTAATTTGAGGAATCACAAGTAAATCCAACACTTGATTGCTTGCCCAGTTAGTGAAAAATTTATCTAAGATGAGCCATAAGCTAGATGATCTGATCTCTATGAAGACCATCATCCCAGTGCAGGTCAAAGCCAATCCGAAGAACTTACATCACAAGGAGCATGTAGCTTGTAATTCCTCACCTGATTCAGGTACAAATGATTCTTTTTATCTAACTATGTGACTCTCAAGAGCTGTAGGACTCTACGACTGACTACCACTATGAAGGAAAAAAATAAAGCCTCAAAGGGTGAGTCATCGACTGAGCTCTCATCAAGTACTAAGGAGTATAATGAAGGAGAAACACCATACCCACAAATAGAAAAAATGAAGAAACTAATAACACTAAAAAGACAATGATAGTCAAGGCAACATTGATGCAACCATGGAGCCTCCAACACCTGTAACAGATCCAGTCTAAGTCGATATAGCTGAATTTCTTGTTTTTATTTCCCCTTCTTTATTATATGATTGTACCCTTCCTAATCATCCAAATGTACTAGCTAACTCGAACATTAGCCATAACAATAATGTTTTGAATGATGTAAATATTCCATTTTCTGATGCTATAAATTCAAAAATTCTAAAAAAGCTGAAAATACTTTTTCTAATCTTGGCATTGCAGAAATATTGTAAAATATTATGCTTAAAATGCCATTGTTGAAAGTCATGGAATACATGCCTATTGTGAAGAAAGGACTGAAAGAGGCATGTATATTGAAGCGTCATCCATGCAAGAGTATATGCAAGAGAGCCTAAAAACACATTCTTGCCATGGCTACTATGAATGCCATCAGCAATCTCCTAAGAAAGAATAAAGACAAGGGAGCCCATATCATCAGATGTAAAATGATAAATCAAGAATTCAAGTACACATTACTCGATAATGGATCATTTGTCAATTTATTTATTTTGTTACTACTCAAAGAATTTTGGTTAGGGATACTTAAGCCAACCAAGATGATTCTGTAGTTCAATGATCGATCAGTGAAGCGACCAAGAGGGATTTAGGAGAATGTAATAGTTACAGTGCAGGGAACACAATTCCCTGTGGATTTCATCGTCCTGGACATGGACACCTTTTGCACCTCTGCTCCATACCCTGATTATACTTGGACGGATGTTCCTTCGAACAACCGAAGTAGTAGTTGCTTATGGCACCATACAGATTGTCTTTCACTCATGCAACGATAAGGTCCAAATAGAGATGTTCTCAATATAAAAGCTTGTAGAATCATTATCTGATCAGAGTGATCTCATTCCACATGAAATAGAATACTGTGATTTTCTACCAGAGATCAGAAACACAAACTTATTGATGGATGATTTTGAGACCCTATAATTCCTCTCCATGGAGGAAGCATTGGAAAGCATAGTCGAATTCCCCCTATCTTGGAAGATGAGATTTTTGTTGATAAGCCGATTGAAACATTTAAGGATCATCCATTTCCTATCAAAACATGACGAATTCATTCCAGATCTTTGTGAAAATTTATAATTTGAACAAAAATTAATCATGATGAACACTATACAACTGACAGATCATGCACCAACCACTAGCATGATTGCAAAGGTTACTATCGAGTTAATTCATACCTCTCTTGAGCTGAAACCACCACCATCAAATTTTAATTATGCCTTCCTTGTTGGAGAACTGGACATGTTGCCAGTCATTATATATTCTCATCTGACTGAGAACCAAGAATCTCGTCTGCTTGAGGTTCTAGAAAGAAACTACAAGGTAATAGGCTAGAAAATTACGGATCTCCATGGGATAAATTTGTCACCATGCTCGTATGACATCTGTCTAGAAGAAGACAACAAATCATCCCTTGAATTCCAACAAAGACCTAACCCTAATCTCCGGGAGGTTGTGATGAAGGAGAACGAAATTGGGTGATGCTAGATTCATTTATCCCTTCTCCGATTCAAAATGGGTATGTCTGATACATGTGGTTCCAAAGAAATTTGGGATTACCATTATAACGAACGATAAGGGAGAGGAGATTCCGACTAGAGTACCGACTTCTTGGTGTGTCTGTGTGGATTACATACTGAGCTTATCCACCAAGAAGGATCATTTTCCACTATCCTTCATCGATCAGATAGTCGAAAGACTTGTTGTAAAGGAATATGTTTATTTCTTGGACGAGTATACTCCGGATATAATCAAGTTTCAATTGCTCTTGAGGACCAAGAGAAGACCGCGTTCACATGTTTGCTCAGAACCTATGCTTTTAGAAAGATGCCCTTTGGGTTGTGCAACGCTCCAGCTACATTCCAGAGATGCATGTTGGCCATTTTCACTAAGATGGTGGGTAGTTTCCTCGAGCTTTTCATGGATGATTTCTCGATCTAGGGAGATAGATTCAATACATGTATTTGAAAAACCCCAAGAATGCCCCCCTTAGTTAATTAGGTGGAATTAACTTTTAAATCTTCTAGTTTCAGTCGTGCAAAGTCAGCTAATAAAAAACCACAAATTTAGTTATTTTCAATTAAAGCGAGCGGTCTTTTTTTACTTTAGTAAGCCAAACATCGAGAGGCCACTGTCTCCTTAGGATGGTTTTTACTCGGTCTAGAGATTAGTTATAATAGAGGAATTTTTGGTATTTTTAAATGCAATAAATGAGTGAAATACAATTTTAGCGAAGTTCAGGGACTAAAATGCAATTTACAATCAAATTAAGTCCAAAAATTCACAAACTTGGTCAGAAAGTAAAATATGAAGAAATTAGGATACTATAATTTTTTTGGAATTATCAGATGCAAAACGAATTAATTATGAACTAATAATGTAGACTAGGTGATTTTGAGTTAGTTAATTTTAATAAATACCAAACATCAATATTTTCCTAAAATTATTTTTTCCTAGATAGATCTATGCGAGAGATATCCAGAACAGTTTTTTTATTCCTAAATATATTAAGTATGGAATTAATTAAAAATCAATTACTAAATTCATCGTTTCATCTATTATGACTTCCATATGCATGCAAATGGATGAAATGTGATCACACTATAAAACAACCTAAAAAACTACCTAATGTGAATTTTTGGGATTTTTTTGACCAGTGAATAATTAAATATCACTTTCAAAGTATAAAATGGGTTAAACTACACAAGTTTTCACCAAAATAATTTTAAAAAATAATCTACTAATCACAAAAAATGCAAATAAATGCTCATTAGATAGAAAATGAGTTTCTCTACGACATGCTATTTTTTAGACTAAAAAAATAATATGAAATGATTACTCAAATAAATGTCCAATCACAGGGTATTTATGCAAAATTGAAACTAAAAGAAAAATAAATATTAATGCACAGGAATGCTTCTTTAATTACAAGATCTTTTAGGGCTATGCGTAGAATTTATCCACCAGGGCACGAGCAAAGCACGTACATGCTTAAAAAGGGCTTGGACGATGGCATAATTCCCAAGGACTTTGGGGGGCCTTATATAATTAGCCCCGCCCCATGTGCTCCTCACGTATGGGGGAAGCTAGAGAGGTGGTGCCCTGTGTTGGAGGCAGAGGAAGGAACTGGAGCAGGTGGCGTCACGCACGGGGATGTAGGTGCGCGCGCATACCAGTAAGGGCGAACGGGTCGCCACTGTCGAGGCTTGTAGCTGCTCTGTGGGTCATGTGGCTGCGGTTCGATGGCGGTGGACAGTGCGATGAGGGAGGCAGTCACAGAGGAGTGGACTGGTTGTGTGGCAGGAGGTACACGATGGCTGGAAGTTGTGCGTGGTGTCCACACGTGATGGTTGTAGTGACGCATGAGCAAGAGTGGAAACGGACAGAGGTGAGGTGGGCTACTACTGTGTGGGTGGGTGCCTGTTGTTGGAGAAGCAACGCAGTTGCTGGCCGCGTGCGGTGGCGGACGATGATGGTGGAGACATGGTCGTGCATGTGTGTGAGAGGAGGGATGACGAAGAAGAAGTAGAAGAAGTGAGAGAGAGAAGAGAGAGAGGGAGGGAGACGTAGTTGGTGCAACTAAGGATCTCCCGTTTGCAACAAGGGATTTTCATGCATTTGTTTAGCAAGTGCAATTTTTTTATAAATAGGTTCATGAAACCACTTCGAACAAGTCATTAGAAATCATCACTAGAATTTCCAAGAGTGGTTTATGCATTGAAATGCAATTAGTTTTGTGATTTGATGAGTGGGTGATGGAGTCACGAAGAGAGAGAAAATAAAAAAGAAGGAAGAAGAAGAAGAAAATGGAGGAAGAAAAAGAAGGGAAGGAAGAGGAGAATGCTACATGTAACTTGGTGATGTATTAGGTTACCTGGGGATCAAGATTTATACACGCCTCGGATTATCGCTCAAATCGGCGGTAGGGATCGAGCTCGAGCATCTCGCGATGGCATTTGCGACGTGGCTAGCATACTAATGGATCTCATTGATGTTTGGACACAGGTTGTTGCTCACTCTCTCTTTCTCTCACTATCAACGAGATGGAATAGAGGAGCTCTCGCGTCCTCTCGTAAAATGGTGGATGAGGTACCTTGGCAAGGGGATGGTGGCATTTATTATCACTTGGGTCGCGCGGATTGTTCGGGAAAATGTGGGGGACAAGAACGAGGAAGGTGTGGGTAGAGGGGGATCATGGAGAGGCGATTGCAGATTGGCGGGGAAGGCAGGAGAGATGGAGGAATGGGGGAGCAGGTGCGCAAGAGCTGAGTCCTACGAGGGTGTGCACAAGGAGAGGGGTGTTTTGGATGAAGTCACGGGGAAGAGTGGAAGAGAGAAAGGAGCATGGGGTGGTTAGACACATAGAGTTCGTGGGTTGCATGGGAAAGTAATAGAGAGAGTGTGGGAAGGAGGACATGCATGGGAGGTGGATATAGAGAGTGGGAGAGGGAGGATGAACTAGACAGAATAAGGGAGGAGAGAGAAAGAGGAGCCACGTGGCATATGCAGGGCATGCCACGTGGCAGTGAGAAAAAATAAAAAATTAAAGTAAAAATAAATAATAAATATAAATAAACTAAATTCGAATAAATAACATGTAATAAATAAATAAGATAAATAATTTAAAGAAAAATGGGGGCGACACGTGGCGGTTCCAGGAGCGACTACGTGTCGCTCTCAGAAAATTTGAAAATTAAATGTAAATAAAAATAAAAATGAAATAACAAAAGGGGTCAAATAAAAATGTAATCAACACGAAAGTTGCTTGTCTCGCAACTTTTGTGAAGGACTAAAAATCAAAAGAAGTTATCGATACAAAAAGTATTTTTTGGTGGTATCTTATAGGTATAAAATATCGTATTTTTATCTCTTGCTGATTTTTTGTCCTTTTTAAATAAGATAAAAATCAAAATTAAATTAGATTAATATGAAAAGAATATGTGCAATTTATTCTATTTTTGATATTTTTAATAATTAAGAAAAAGAATAATATAAAGGGTAGTTTGGTCAATATGTGTAATATACAATATGGGTCCGAAACCAAGTTTCACATATGATCTCTGATTCTTTTGAATTTGGTTTTTTTTGAAGGTAATTGAATGTACATTAATTCAAAAATGAATATGGGTCCACATGAGACTGTATGAGAGAGATATTCAAATTTTAAGATCCATAGCCTCAAACTAAGGTTTGGGTTTTACTGGTCAATTTTTCAAGTTAATAATTTTTTAATATTTTTTCTTTATTAGTGCTAGTAATATATATACTATAGAGCTGATTTTATTGAATTTAGAGTTAGTATAAAATATATACAAATAGGTGAATTTAGCTAATATACAGGTGAATATGTATAAGTGAATTTGGCTCCTTATTCAATGCAAATATGCATGCCAAAATGCTTACATTAATTCTAAATGCATGAATGAGAATAATATAGAATAAATAGGGATATGTGGCTAATTATCGAGAACTAATCTCTATTTTTGACTTTTAGAGTGATGAATCACATATTCATCAACCCCATATACTTAAACCTTGCTCTCTTCAAAGCAGCTAAAATGAAATTCAAAAGTGAAATGATTTTGGGTTCCATACCAAGGTCATGAACAAAAGGTGAACTCAACTTTTGGATTAATAATATGGTAGAGTCTTATTGGGAATTAAATTTAAGACCTAAGAGCCTTTGAGCTCGACAAGTCTCTATTCTTGTCACCTCAACAGTCAGGTCAGAACAAATTCTCATATGCAAATTCTGATGACTATAAATCTTACTTGTATTGTGTAAGTGAAATATAGATCTCCACATCAGAGATGACAAAGAAGCAACCTCCTCTAACAAGGTAACTCTAATTCCTCGGTCTAGCAACTCTTTCGTCGAGGAGCGAGGTATTCCCTTCTAAGTTCAGGTACAACCAGCTCAAGAAGAGGGGATAGAGAAGAGAATGGACTGTAACTAGTGTACTCACATATCCGTGGAGCTTGACCAGTGTACCCAAGTCTCAAGTTGCAGGCTTCCTTGGTATGAGACTTTGAAGCATATGCCTTGCAAATATACACACTCCGGCAGGCATTTTATTTTCAATCAGGGATGTCCAATTTTTTGGAGTTCTCTTTTTTTCTTTTTTTGACTATATACAAGGTGCATCATGTACACTAAGAGTTTTCTTCTTGAGCTAGTAGGCGATTCCTCTTTTGAAGCATTATTGCAACCCACAACATCCCATCATTAGACATCCATGCCACTAAACTAGGATGAGATGCACTACT
Organism: Ottelia alismoides; assembly: GCA_037367405.1. NCBI lineage: Eukaryota > Viridiplantae > Streptophyta > Magnoliopsida > Alismatales > Hydrocharitaceae > Ottelia > Ottelia alismoides. The sequence continues at coordinate 266,279 of JAZKJV010010245.1, forward strand.
CTCCCTAGAGGAGGACGGATGTTTCCACTCGTGTGCTACTCCAAGCCAAAGGATTCTACCTCCTCACCACTTCATCAATGAAGAGCTATGTGCATGGTGCTTGTCTAAGTTAGGTCACTGTTTAAAAGAATCGTGCGTGTGTACGAAATATTCTACTTAGACCAATCTATATGACATGTGAACATCGACTTGTGGACACACAGAAATTAAGTAACTCGATCTGAAAAATATTAACTCCAATTCTTATAAGGTCCCACTGAAATTATGTAGATTAAGGCCAAATCAGATCCATCCTTGACTTCAATTCGTAACTTGGTTCAAAACCCACTAACTTTTAACTTTGCATATGATAGATATGTAGATGAAATGTAGATGACATGCAATATAGATTAATGAAGTGCAAGACACCTTTTTTTAATGCAAAGATGATGTACAAGAGTAAATAAAAAGCCTATATTTTGATATTTTCTCTTTTTTTCAAAAAATATGGTATACCTCCTATTTTACACCATGTTTTACAAGAATTTTATAAGTATTATACAAATTATACAATATAATATACATGTATACATGTATTTTACAAAAACAAATTTTCAATTTTTTACCCACCCCATAATTATTGCAGAATATATACAAAAATACGTTAAAGTACGAGCTATGGGGAAAGTATAGATGTAATATATACACGACCCCCTATACTTAGCATGTGTTATGTCCTCAAAGCACAAGAAGTAAAGAAAAAGACATATTGGTGCTAAGCGTAGGAGAGCTAAAATAACAAAAAGTATAGAAATCGATCTGTCCCCCTATACTTAGGCTCTGGCAGCCTAAGTGTAAAAGAAGATCAAAAATGTGGCGGACGAGGTCAAGAGAGGAAATGGATGAGTATATACATATGATGGGCATCGTTCCCCCTTATATTTAGCTCTAGTCAGCCTAAGTCTAAGGACATAAGTGAGTGTGAAAATCGATGAGATCTAGAGAATATAATTAAAAGGGAGGATGTACACGAGTGACTGAATCTTGATGGTGCATCTTCATGGAGAGTAATCTGATGTATCTGCTTTATGATCACTCTGCATGAAGTTGATGACCTCTACTTGGACTAACTGCTCGTTAAAGTCTACAAAATGCTTCAACGGTTGTCCATTCACCATATGAGATTGTACACCATCTGTGAGATTAGGTATCTCTACACTTCCATCCCCTTGTACTTTCTTCACAATAAAGGGACTTGTCCATTTAGATTTGAGCTTCTCGTGGAACATCTTCAACATGGCATTAAATAACCATACCATTTGTCGAGGGATAAAGTATTTTCACCTATTATGTTGATCATGCCATCTCTTTACTTTGTCTTTATAGATCATATTATCATCGTATGCTCTGTTTCGGATATCCACGATCATGTTCAAGTTCAAGTCTTGACAAAGCTTCCCTAGGTGAAAACTTCGATTAATTTTCTTAATTGTCCATTCGGATTTACGAATCAGATCTACGGGCAAATGGCATGGCTTGCCATAGATTATTATGAATGGTGAAGTGCCCAATGATGTTTTGTAGGTCATCCTATAGGCCCACAGAACGTGGTCCAGGAGCTGGGACCAGTTATTCCTATCAGGACGAACCAACTTATGCAAGATGCTTGTCACCTCTCTCTTTGAATTATCTACCATGCCATTAGTCTGTAGGTGGTAAGGACTAGTGACTCTGTGCTCAAACTCATAGTCCTTGGCTAAAGATCTCACATCTTGATTCCCGAGGTGGCTACCCTCATCTGATATCATAACTTTTGGCACCCCAAACTGAGCAATAATATGACCTAGGAAAAACTTACAGACAGTCTTGTTGTCTACGGTTTGGATTGGGATAGCCTCCACCCACCAAGATAGATAGTCAACTTCCAACAAGGTGCACTTGTGTCCTTGGCTGTTGGGAAAGGAACCCACAAAATATGTGCCCCATGCATTAAAGACATCAAAATGATCATGGGTTGCATGGGCATCCCACCTCTTTGAGTGACAGTCCGTCCCATTATCTAACAAATCGGGGCACGACAGAGCAAAATCAATAGCATCTCTGAATAGGGTCGGCCAATACAATCCACATTGGAGTACCTTGTAAGTGGTTCTCTTCTCTGAATAGTGTCCTCCAGCCTCAAGAGAATGACAATGCTTGAGGTTAGTTTAGTATTCCAACTAAGGAACTCTTTTCAAACAAAATCTGAGCCTTCAAAGAAAAGGAACAGACCATCCCAGTGGTATCTCCTTGAATCCAACTTCAGTTGGTCAATGATGCTCCTACTCCAACATTGGGGAACTTTCTTGGAGGCAAGCAAGTTCACCACGTTGGCATACTACAGGAGTAAGTCACTAACACAAATTTACTTGTTTGGAAAGCTCTCTCTAATATGCTCACAATAAGGAGAATCCTTAAGTTTAATCCAAGAAAGATGATCAGCCACAACATTCTTCACTTGATTTATCTTTTTTCTCCAAATCAAACTCCTGAAGGAGCAAAATCCACCTAAGAAGATGCACCTTCACGTCCTTGTTTTTCATTAAATATCGAAAGGTTGTGTGATCAATGTAGATTGTCACCTTAGAGCCCAAAACACATGACCTAAACTTCTCGAGGGCCCATACTACAGTGAGCATTTCCTTTTCAGTTATGGTATGATTCTGATGTGTAGGGTCTAATACTTTGCTCGTGTAGTGGATTGCAAATAGAATCCCTTCTCGTCGTTGTCCTAACACAGCTCCTATAGTGAAATCTGAAGCGTCAGTCATGATCTTGTAGGATATGGTTAGATCCTCAAGCGCATCACGGAAGCGTGAGCGTCGCATCGAATACGACGAAGAACGATGTTGAACAAAGAAATCGCAGAGGTCGTGTTGACTCACAAGGCGAATCAACAGTCGCTGATTTGACCTCCAACGAAATCCCGATTCAAACAACAATTAACCCACGACAAATATATCAAGCAATGAAAGTAAATGTGCGGAGTTAAAATTTATTATAACTCTACAACAAAGATGTGTATAGTGCAAGTATGTGTAGAGGTCGAACACAGGGAGCAGAAAGGCTAGATCGGGGCAAAATTGCACAAAAGTGTACTTGAGTGTGAATGTGATCAAGTGTCTATTATGTTATTTTTTTTGTGGGTTTTTAATTTTATAATTTTTTTATTTAATTTTTTATTTTATATTTTTGTATTTTGATTTTTAATTTACTGATTTTTATATTTTCTTTTTATATATTTTATATTTTTTATTTTCTTTTTCAATGTTGGAATATAAAGACAATGTAATAAAATGGAGAAAGAGCTATTTATAAAAATAGATAAAAATGTTCAAAAATAAGCAAATAAAGTCTTTTTGGTCTTTTTATACTTTTTACTGTTTTTGTAATTTTGGGTAATTTTTAGAATGTTTTTGGTATTTTTAATTAGCAAAATAAAGAAATCAGGGAATAAAATGCAAGGCTGAAACTAAAATGGAGAGATAAAATAGCAAACAGTAACAAAAATTCTCCAAATTAATTTTCACTTAAAGATAATTAAACAAAGAAAATTCAAGAATAAAGTTTGTATTTTTAGGGATTTTGTAGAATTTTTAATATTTTTATAGAGGTTTTTAGAGTTTTGTGATTTTTATGAGTTTTCTTTTGTAATTTTTAGTGATTTTTGGCTGGGAGTTAAAACAAACTGAAAGACACAAAATATATTTTTTGGGGATTTTTCTGGGGTGTTTTTATATTTTTTTGGTATTTTATAAGCTAGACAGTGCACAAAATGACTATTTTTGATTTTTAATAAATATAAAAATAAAACAAAATCAAAAACTAAATTGATGGCGTGGAAGCACAGGTGCACAGGAGCTTAAGTCCAAGATTTCAGAATTTTTGGAGTTAAAATGAGCCTTCAAACAAATGCTACAAGCAAGCAAAAAATGAAAGGCCTGGCAGGGGTTCGTATGCAATATTACAAAATTTCGGGGCTCAACGTGCAAATACTACAAAATTATTTAATGGCAGAATAAAGTTTTGGTCTGAATATTTAATTACAAAAAACGCTCAGGTGAAAATGGCAAAATACCCAAGCAGGTGCGCTGATGGACGGTGGATGCGCACTCACTTAGACACGTGTCCTCTCCACAGGGCCCGATACCCCTTGGACGTTAACGGTGGAGATTAGATCGGATCTGGGTAATCGGATGGTGGACTTCCCTTGGACACGTACGGTTGCGATCAAAAGGGGAGGGGGGGATCAACGGCAACTGTACGCGCCCCCTCCCCTCGTTCTTGCGCAGGTTCGCGCAGGCGGTGGCGGCGTCAGCTGTCTTCTCCGGCGACCTCGAGGCCCCCTCCAGATGGTTGAGCGGCGGCACTGGAGACCTTCAAGATGGAATGGGCTCGAGAACAGCGTCTCGGCCGGTTTGTCAGCGCGTGGGTGGTTGACTACCGGAGCTCGAAGAACTCCGGCAACGTGGTCGGATGCGGACTGGGGGTGAAATGCACAGCAAAATTGGATAGGGAAAGCAGATCCACGGTTACAAAGAAATAAATAAAAAGAGAACACAGGAGATAATAAGAGACTGGACCTCAAGGCGCAGAAGCACCTGAGATATGTACCTCGACGGCGGCGAAGACCGCCGGAGATGATGGAAGCTCCTTCGCCTTCACCTGGGCACGCTCGACGTGGCTGGAGAGGTCCCTGTCACAGACCTCGATCCTGAGCTGACTGGAGTGGCCAAGGCTCGGGCAAAAAGGGTTCAAACTCGAAATGGGAAGTTTGGGTGGTTTTTGAAAGTTGGCTGAGTGGGCTCCTTCAACGAGGCATCTCGAGCGGCGTGATGATCCGAAGTCCAAGGAAAGCCTTGGGCGTGAATCACGGTTCATAGGTGATCAAAAGTCGTGAAGGCATCGACCTCAAATGATGAAAGACGAGGCCGGGAAAAATCCACGAAGATGGGACAAAACCCATCTCTGACAACAGCCAGACCTCGGTCAGAGAGTTGACCGAGGTCAACCAAAGAAGAAATCTGGTTGGTCCACGTGGACCAACCAGAAAAAAACCTTGGCAAAAATGCTTATAAATTCAATAAAAAATAGAAAATGATTTATTTAAATTTTGGTTATAAAATAAAAAATGTTTATTTTTTTATAAATTATTTTATAGTGATTTTTATTTATTTTTATGAGATGAATTTTTACAAGTTTGCATTTATGCCCTTTATAGTATATATATCTATCTATTTAAGTATTTTATTTTTATTTTGTGTATTTTAATTTTATTAATTATGTTTATTAATTTATATAATTATAACACACTTTTATACACATAATTATATTTTTATTTTATTTTATTGATGTTCTTTGTATAATTAATAAAATAAAGTAATATATTGTATAGGTATATGTGTATGTATTTTACCTGTGTATACAAGTATTTTATTTTGAGTTTTGATGATGTTTTTATTCTGATTTTAATATTCACTATTATTATAAGTAATATTTACAACATTATAAAAATATAAAATTATAAAAATAATAAATAAATAATAAATTGAATATTTTAATCTGTACAAGTATACAATAGGGTCCAAAACTCAACTTTCAAACCGTAGCTCCGCCAAATGCGAAACCACCGCCATTAAATAGCTTATTTTCTTCTATATACAATTAAAGGTGAGTATGCTGCATTTGGAGTTTTCATTTGTGAGATACGGGTCTGGGAAGTTAGGGTTCTGGATTTTTATTCAGACCATAACTTGTTATCTGTACATTATTTTCTTGTGAAATCAATTTTGTATTTTTCTTTATTTTATTATCTACAACTTTCATGTACAAAGTTTCTTTATTTGATGCACAAAGAGTGGAACCAAAAATAGGTCCCAAAAATGAATAAAGAATGAATAAAATAGAACGAATTTTGTTGGTATTTTTAGCCCTTATCTCCCCCTACTTTATTCCTGGTCGACCTATTCATCAAGATGCCTAGGTCTCGGGTTTCGGGTCATAAAATATTTACAATATTTTATTCTTTTTCTTTTCTTTTCTTTATTCTATAATTTTGGCATTTAAAAACCGTATTTTATACAGTATTTACACACCTATGCATGAATGCTAAAATGCATGAATTAATGCTATTTACACGCATTTACTAGGGTTTTTAAGGCCAAAATGATAGAATAAAGATGATGAAACGTAGCTTCATCAAACGACTAGTCGTACTAGTTGTTCTATGCAGCGGAAATTAAAAATTTTTATATGACGAAACCACATGATCCAAGAACACTTCTCGGATCGTTTCGTCTAACAACAAACAAGTATTAGGTTTACCTCTTGAAGCGTGGTTGCAATCGAGTCTCTAAACGAAGAGACCTCCTGTCTCAAGTCCGATCCGACGGAGGAGACACTTGCAAGCACGAGGATGAATCGCGTGCTTCTCGCAATCCATGTTGATGATCCAAGCGGTGGATCTCCTGATCTCGACATACGAGATCCGACGTCTTCTTCACGAGCAAGGCATGCCGAAGTAGACGGAGTTCCACGAGCAAAACATCGGGCAGCATAACGACAGTGCCGCGGCGATGGAGAGCCTCTCTAGGGCATCCATGGTGGACGGCCATGAGAGGGAGAGAAAGAGAAAGAAAGAGAGAGAGAGACTTGTTGTCTCACTTATGTGCAAAGAAGAGCAATGGGGTGCCTCTCCTTTTATAGGGTTTTGGGATCCATGGATCTCAATCCATGTGTCAACACAAATCCAATGGTCCACATTAATTTGTGTTTCTTTCAATGGTCATGATTTGTTGCTAAAAACACAACAACAATTAATTTAATGAAAATCAAATATATATTAAATATAATTTTATTTATATCAAATCAATCTCCATTGGAGAGATAGGAAAGGAGGCAAGCCTCCTTCCATAAGGAGGGTGGACGGCCACCACATTCCTTATGGAATTGTGGCCGTCCCCTCTCCTCATTAGGAAGGGAGCTTCCTTTTTCCTATTACATGAGATTACATTATCTCATGATTCTCTCCAATATTTGCAACAACATTTGTTACAAATTATTTCACAAAAATAAATCCAATTTATTTTGTGAACATTGCAATCATGCCATTGGAAATTTGTGAATCATATTCACAACCCAAAACAAAATGTAAATTACATTTTCAATTCAATGTCCAATGTGAATCCAAATCACATTAACATTTAATTAACAAATGTAAATCACAAATAGCTCTCTCTTATATATTATAAATCACATTTATAATATATATGACTAATATGGATATTGCTATCCACATTATTCATATCCATGATAATTAAATCACATTTAATCATCTTAGATCTTTATTCTCTTGTTCTCAAATAATATGAATCACATTCACATTATTCACATCTTTGATAATCAAATCACATTTAATTATCTCAGATAACTCTCTTTATAATATGAATCAAATTCATATTACTCATGATAATTAAATCACATTTAATTATCCATTTTCTCAATGCTCGGATACATATAACAACAATAGAATTATCCCTGAACTCTTTCAAGGATAATGCGCTTTCTCCGCAGATACTTGGAGATAAGGACAGGGCGATTGTATTGTTCCACGTATAGTGACATGGATATTGAGATCATATCTCAAATCCAGATCGCGGGCCTCCCATAGATGCTTGATTAAATCAAGACCGTAAATCTAATCTTCTTATTGCATCTGAATCACATTCAGATCAATGTCCAACACTTGGACCAAGATCAGATTACTTCTCTACTGAGAGGAGTCACTAAAATCCAGACCCGTTTCATCACTCCTAGGAATGGAAGCGTCATGGTTATACAATCGTTTATGATCACATCACCCTCAGGTATTCCCAATACCTGTACATCCTGCATACTGGAAGACTCAGACTAAACCTGAAGTATTGGATCAGCTTTATACTGTCTACTTCATGGTTTTATCAGTAAGTTTCTCATTCGATCATTGGGAGTTGGTATCAATCATACACTTTCCAAAAGCGTATATCATACCTAGGTCCTGATCATATACTTTCCAAAAGTATATATATGAAACCTACAAATTCAGTCAAGCTTCCAAAGCGAGACGACCGTACGCACGGAATTTGATTCTTCCCAATATCTCATGAGTGAGCTCATGTCTTCCGGTTCAGTAACTGAACCTGTATGATCCCTTTGAGAGATCGTATTACTCATATGCCCTTATATGCACACCAGCGCGCCGGTGTATAGACCTTGATTAGGTCATCAACCTATTAGTCTGCCAAATGTACATAATTAGACATATAGCAACACATCTGTCTCCGGTCAGAGGATGCGTGCCTATATCATGACAGCATACGATATAGGACTTTGGTTATCTCGATCTCGTTAAGTCAACTCTTTGACCTAACTAATCTGACACCTCCGAATCTCTATTCCTATGCAGAGGACCTGCATCAAGAGGTTGGTCAGATATCAACCTTCAGAGATAAGGATTGCCATCTCCTACTCAGGCTGGAGATCATCTCTTAACAATCATTTGACGGTGCTTGATGAGTCCTCAATCTAACACTTTAGATATTCATCCAAGCACCAGCCTCTATGATTCAATAGTTGAATCAACAGCTGTATGATCATCAAGATGGCCATGGTACATAACCCTAATTATACTAAGTGACCTATTATGCAAATTATGTATTCTTCATTTCAGATTAAGGAGTGAATTGCAATAACATTTATTGCATAATGGCTCGCCGTGGGCTCGCATGTCCAACAATCTCCCACTAGCCCAAAGAGCCATTGATGGGCTAATCATTTAAACCCACACTCATGTGACAATCATAAGCTATTTAGAAAATAGCTAGGTAAGCTGATCAGTCACTCTGTTCCTAAGAGACTACGCCAAGTCCTTTTACGGCACTTGCATATCCCCAGTAACAGTGCTCGCATCCAATGCGAAAGTTTGCTTCTTATGCAACCAATACTCAATTTTGTCATAGTGTCCTTGACACTTTAACTCGATTAATTATTATAACCAGTATTCCCATAGTCCTTGTTAGAATACCTTCATTCCCGGAGATCTCTATCTCCTAAGGTATCTAAAGTTAAGACCCTTATAGATCACTATCTACATGGTCTTAAACTTTTGAAGATAAGACTTTGAGATCACTATCTCTAAGTTTCATCATCTTTGAAGATATTATTATTACTGCAATTAAGTGTTTAATTTCCATAGTAGGATTAGTAACATTTTACTACTCCCACTGCATGGCAGATATCTGGCTTTTGTACACATCTAGCATACGCTCAGCTTCTCGTAACTAATTCACAAGTGCAAGTAGTTCTAGCATTTACTTTCTCAACTCTCTGAGGTGCTATCCCTTCAGACATGTCAGAACCATATCTTAAGGGATGGAAGCCTTTCTTGGGATTTTCCATAAAATAGAATATGTCCAAGGTGTACTACTAATGTGACAGTCCCAATACCCTCTTCTCATTGCTCCTGAACACCTTCAGAACTAAGATCCAAGAGGTATCCTTGAGATCATGTCTCAAGTTATGGAACAATCAGATTATAAAACACTTATTATTATCCTTATATCATTTTAAATGATCAGGATATCATCTATATTTAGCGCAATGAACACATAGGCACTCCCACTAAGCTTCGCATGGCTCATCAAGATTCCATTTGAAATCATAACATTTATAATTTCATCAAATCTTATGGTCCATCTCAAAGAAGCTTATTTGAGTCCTTAGATGGATTCCTTAGCTTGCACACCTTGCTTTCCTTAATCATGAAGCCCTGGGGCTACTTCATGTGAATATCCTCAGAGAGGTATTTATAGAGGAATGCAATCTTGACTTACATCTTTGAAGATGCAATAGTCAAGTTGTGCAACCAAGATTAGCAATATTCTGATTTTTTAAGCATGGTCACCGAAGAGCAAGTCTCATCGCAAGCAATGTCTTCTCTTCCGATGTGTAGCTCATGGCTACGAACCGTGCTTTGAAGGTCTCCACCTTCTCATCAGGTTCCCTTTCTCTTGAAGATCCATTTACACCTTTACAGGTATTACCCATATAGGTGGATCCTCGAGGGTCCATATACAACACTTGTATATGAAGTCTACGTTAGACTTTTATTGCTAAAATCCATCTTTCCATGTCATGATCGTTAGAAGCTTCATCACATGAAGTCCGATCATTGTCAGTCTTAACTGACACACAGAATACATCCTCAAACTCATTTGAAGAGGTATTAGTGTTTCATCATTAATTGTCCTTTTTAGTTTCCAATTTCAGGAGCCTCATTATCTTCTCAAGATTAAATGAGTTCCTATACTTCATTTTCATCTTGATTCTCAAGAGTCTCAACCTCTAAGAATCACATTCTCAGAGATGAGATACTTTAAGAATCTCAAGGTCATAAAGTAGGTATCCAATACCATCCTTTATTTTCCTAATGAAGCAGCACTCTCAAGTGCTAGATTCCAACATACATGGAGCCTTGTTAAGGATATACATTGTAGTATCTACTACACATACATACCTGGAAACTAAGGGATAATTATGCTAAAATTCATCATTGATAAGATCATGTCACACATGATCCAATTGTATCTCCCTATAACTCTATTGAGTTAAGATGTGTTAGGAGGATTGAGATAGAAATGATATTCATATCTCTATAAGGTATTCTTTGAATTTATCTAACAGGTACTTGCTACCTAGATTAGATCAAATTCATTTTATCTTCCTTCAAACTTTGGTTCTAAACCAAAAATAATGAAATCTTTGAACATTTCAAAGGTTTCTTAGGTGAAGAGAAGAAATCTCATATCATACATAATCATCGATAGATATCACATATCCACAATGTTTACTATGATATAGATGCTCCACATACATCAATATGTATGAGATCCTGAATACCTTGACATCTTACACCTTTCTTTAAGAAGGGTGTATTGGACATTTTTCTTTGAATACAATATTCATAAGTATGTAAGTTTTGAAATTTTAGACATTCTAAAGTTTCATCTCTTACTAGTCTATTGATCAAATCAATAGACAAATGTCCAAGGCTTGATGCTAGATCATTGTCAAATGATCTTTATCCTCCTATTGATCTTAAGGTTTAATTTCAGTATTTAGAAATGTTAATGAACCATTCATTAACTTTCTAATTTAGTGAAGTCCACTAGATTATTAGATTACTATCTGAAATATATACATCATAACTCCTTATGATAGTTCTATCTCAGATTCATGTTTATTTCTAACATTTAGAAACAAACAATGAGTGTATTCTTATATCTAGGTCATAGAGACATTCTCTAAGACTAAGGACTCTCCCACTGAAATTAACAAGTCTATCAATCCAACAGAGATTGTTGCAACAATTGCATCAATATCCATGTGGATAACTATAAACCTTTAAGATCAAATTTTTCAGTCTTCTAAAACATATGCAACCTATTGCAAATGTCATCAGAAGATTGAGATACAATTATTTGACTTTATCTTATTAATGATTTATGTAGATTAATCCGATGCTCCATCCGAGTCGTTCTCTAAGGATTCTAGATAGACTTGACAGTCATACTATCAACACATCAACTTATTGCAGTATTGGCATTCATCCAACTCTTCGGATGACATATGGAAGTCATAGATGACAGTCAAACTCTTTGACCATACTTCTTACTCGGGTCCAACCCATGCTTCCACTGCGCTCCCTTTATCTATAAGCAACCATTGCTTAAGACTAAGGATCTCTTATGTAAGAGCATTTCAACATTTATACATGCTTCATTAAATTCATACAATATGAATATTATGAAGCTTCATGAATGACCAGAGTATAGATAGTAGAATGATGACACTCATCATCTACATCCATCTAAACTCTTAAAACATAGGTTCAGGTAGGTACTCAAACAATTTGAATACATCATCTCTTATAGAGCCACCATTCTACATGATGTAGTGAACCATCTCATTCATGTTAAATGTCAAGAGCACATATGTATGCCAGAATATCTTCATTAATTTTATAAGGATTATTTGACAATCGCGATCATCATCGACATGTCACTTCCAAAGTACATCCGATGAGAGATCAAGACTATAGAGACATACAAACCCTAGGGTTGTAGTCCTATTATCTATTAATTGTTATTTCTCAATATTATGAGGAAACTTGCACATTGTAACCACATACATTATGTATCCAATTGCAACAATATCTGGATCATGAGTCCAATCCATGATATTTTTACTGGTTATTATTGAGTATATCATTGAGTGGGTTTTAATGAAGGATTATCTGAAATAAGAAATTTGCATAAATATATAAATATATATTACTTTGATTTAGGATTTTTATATCAAAGTTGTCTTGTCTTGTCAACACTGAAAGTTCATTCCCTTAATCACTTTCAATGTAAGAGATATACTTACCATTATATCTCAACAAGATCTGGGATCTCCTTCCTTATCTTTGTTGCATCCCAATAATATGAGAACCTACAACTCGGATAAAAAGAAGCGGGAACACATTCCGCCTTGCAAGTCCAACTTGCATCTCCCAATTCGATCTTTAACACCCGGGCCCACCACCCTAAGGTAATGTTGACCCGTCATTAATTGAACCAACCATCAACAGGAAATACAACTCGCTATGTGCAATCCAATATCGCCCCAATAATATGAGGACCCGATATTGGGGTCACTACGCATACGTCCTTACTCTTTCGAGAAGTGAAGAGCCCGATCCAAATGGATCGTATGCAGGAGCTGTCACTTCGGACAGGCGTCTCCTACATACAATATCTGGCGACGGAACCCTTCGCCTTGACGGGAGACCATGGATGTCACTTATGTGATCCTCCATATCATATTCAAATTCTAATTAATCATTATGAATCATATTCATTGTGATTAATTCTTCCAAGGGAAATAACATATCTATTCATAGAGTGTTTTAATTTTAATTGGATTCCAATTAATCTAATCATATTAAATTAATGATCCAATTAATATCCAACAAACATTTTAATAGTTACTTGAATTATGGTATTATCTCAAATACGTATTATTTCAAATTTTAATAATTAGAAATACATCATGATTTCTTAAGCATTATACTAACCCTACCCGCTGTCATGGCCAGTACCGACGAGAGTGGGACGGACCACATACGTTGCAACCCGCAACCCCAATGCTCTCCGACTAGACACCATATCCACCTCGGGAAAGGATAATGCAAAATAGATCATTTTGTACTTGAGATGATCATCGGTTCTTCAACCGAAATTATACCATATAGTAATAATCAAAACAATTTTGATTAACATTATAATGAGATTTGCTAAACAAATCCCAAGTCCTATTCAAGCAACATGTTTGTTGGAATGTTGATCATGTAGATCATGTAACCAATCTTGATCTAGATCACATCTAATCATTTGTTGGTTAGGGGAAGTCATTTAAGGACATAATTATCATTAAATATTTCACAAATATTTATGCATAATTATTCCAAGAAATTAAACAATTTAATTTCACTAATTAATTAAATGACAATCACTAGGTTCTTGATTAGGAAAGTATTTTCAGCAGTGACCCTCACTTACTAAAAATACCATATCTCAATCAATTTAAATCCAATTAAGCAAAGTAAATTTCTAAAGTTTGCTATCTTGATTTAAAACAGAACCCAAGTGATTTGCACGCATTTCAAGGTGTTTCAAATCCGCAATTAACATCTTAATTACGTCATCATCCGCAGTCCCCGAAACAGTGGCTACATGTTCACTAAAATGAGCATATCTAGAGCAAACGGAATCGAAATCACGCAAACTCAGATCCTACGGTTTCCTTATTTAATGGGGAATAAAATCCAAATACTATTTTCGTATTTAAACAATTTAAACAGTGCCGAAAATAATATCAAAACAGAGATGCGAAAATGAAATGCAAGAAAACTTTCGCATACCCTAATGAACCCAAGTCGTCTTCGGTTTATGGATCGTATCAAAAACCACCGACCTAAGGCTCTGATACCACTTGTAGGATATGGTTAGATCCTCAAGCGCATCACAGAAGCGTGAGCGTCGCATCGAATACGACGAAAAACGACTAGTCGTACTAGTTGTTCTATGCAGCGGAAATTAAAAAATTTCATATGACGAAACCACATGATCCAAGAACACTTCTCGGATTGTTTCGTCTAACCGCAAACAAGTATTAGGTTTACGTCTTGAAGCGTGGTTGCAATCGAGTCTCAAAACGAAGAGACCTCCTGTCTCAAGTCCGATCCGACGGAGGAGACGCTTGCGAGCGCGGGGATGAACCGCGTGCTTCTCGCAATCCATGTTGATGATCCAAGCGGTGGATCTCCTGATCTCGACACACGAGATCCGACGTCTTCTTCACGAGTAAGGCATGCCGAAGTAGACGAAGTTCCACGAGCAAAACATCGGGCAGCATAACGACGGTGCCGCGGCGATGGAGAGCCTCTCTAGGGCATCCATGGTGGACGGCCATGAGAGGGAGAGAAAGAGAAAGAAAGAGAGAGAGAGAGAGACTTGTTGTCTCACTTATGTGCAAAGAAGAGCAATGGGGTGCCTCTCCTTTATAGGATTTTGGGATCCATGGATCTCAATCCATGTGTCAACACAAATCCAATGGTCCACATTAATTTGTGTTTCTTTCAATGGTCATGATTTGTTGCTAAAAACACAACAACAATTAATTTAATAAAAATCAAAAATATATATTAAATATAATTTAATTTATATTAAATCAATCTCCATTGGAGAGATAGCAAAGGAGGCAAGCCTCCTTCCATAAGGAGGGTGGACGGCCACCACATTCCTTATGGAATTGTGGCCATCCCCTCTCCTCATTAGGAAGGGAGCTTCATTTTTCCTATTACATGAGATTACAATATCTCATGATTCTCTCCAATATTTGCAACAACATTTGTTACAAATTATTTAACAAAAATAAATCCAATTTATTTTGTGAACATTGCAATCATGCCATTGTAAATTTGTGAATCATATTCACAACCCAAAACAAAATGTAAATTACATTTTTAATTCAATGTCCAATGTGAATCCAAATCACATTAACATTCAATTAACAAATGTAAATCACAAATAGCTCTCTCTTATATATTATAAATCACATTTATAATATATATGACTAATATGGATATTGCTATCCACATTATTCATATCCACGATAATTAAATCACATTTAATCATCTTGGATCTTTATTCTCTTGTTCTCAAATAATATGAATCACATTCACATTATTCACATCTTTGATAATCAAATCACATTTAATTATCTCAGATAACTCTCTTTATAATATGAATCAAATTCATATTACTCATGATAATTAAATCACATTTAATTATCCATTTTCTCAATGCTCGGATACATATAACAACAATAGAATTATCCCTGAACTCTTTCAAGAATAATGCGCTTTCTCCGCAGATACTTGGAGATAAGGACAGGGCGATTGTATTGTTCCACGTATAGTGACATG
Source organism: Ottelia alismoides (assembly GCA_037367405.1). Lineage (NCBI taxonomy): Eukaryota > Viridiplantae > Streptophyta > Magnoliopsida > Alismatales > Hydrocharitaceae > Ottelia > Ottelia alismoides. The sequence continues at coordinate 281,865 of JAZKJV010010245.1, forward strand.
GAAATTGAGATCATATCTCAAATCCAGATCGCGGGCCTCCCATAGATGCTTGATTAAATCAAGACCGTAAATCTAATCTTCTTATTGCATCTGAATCACATTCAGATCAATGTCCAACACTTGGACCAAGATCAGATTACTTCTCTACTGAGAGGAGTCACTAAAATCCAGACCCGTTTCATCACTCCCTAGGAATGGAAGCGTCATGGCTATACAATCGTTTATGATCACATCACCCTCAGGTATTCCCAATACCTGTACATCATGCATACTGGAAGACTCAGACTAAACCCGAAGTATTGGATCAACTTTATACTGTCTACTTCATGGTTTTATCAGTAAGTTTCTCATTCGATCATTGGGAGTTGGTATCAATCATACACTTTCCAAAAGCGTATATCATACCTAGGTCTTGATCACATACTTTCCAAAAGTATATATATCAAACCTACAAATTCAGTAAAGCTTCCAAAGAGAGACGACCGTGCGCACGGAATTTGATTCTTCCCAAAATCTCATGAGTGAGCTCATGTCTTCCGATTTAGTAACTGAACCTGTATGATCCCTTTGAGAGATCGTATTACTCATATTCCCTTATATGCACACCAGCGCGCCGGTGTATAGACCTTGATTAGGTCATCAACCTATTGGTCTGCCAAATGTACATACTTAGACATATAGCAACACATCTGTCTCCGGTCAGAGGATGCGTGCCTATATCATGACAGCATACGATATAGGACTTTGGTTATCTCGATCTCATTAAGTCAACTCTTTGACCTAACTAATCTGACACCTCCGAATCTCTATTCCTATGCAGAGGACCTGCATCAAGAGGTCGGTCAGATATCAGCCTTCAGAGATAAGGATTGCCATCTCCTACTCAGGCTGGAGATCATCTCTTAACACTCATTTGACGGTGCTTGATGAGTCCTCAATCTAAACTTTAGATATTCATCCAAGCACCAGCCTCTATGATTCAATAGTTGAATCAACAGCTGTATGATCATCAAGATGGTCATGGTATATAACCCTAATTGTACTAAGGGACCTATTATGCAAATTATGTATTCTTCATTTCAGATTAAGGAGTGAATTGCAATAACATTTATTGCATAATGGCTCGTCGTGGGCTCGCATGTCCAACAGATCTCAAAGGGGAGAGACTTGTTAGGAGCTTGTACGATAGGTGAGGCATAAATATTCATCTTGAAGAGCTCAATGGCCTCCAAACACTTGTGATCTACAATGAAATTTGTGTCTTTCCCTAAGATCTCAGTCAGGGTGCGGGAAATTTTCAAAAAATCATGAATAAATCTCCTATAAAATCCAACATGCCTTAAGAATGACCGCACTGACTTCACGTTAATAGGTGGATCGAGTTTCTTGATCACCTCCACCTTGGAAAGGTCAACCGCCATTCCCTTTTTGGAGATGGCATACCCCAAAATGATACCCTCTGTTACCATAAAGTGAATTTTTCCAAGGAGAGTACCAGATTCACCTCCTTACACAGCTTGAGGACTCAGTCCAGGTGCGCTAAACATGTATCAAATGAATCACCATGAGCCGAGAAGTCATCCGTGAATACTTCTAGGAAATCTCCCACCATTTCGACAAATACGGCGATCATGCACCATCAAAAAGTGTCTGGGGCATTGCAGAGCTTTAATGGCATGCTCCTAAATGCGTAAGTGCTTAATGGACATGTGAATGCTGTCTTTTACTATCCCTCAGGGGCTATGGATACCTGATTGTAGCCTGAGTATCTATCAAGAAAATAGAAGAATGCTTTTCTGTGAGTCTCTCCAAGATCTAATCAATGAATGGTGAGGGAAAGTGATCTTTATTGGTCGTGGCATTCATGCGCTTGTAGTCGAGACAAATGTGCCACGACATGGGCACTCATGTCGTGATCCCTTCCCCATGCTCATTGGTGAGCATATGGATTCCCGACTTCTTTGGGATAACATGAAGTGGGGCCACCCACTTGGAGTCAGAAATATGGTATATAAACCTTGCTTCGCACCATTTCTCATTCTTCACTACTTCTTGTAGATTGGGGTTAAATCTCCTCCATAACTCATGGAAGGTCTTACATTATCCTCAGTGAAAATGTGGTGTGAGCAAAGAGCAGGGTTGATCCCCACGAGCTCCGACACTGTCCAACCTATTGCTTTGTGGTTCCTCTCTAAGACCTCTAATAAGCTAAACTCTTATTCTAAAGTCAAGTCTGAGCTAATGATAACAGGATATCTCTCTTTGGGTCTCGCAAGAAAGGTGTATTTCAGTGTTGGAGGAAGGGACTTCAGTTTTGGCAATGTGGTGTCATCAAATACATCAGGCTGAACTGAATCTGAATCTGGTTCTGTGTTGTTGTGGCTAAGCTGTGTAGTACTCGCTACCAACTCAGAAATATCGAGAGACAGATCGCCAAAGAAACATGGTAATTCAGTCAAAGCCACCTCCAACTCATCATCTATGTCCCATGGTCGTTTCGAGGGAGATGGAACGGACAGATTCTGATGGATCTCTATGCTGCCATGGGAATAGGTAGATGCATCTCTCATGAGATCAGGCAACACCTGGAAAACTACATCATGGACAATGTCCTTTCTAGATGAAAGGATCTTGCTCTGTCCCGAAGGAACCTGTCTCCAAATCACAACAGTGATGATCATTCTGCAATCTACCTCTGAAGATGAGTACTTGGTACTACTCTCTGAATCAGGTCACTGCCATTTTGTCCGCTTCATCTCAAGGTTCACCTCTCCATTTGGAGAACAGAACTTCATCATTCCCGTACCATAGTCAAAAGTTGCTCCTGCAATACTAAGGAAGGGCTACCCGAAAATGATATGAGATTCTCTCAAATGATTGGGGGTCTCCATGTCTAAGACTGTGAAGTCAACCTTATAGTCCTGCCCCTCAATCAAGATAACAATGTTATTCACTTCTCCCTTAGGTCTTTTCATTGAGTGATCTATATATTGGAGTATATCTCTAGATTTGCAAAGTGGTCCTAACTCTAATTTTTAATATAATGCTAAGGGAAGTAAGTTAATTGAAGAACCATTATCTAAGAGAGAGTGTGCAAATGCATTGTCGACGATACGATTCTCCACATAGTTAGCACCCACATCTCTTTTCTTCCTTGGTAATTATTGATTCTTGAGATAATAGGTTGTGGCTAATGACAAGACATGAGTCTTCGTATATTGGTTCGGTTTCTTCCTGCTAACCCTAGTAAGTGTGCATCTCATCTTAAGGTATTTTTGGAATGTAGGATGGTTAGACACATGCTCATCAAATGGCACTTTGATTATGATATTCTCTTTACAAAACCCTGCCATATCGTTATCATCCTTCTGAATCTTTTTGTTGCGCTTTCCTCTCGTATGAGCACGAGGGAAAGGGATGGGAGGAAGGGAAATAGAAGATGAAGAATATGAATTGTGAACTGAAAAATCTTTCTTGGAATTAAGTGAAACAGAGTTCTTCATACATGGATCCTTTTTATGCAACATGAGATTAAAATCAAAATTATCTACTAAAGGTTGTGGAAAAGAAGTTGAATTGGTATCCGACAACAGAGGACTGAGAGTGAGCTCTGGAGCGAGCATTTTCGTTGACAGCAAACGCCATCCATCTGAGCGACGACCTTCTCGCATCCCAGCAAGATTCAAGGACTTCCAGGTCTTTTCGTAGCTACCCCTCGCAAGGTGCTCAAGCTCCATCATCATTGTGAAGTTGAGCAAAGACGGTGTTCTTCATAAAATAAAATAAAATAAAATAAAGCAAACAAAAATAAATAAATAAATAAATGCATAAAAATAAGAAGAGAAATATGCACAATAAGAACCGGGGGTGGAAAACCTAAAATCAAGATTCTCTAGAAATTAACCTAAGTTGTGCATCCTCGGCAATGACGCCATTTGGAAAACCTCAAGAATGCCCTTAGTTAAGTAAGTTGAAATTAACTTTTAAATTTGTTCGTTGTAGTTGGGACAAAGTTAGATTAATCAAAAACCTCAATTTAATTATTTTTCAATTAAAGTGAGCGGTCAATTTTTTTACTTGGGCAAGCCCAAGGTTGAACTCATGGAGGCCACTATCTCCTTAGGATGGTTTTTAGTCGATCTAGAGATTAGGTTTTTACATAGGTATTTTTAAATGCATAAATGAGTGAAATGCAATTCTAGCGATGTTCAAGGACCTAAAACCAAAATTTATGATTAAACTAAGTCCAAAAATCTCAAACTGGGATAGAATGTGAAATATTATGAAATTAGGCCTACCTTTAACTTTTGTAATTTTTGGATCCAAATGAATTAATTATGAATAAAAGTGCATACTAGGTGATTTTGAGTTAATTACTTTTAATAAATACCAAACTCAAATATTTTCCAAAAATTAATTTATCCCTAGATAGGTTATGTGAGAGTATCTAGAATAAATTTTAATTCTAAAAAATACTTAGTAATAATTAAAAATCAATTACTAAATTCACTATTTCATTTATTTTAACCTCAAATATGTGTGCAAAAATGGATGAAATGTGGTCACATTGTACAATAATAAAGCCTCCTAATATGAATTTTTGAGATTTTCTAGACCAGTGAATAATTAAATATCAATTTAGAACATAAAATGGGTAAACCACATAAGTTTTCACCAAATTTAATTTTAATAAAAATATGTTGATCACAAAAATTGTAAATAAACGCTCAATAGATAGAAAATAAGTTGCTCTATGACATGCTATTTTTGGACTAAAAAATAATGTGAAATATTACTCAAATAAATGTCCAAACAAAAGGGTATTTATGCAAAACATAATATAAAAGAAAAAAAGATTAGTGTGTATGGATGCTTCTTTAATTACTAGATCTTCTAGGGGTACGAGCGTAATTTCTCCCACCAAGAGTCATGCTTGGCGACGTAATTCCAAGGACTTTGTGGGGCCCTTCCTACAATTGACCCCTGCTCCACTTGCTCCTCACGTGTGGGTGGGACTGAAGAGGTGGTGCCCTGTGATGGAGGCGAAGGAACTGGGTCGGTGGCGTCGTGCACGGGGACATAGGCGTGCGAGCCGACCGGCAAGGGCAAACAGGCCACCTGTGTCGAGGGTTGTAGCTGCTCTAGGGGTCATGTTGCTGCTTTTATGGCGGTGGCCGGTGGGATGAGGGTGGAAGCCGCATAGGAGTGGCCGGTAGCACGACAAGAGGTACACGATAGCTTGAATTCGCACGTAGTGTCCGCACGTGATGGTTGTGGTTGCGCATGAGCCGGAGTCGGGCAGCAGACAGAGGCAAGGTGGGCTACTGCTACGCAGGTGGACGCCTACTGTTGGAGCAGCAAAGCGGTGGCTGGCCGCATGCGGTGGTGGACGGTGATGGTGGAGTGGTCGTCGTGCTTGTGTATGAGGAGGAGGAATGATGAAGAAGAAGTAGAGGAAGTGATAGGAAGAGAGAGAAAGAGAGAGAAACATAGTTGGTGCAACTAAGGATCCCTATTTGCATCAAGGGATTTTCATGCATTTGTTTAGACATCACAAAATTTTTGACTAATCGATTCATGAAACCACTCCAAAAAATTCATTAATAATCATCATTAGACTCCCCATGCGTGGTTTATCCATCGAATGCAATTAGTTTTGTGATTTGATGAGTGGGTGAAGGTGTGGTGAAGAGAGAGAAAATAAAGAGGAAGGAAGAAGAAAAAGAAATTAGAGGAAGAAAAATAAGGAAAGGAAGAGGAGGATGCTACATGTAACTTGGTAATGGAGGAGTGTGCCTGGGATGAGGCTTGAATATACGCCTCAGAACGTTGCTCAAATCCGGGGCAGGGTCGAGCTCGAGCAGCTCGTGACGGCGGCTGCCACGTTGGCTAGGATACCAATGGATCTCATCCGAGTTTGGACATTGTTTGTCGCTCACTCTCTCTTTCTCTCATTGTCATTGAGATGGAATAGAGGAGTTTAGTCCTCTAGTAAAATGGTGGATGAGGTACCTCGATGAGGTGGTGGTGGCTTTATTGCAGTTGTGTCACGCAAATGGTTCGGAGAAATGAGGTATGAGAGAAGAGGCATGGGTAGAGGGGATCGAGAAGAGGTATTTACGGCTTGGCAGGAAAGGCAGGCAAGATGAGGAATGGGGGCGCAAGTGCACAAGGGACAGTCCTGCGAGGTTGTGCGTAAGGAGCGGGGTGTTTTGGATGAAGTCGTGGGGAAGAGTGGAAGAGAGAGGTGCACGGGGGTGGTTAGAACATGGGTTTCATGGGAAAGAGATAGAGAGAGAGTGTGGGGGGAGAAGAAGGATGTGCATGGGAGGTGGAGGGAGAGAGCGCGAGAGGATGCATTAGATAGAGAAATAGGAGGAGGAGAGGGAGGTGCCACATGGCGTGCGCAGGGCGTGGCCACGTGACATTGAGAAAATAAAAATTAAAGTAAATAAATATAAATAAACTAAATTAAAATAAATAACAAGTAATAAATAAATAAATAATGGAAAAAATAATTAAAAGAAAAATGGAGGGGACATGTGGCGTCTCTAGGAGCCGCCACGTGTCGCTCCCAGAAAATTCGAAATTAAATGTAAATAAAAATAAAAAGAAATAACAAAAATTGTCAAATGAAAAAGTGATCAATATAAAAGTTGCTCGTCTCTACGAGATCTACTACTTTTATGAAGGACCAAAAATCCAAAGAAGTCATTTGTATAAAAAGTAATTTTGGGTGTTGCCTTATAAGAATAAAATACTGTGTTTCTATCTTTTGCAGATTTTTTTCATTTTAATAAGATAAAAATAAAAATAAAATCAGATAAAATACAAAAGGAATATTTACAACTTATTCTATTTTTTTGGATTTTTAATAATTAAGAAAATGAAAGAGTAATATAAAGGATAGTTTGGTTAATATGTACAATATACAATAGGGACCGAGAGCTCATGTTTCACATATGAACTTCGATTGTTTTGAATTTGGTCTTGTTTTGAAGGTAATTGAATGTACATTAATTCAAAAGTGAGTATGGATCCATAGGAGACTGTTGAGAGAGATATTCACATTGTAAGGTCCATAGTCTCAAACTAGGGTTTGGGTTTTATTGGTCAATTTTTCAAGTTAGTAATTTTTTGATATTTTCCTTTATTAGTTTTAGTAATATATACACTATAGAGCTGATTTTATTAGATTTATAGTTAGTATGAAATACATGCAATTAGGTGAATTTAGCTAATATACAAGTGAATATGTACAAGTGAATTTGACCCCTTATTTAAGGTGAATATGCATGCTAAAATGCAGACGTTAATTCTAATGCATGAATGATAATAATGTGGAATAAATGGAGATATGCAGCTAATTAATCTGGAATTAAGATCTATTTTCGACCTTTTAGAGTGATGAATCATTGATTCATCAATCTTGCATATTTAGACCGAGTTCTACAAAGATGATATGAAGTAAATTTGGTGCTCTCGTGGGTGAAGAGTCACTTCATGGTGACTAAAATAGTTATGATGGGCCATGTCATCTCCAAGAAAAGCATGGAGGTTAAACCGATAAAGGTGGAAGTGATTTCCAAACTCGATCCACCTACATCACTAAAGCAAGTCAGGTCTTTTCTATGGTATGTGGGATTTCATCGAAGATTCAGTAAAGACTTTAACAAGATTGCTAAACCTTTGACTGGGCTTCTTGGCAAGGAGACTGATTTTATTTGTAGATGTCATAGTTCTCCAAGCCTTTTATCAGCTGAAAGATTTGATCGCACAAGCATCCGTCTACCACCATTGGATTGGTCTCTTCCATTCGAGAGTATGACATATTCTTCTGATTATGCCATTGGGGTTGTGTTGGGATAAAGATGGGACGGATTACCATTTGTTATTCACTATGCTAGCAGAACACTAGATGATGCTAAGAAAAATTATTCAGTAATAAAGAAAGAGCTGCTAGTAGTTAGTTTTACGCTAGAAAAGTTCAAATCTCATTTACATGAATCCCATTGTATATACAGATCATTTCGGCATATGGTTTCCACAAAGCAAGAAGGATGTGAAACCTCGTCGCATACGTTGGATCCTTCTACCCGGGAGTTTGATTTAGATATACAATATAAGCTTGGAGTCAAAATTTTATCGCGGATCACCTTTCAGAATTATCAATGCAGATACTCCTGAGCAGATGATGATACCTATAAAAGAGACTTCAGAAAAGTGGGAAATTTCACGGGTCTGATATGTCCTCGCAAGGAGAAGACACGGTCACTATGGTGACCCGCAAAAATCCTTCTAATTCAGTAATTAACCCACAAATAAAATATTACAGTGCAAATAAAATTGTAGAGTTAAAATTTATTATAACTCTACAAATGTGTGTATAGGTGTACGTCTGTGTAGAATGTCAAACATAGGAAGCAAATGGTAGATCGGAAAACGAATTCCTAATTTTGTCCTCTTCTCATGTTTTTCATTAGTCTTTTTGTCCAGGTTTTTAATTTCTTATTTTTTGGACTTTAATTGTTTTATTTTTTTATTTTTAAATAATATAATTTTATTTTACTTATTTCCTGATTTTTTCCTTTTCTAATATATAATACATGAATATATATAACATTATATACAATATAAGATAATAGATTTATAAATACAACTATAAATAAATAAAAAGTGAAAAATAATTTTTTTTGAAATATTTTTTCTACTATTTTTGTGATTTTTAAGATATTTTTACTAATTTGTATAAATTTTTAAGTCAAAAATATCCCAAAATAGGGATAAAACAAATAAGTTGAATTGATTTGAATATTAAAAAAGCAAAAAGTGTCAGAAATTCTCCAAAGCTAATTTTATATATAGATAACATAATAAGAAAATTCATAGATATAAATAAATATTTTTAGATTTTTTGGTGATTTTTTTATATTTTTATAAAGAATTTTTTAGCTTTTAAATTTTTAGTCTTTCTCTTTTTCTATTTTTTTGGAAATTTTGGTCTAGAGTTACAATTTACTAAAATAAAAAAGTATGTATTTTTGAATATTTTCAAAAATAATTCATATTTTTAAATAATTCAATTTTAAAAGGTATAAAATGTGCTATTTTTATTTTTAATAAATAGTTAGAATGCCCAAAATGAAAAAAATAATTACGTGGCATAATAGTACATACTAGCAGGTACTTAACCCTAATTTTTCATAATTTTTTAAGAATAGATTTTTTTAATAAATGTAACACAAGCACAAAAATCACTGAATTTGAGAGGGAATTTTTGTAATTAAAAATAAATACGAGGTTGTTTTTGCAAAAAAAATAAAATATTACAACTAATACTCAAAGTTTTAATACTAAAATGAAATACCAAAAGTCACTAGGGATTCTATGCAAAATGGCCACCTCACGTGGGATAATACATGAGGTGACATGGCATGGTACAAAAGAAATACATGGGGTTCCTTACAATTTTAACACAAAACTTTAAACTTAATTAAAACAATGACATTACCAATAATAAAAAGACAAAAAGATGGAAATATGTTCTGTAATTTACCCACTTAAGGCATGCTGGTGAATGGCTTTGATTGTCTGACTTACCACATGTCAGCCTCTCCTTATGTGATATTGCTTCGTTGATAGAAGGACAAGATTAGATCTTGGATCTTATCAAACAACTGAACTCGGTCTTGATCCAATGGCTGACTTCAGAACTGGAGATGGACCTCTATCTAACAGTTGTTGCTTCGTACGAAGAACATGGAAGATGGTTGCCTCCCCCAAGCTTCAATTCCTCGATTTTTCCTCCTACGAGCTCTTCAACCACTACAAGGTTGCTTAATCTCTCACTTGAGGTGTTCCGCAACTAGAGATGCCCTCAAATGGGTTTGTGGCTCATCGATGGAGCCCTGGAGCTTGATGATCCTAGAGGTGCTCTTGGAGTGTCCTCAACCCTCAAATGGCCTCTTCGAGTCTTAAAAAAGTGTGCAAAAGCACAGAAAACAAAGATAGAGGTGTTCAGCTTTTATTGAGGTGGATTAGGGGCAAAATGAGGTGGAGCAGAGGAGGTCCGGCAAACGTGGCGGTTGTAAACCTCGATTCATTGATTCATGAAAAATCAAGGTTAGTTGCATGATCTCGAAGGAAGAGAAATGATCAGGGAAAGAAATGTAGGAGAACGGTGGGTCGGAAACACATCAGAAGTACAGTGGAGGGTTCGCCGCAGCAGTACTCCAGCGAACAACGAAGGGTGATTTTTACGCTAATACAAGCAATTAAAGCATAAAAAACTGCTCAAAACTAAACCTATGGTCTAAATCTACCTGGAAAGCGTATAAGAAGACCTCGAGTAGCCGAGAGCATGAGATTGAGTACCTCACGGCGAAGCACATCTGGAGATGTGGACTCAACCTCCTCTTCACTCCTCCATGTGCCAAACGGCTGGGCAAGTGAGCTTTCACCTCGCTCAAGCCCTAAATCTCAAATTGGGGGGAAGAAATGGCAAGAAAGGAATTCAAAAATTGGAGGAACGGGGAGGCAAGGCTTTTGTAGAGGTGATGGGCATATGGTAAATATCGAAGTGGTCAGCTTAAGTTCGCGATGCAATCCTTGAGGAAATGATCAGGCATGATAGAGTAATGAACGAGGAGAAAAGGTAGAGAAGGAATCTCTCCAAAAAACATGCAAGGGGCGAGCTGCAAAAATCGAAGAAGAAGAAGAAGAGGAAGGATCAAACGCGACGTCTGACAGATCTAGGGCCTGGGTCAGGGAGTTGATCCAAGTCAACGAGTGGCATGACTTGATTGGTCCACGTCACCTGTAAATAGACAAAATAGTAGTTAAATTCGAAAATAAAAAAATAAAATAGAAAATGTTTTTTTGGTTAGAATATAAAAAATGTTTTTTATTTTATGTAATATTTTAATATGATGTTTATTTATTTTTGTAATTTTATTTATTACAAGTTACTTTTTCCAAGTATATTTATAGGTTATGTTATGTATATCTTATTTTTATTTTGTATTTTTGATTTTATTATTTTATTTTCATAATTTATATAATTATAACTTATTTGTGTAGGCATAAACATATTTCTATTTTATTTTGCTGATATCATATGTACACTTAAATAAATATGTATACTTATTATATAAGTATAAGTAGTGTATATTCATTTATGTATGTTTATATACTATTTTATTTAGTATTTATTTATAATATTGCTTTTTTATATTTAAATAGAATATAAATAATATTTACAAATGTATAAAAAAATAAAATGAATAAAAGAATTAAAAGTATAATTTCCCCTTTTATTTATATACAGGTAATTGTACAAAGGGTCTAAAACCTAACTTTTGCGTCTTAACTCTAAATTGGATGAAAGCACCTTAATTAAATAGATTATTAAAAGTTATATACAATTAAAGGTGATTTTGTACATTTTAAGTTCATATAGAGAATATATGGGTCAAAGAAGGTTGGGTTTGGAATTTTAATCTAAGTATAAAATTCACATTGTGTATTATTTTTTTGTGAAATTAGTTTTGTTTTTTACTATATATTTTTATCTACAATTTCATGTACAAAGTTTCTTTATTTGAGGAATAAATATTAAAGAATCAAATGGATCCCAAAAATGAAGTATTGATGTGTAAAAATTAGGGTTTTTATTGTGTTTTTACCCTTAACTCCTCCTCCATTATTCCTTGTCAACCCAATCATCAAGATGCCTAGGTCTCGGGGTTTAGCGTCATAAAATACCTTTGGCATTTTAATTCTTTTTATTTTCTTTATTATTTTATTTTGGCATTAAACAGTGTATTTTATACAATATATATACAATAAATAATGATTGTTAATTTGTACAGAATAATTATATTTACATGCATTTAGCTAGGGTTTAAAGGCCAAAATGAAATAATAAAGGTGTTGAAATGGAGACATCACCACCCTATACTTGCCTTTTCTAGTCCCTAGAAAACACTTATGTAATAAGTGCAGAAAATAAAAATAAAGAGAAAAATGAACTTGAATTGATTTTAACTTTCAAATTTTTCTTCATAAAATCAAAGTTTGGAGCTTAAGTCGGACCTTTGGATTTTAGGAGTGATCAGATTCTTATTGGGAAACTGATTTGAAACACAACATCCCTTAAGATACACAAAGCTCTATTCAAGTCACCTCAATAGTCAGGTCAGAATAAGTCAACTAATATGCAAACCCTTATGACTATGAATTATCTTGGACAGTATGTGTGATATGTAGCTCTCCTCGGCTGAAGCGGTAAAAGTCAGTCTTCTCCAACATGGTGACCCTAATTCCCCAATCCAACAAATCATTCCTCGAGAAGTAGGGTATTCCCTTGTAAGTTCAAGTACGGCCAACTTAAGAAGAGGAAGTTGAGATAAGAATGGACTATAGCCAGTGTAGCTACCTATCCTAGGATCATTGACCAATGTAGCCAAGTCATCCGGCTGCAAGCTCACATACATATGACTTTTAAGCTCAAGCTTTCTTATTGACTATACAAATATAAATACTCCTGCTGGCATTTTATTTTCAATCAGGCATGTCCACTTTTTTGGAATTTGAAATTTTGCATTTTTTAATACTATATACAACTCATTTACATTTGGACTTTCTCCTCTTAAGCCAGTAGACTATACCTATTTTAAAGCTTTATTGCAACCCACAACATTTATCTTTAGACCTCATGGCTACTGGATCAGGTTGGTGTACAATGGCCATGAATGTGACTCTTTCGATGTTTCCATTGGCTTGTGTCTCATGCCGATAAATTCATCACTCTACCACTTCAACTGAGGTGAGTAAAGTATGAAATGTAGGTGTGAAGCTCGATCATTATCAACAAGAGTCATGTGTGTACCCCGAAATATTCTACTTAGGTCAACAAGATGACATTGAACCAAGTCTTGTGATCTCAAAGAATTAAGTCTATAGACCTAAAGTATCCCAATTCCAGTTCCTATAGGGTTCCTATGATTAAGTAGATTTAAGGTCCAACCAAGCTCCAATTTTCAAATTTTACTTAGACTATTTCATTTATCAATTTCAATTCTAAAAATGCAAATGTTATGCACAATGCAAGAAAATATTTTTGTGATGCAATTTTCTTGTTTTGAACTTTTAATGATTTTTGAAAAACATTTTGCATATTTTTATGCAATTATTGAAAAGGTTTTGTAAAAATTTTTGGGATTTTTCATATTGCAGATTTTTAGGAATTTTTCAGAATAAAAATATTTTTGGATCAAAGAGGGAGTATATGCAGATATTTACGCATGAGTGCTTCTTATTATTTACAAGAATTGGGTTTTTAGGAATTTGCAGGTTTGTATAGGTTTGTAAAGGATGTGCATAGTTCTCAAAATGATTTGAAAATATTTTTGCAAAGATTTTGAAAATTTTAGTTTTGAAAATTAACTTGACACGTAATTTTTATAAACATTTTACAAAATTTGAAATCTATTTTGCAATGACTTTTCAAACAGTATGTATAGATTTTTTTCAAACTATTTTTGCAATCATTTTTCAAACATTTGCAAATAGACTTTTAAAACATTTTATTTCAAACAAAGAAAGAAATTTACAAATAAAGCATTATTTACAAAGGTTGAAAATATTTAACAAAATATTTTCCAAGTAGTTTTCAAAAGATTTTTCAAAAGGATTTTCAAACTATTTGTTAAACATTTTTCAAAAATAAAATAACATGATTTATTAATCAATATATACAGAGAATTTTAATGAATTTTATACAAGTGTGTAATAAATTTTTCTTAGCCATCCTTACTGAAAATATGAAAGTACGAGTTATGGATGAAGTATATATGGATTATATACGACCCCCTATACTTAACTTGAGCTATGTCCTCATAGATTAGAGAGAAAAAGAGAAGACATAACTCATATCGAGTACGAAAATCCTATACTACAACGAGGAATAAAGAATGAAGGAATAAATAAATGAGAAGTCCATCATTCCCCTATATTTAAGATGAAATAATCCGAATTATAGCATGTTGTATTTACATGTAGGGAGGGTCGAGGGTAGGAATGAATAAAATCATCGGCTCAACCTGCCCCCCCCCCATACTTAGGGTGAAATATACCTAAATATAGATAGAGTGTCAAAAGTTGATTGAACAGTTTAGGGTTCAGAGAATGAATAACTCGAGGTATACACCCCCTTATACTTAGGACAAAGTACATACTAACTATAGTCATGAAGAAGGGGTGACATCTTCTTGCAAGGAAAAGAAAATGAAAAGAAGAAAAGAAGTAACGAAGAAATATCGCTCAACTCATCCACCTCCATTATACTTAAGGCAAAGTACATCCTAAGCAGGGCAAAACAAACAGAATGAGTTGGATGAGCAAAAATGGTAGATGGAAATAAATAAAATGAAAGCCGATATACAAAGATATAGATATACATGGATCAAGAAGGTAGAAAACGGACCTTCTTTTGTGATCGCTGAGGAATGGATCTCATTAGGTGCAGGTCGATATATGGGTCATCAGTAGACACAAACCAATCAAGATCGTCCTAATAAAGGTCCTTAGTGGTATCAAAGCGAAAAGGCACAAACTGGTTAATGGAAGTAGTGTGGTCATGCTCGGCCTGGGAAGTCTCCACTAGGTCAGTTGAGAAACTCCTGACTTTCTTGATGAAAGAAGTAAGGTCAAATTCAGCCTCTATAGTCTCTACTAAGTCTTCCCTTCGTTCTAAGGTGTCTATGGTGTAAATACCACGAATATCATCCATGCATCACCACTCATCGGAAAGGGGAACTCCAAGGTCTATGCTTTCCAAGTACTCCTCACTGAAGAGGAACCCTCGGGTCTCAAAATCATCCAACAAAAAGCATAGCTCTCTAATATCAACATCAAGGTCATAGTCCTTGGGATCAGCTAACATGGGCACACTCTCGTCAAATGTAGGTCTCTGGTCAGTGGTGGGTGCAGTGATCAACACATCGCTCTCATTAGTATAACAAAAGCGAATCTCTCCAAGTCCATAATCAATAATGACTCTCGCATAGGCGAGGAAAGGTCGTCCCAAGATTATTAGAGGATACTCCACCGGGGTGAGGTCTCCATGGGCAATACAACAAAATCAACAGTGAAGCTCATGCCCTGAATCTGAATGATAGTGTCTACTAGAATACCCTTCAACCTCTTTATTGATCCATCAGCAAACTAGCAAATCATACAAGTCTTCTTGAGAGGCCCTAGGTGAAGAGATTGTCCAATGAAAAGTGTATTATATTGATCGAAGCATCGTTGTCAAGGAGAGCATGATCACAAGAATGTACAAAAATGGTGCATCTCACAAGAGGTGTGATAGTTTTCCCTTTCCTAATATGAGGACATTGAGTGATGGCATAGATAGTGGCCATGGTCAAAATGTGTTGCTTAGATCTGCCCCTTCGCTTTCTCTTCTTGGGTTTAGGAGCAAATAATCAGTTCATGGCATGAGGAAGTAGGACCTCAATAATCTCATGAATACCTACCATCACTTCTGGTTCAGTCAACATATTTTAATATTTTGGATCTCCTCCATACAAGAGAGGAGATCGGAATCATCATCTACACAAGGATGACTAAGAGAAGTTTGTACAGTGTATCCTTGGGGTAAAAGGTGGAAACTGTGGTGTGTGTGTGTGTGTGTATGTGTAGAGACATAGGATATGGCATGGGTTCCTTCTCCTCACAAGATGACTCGACTAGGTGTCTCTAAGATTCTTTTTGGATTTTTAAAATGTGCTCATTTTTTTATTTTAGGGGTTGTAAGATCTCATGGGTGTCCACAAATGAATACATATCATCAGACAGTGAAGCATCATTGTGGCTCTTATTTATACTAGTGAGGTCATCAATCCTCTTCTTTATGTGCTCCAGCCTATGGGCCAAGTGCTCAAGAGTGGTCTTCATGAGAGGTGACTCCCACAACTCAGTATCGGGTGAGTGAGATGGTAATAAATGTGTTGGTGGTGGGAAAAAAACCAAAATTTAGTTCCTAAAATAGTGGGTTAGGCATATATGTATAAAAATAAGGGTCAAGAGAAAATTCCTCTTGATAAAATGGAGATGGACCAATTAGAGGGTACGAGGGTTCTGCAAAGTCCAGATAAAAATCACTCCAGTTGGCCATCTCTAAAACAAAGGAAATGGATCGGGAGAGCATGAAGGTCAAGTCAAGATATGCAACAAAAAGGCGTAAATGCATAGATAAGATCGAGTATACACACAAACACAAACAACTATACACAAAAAAACCACTCAATTCACCCACTCAACACAATGATGACCGTGAGAGTTCGGTCTTTTTGTCTTTTCAATTTTAGAGTTGAGTGAATTTCACAAAGTTGCACAAACACATAGGAAGGCTTGGGATTCAGGTACTAATCTTTAGTGTGTTGGCATCAAAAATAAAATGCGGAGAAAATGAGGGGGTTACTCTCCCCAAGATAATGATTTTTCTTTTTTATTTTAGGGTCGGGTAATCTTAGCAGTACTAATTTTATTGGTTATCACTTTTTTTGAATTTTTAATAGAAATGCACAAACTTAATGAGGATTCAATTCCTTTTAGATCCTAGGTGACAAAATCAAAGGAAGAGAGTCGAAAAAGCAATACGAGGCAAAAAAAATGATGGATGCTAAGTAGAAATTCTCAATTTTTCTCCATCTCTCTTCATGCAAGGATGCTAATCAGAACTGAAACCTACACTATATGCAATGCAACCCATAAAATCATCCTAGAATAATAATCGATGCTAAGAAAAATTTAAACCTACATTATATGCAATGCAACCGATGAAATCTCCCTAGAATAATAATTGTTATTATCGTGAAGAACAAGAGTCAAATATCTAGACAAGAAACCAAGAGTCCATACTTGGAAACCTCTTGATTCTCAGCACAATGGGTCCTGCAAGCGTTTTATGAGGTTTCTTGCGGTGCACAGTCTCAAGTCCAAATAATCACCTATTTACTTTGACTAGATCCAAGCTCGAACTATAGGTATAGTTAAGTCAATTAGGGCTTTGGACGTATTCTATCGAACAAGAAATATTATTCTCGAAAAATAAAGAAAAATAAAAGCGAAGAAAACACGATAAAAACAATGAGGCCCCCAAGTGAGCAATCACTTGGGCAGTGGACCTCGTAAAGTAGTAGTGTCCTAGAGAGTCCAAATTATTACAAATAAAATATATTTCTCTCACACTTAAACTACAAATAAAATAACATAAAATACAAGACAAAATGCACTGTCTTCGAAAATCCTCCAAGTCCTTCTATGTAACTCTCCCCTATCAACTAGGGCAGAAAACTAACTTTGCTTCACGTGGGTGTGTAGATCGTCTAGGCGAACCTCCCTCGATCTGTGGTCCCTCGCAACAAGTTTGAACAAACAATAGGGTTAGACAACTCACAAATAATATCAAATAAAAATGAAAATAAAGAGAGGAAAAATATAGACAATAGATAAAAAAGAAGAAATAAAGAAACAAAGATACTCAATCTATACAGCATTGCTCACCAGCAACGACACCATTTGAAAAGAGGGAAATTTCACTGGTCAGGTATGTCCTCACAAGATGAAGACGCAGTCAATGTGGCGACCCACAAAAATCCTTCAGATTCAAAAGTTATCCCACAAATAAAATATATCAATGCAAATAAAAATTGAGTAAAAACTTAGTATAACTCTACAAATGTATGTACAACTGTAAGTATGTGTAGAGTGTCGAACAGAGGGAGCAAACGGTAGATTAGGAAATGAATTCCAAAATTTGTCCTTTTCTCTTGTGTTTTTGTATAGGTTTTTAATTTTATATTTTTATTATATTTTTTATTTTAAATTTTTATTTATCTTTTTTATATTTTCGGATTTTGTGATTTTTATTTTCTTTTTCATATATAATATAGGAATATATAACTATATACAATATAGGATAATAGAATTATAAATACAACTACAAATAAACAAAAAGTATAAAATAAATTGTTTTAATTTTAAATATTTTTCTACTATTTTTGTGATTTTTTAGATATTTTCTGTATATATTTTTAAAGTTAAAAATATCTCAAAATAGAGATAAAATAAATAAGGTAAATTGATTTGAATATTAAAATAACAAAAAGGTCAAAAAATACTCTAAATCAATTTTTATATATACATAACAATATAATGAAAATCCAGAGGCAAAATAAATATTTTTGGATTTTTTGGTGATTTTTTATATTTAAATAAGAGATTTTGGAGAATTTTAATTTTTAGTCTTTTTCTTTTTTCTATTTTATGTATTTTTGATCTGGAGTTATAAATTATTAAAATAAATAAAAAATATTTTTTTAGAATTTTTCAAAAAGGTTTTATTTTTAGTCATTTTTAATTCAAATAGGACAAAATTTGCTCTTTATTATTTTTAATAAATAGTTAAATTACCTAAAATGCAAAAATAATTATGTGGCATGAAAGTACATGTCATCATGTGATGAATACCTGATTCACATCCTTTAGTCTTTTATTTTAGCAAATTTTGTATGCACAATATCTGTAAATATGTATCAAATACAATAAATTAACATCATGCATGCATTTGTTAATATTGTGTAGTCAACATTTTTTGACAAAAATAAAAGAATAAAGAAGAAACGAAAATGATAAAATAAGAATGTATTTATGAAATAAATGCAGATTGACCCAAACCTTGAGAGAAGGCCAAATATTGGCCTAATCGACAAGAAAGAATGTAGGGGAGATAGGGTCCTTATTTTGTACATATTCATTACTATTCTTCCTGTATATATCATCTATTTTATCTCTAAATAAATAAAAATTCAATTTCCTTAAATAAAGGTATATATAAAAATAATAAAAATGAGTAGAAGGTGTACAAATGCACAACACCTATACTTGTATATATCTATTTATTTATTAATTTCGTAAATACTTTATATATTTTTATATTTTTGACACTTGTACATACTCCTAATAAGTAAATAAATATAAGATAAAATTCATAAAACACAAAAAAATAAAAATTAAATCTTCTTCTCATTGTACAAAGTACCATACATGTATATATAATACCTATTTATTTAAGACCTATAATTATTTTGCAAAAATCAAATAAAAATACTTTTACATACATTAATTTATTTTGTAAATAAATGAAATATAAAATTAATATATTTTTGTAAAAATAATAAAATAAAAATACATGTATATAATATATAGGTATATTAGACATGTACATAATACACTATGTTGTCTATACCATAATATATTAATTATTAAAAATAATTAAAAATCATAGAAAAATAGTTTACAAAATAACTAACATTTTTCATGTTTATACTTCTTATTTTTAATTCATTTATTATTTTTAATCAAATATTCTTTTATTGTGTATACTTTTGCATTTTGATTGGTCGACCCGAGTTTATTGATGCAGGTCGACCCTTCCTCTCAGTCAGGTCAGACCCGATCTCCCCTCACCGGAGTAGTTTCTCAACTTTTTCCATCCCGATTCTGACCCTCCAGACCTTGGATTTCGAACCCGGTTCTTTTCTGCAGATCTGTGATTCCCATTGATCCCCAGATAGGTTTTTATTGCCCTAGGATTTCACGTTATTGCTCGATCCTTCTAGACCCTTGGAAGGCCTATAAATAATCCGCCCCGCCTCCAGAGCTCCGCAGCTTGTTCCTCGCAGCCATTTCTCCCCACCTTTGTCTCCAATGTAGTGACAAGACTCCGGACGACCAATTTGGAGCTTGGATTAAAGTTAGGTTGAACGAAGCACACTTCATGACCGGATCTCTGACGCGAGAAGCTTCCTTCTCCTTTCGCATAGAAGTTGAGGAGATAACCATGCCCCCGCCTTCTCCTGACATGGCCGACCACCATAGCATACCTAGGTACCCTCATTTCATTTCATTTTACTTGTACCCTTTCGATTTCAGTTCATCATCGCTGGCCTCTCGGTTAGCTCTGACCATTGGTGTCGAAGCTCCACGATCATGCCCAACAGCATATATACACTCCCCTCATCACAAAAAACCTTCCCACTTAACTTATTCCCCCTACATCTCGCTTACCAGATCAAGTATAGGAATGATCTCTTCTATCATCTTCATCAAAGGTCGAAGAACCATCCCACCATCGCTTCTTTCATTCTCGGTAGCAATAAACTCAGGTTGAATCTTTGTCTTCGAGTTGTAACCCGCCATGCTGGTTATGGATACGCAGGAGGTTCGAAGTGAGCCTCAACTTGGGTGTCGGATCACCTACAGGTGGTGGAGCTTCACCGCGCACATCCAACCTTTAGCCACCCCATCGGAGCATCTCAGTTGCCGCGGAGCTCCGTAGTGATGTGTTGGACCTTTTGGCGAGTCAATCGGTGCAATATATCAACCCATATTTGATATTGAAGCTCTCCTGGTGTACTTTTTGTCCGGATATTCCTACGCTCTTTTGCACCGACAGATGAGGTGGGTTTCCCAGTCTTGATGGTGTCCATCTTTTCAACCAACCTTTTAGATAGTTTTATCAAAACTAGCGAGCATCTGAGCCACATGTTAGCCCCTTTTCATTATGTCGTCAAATCTATGCCAATGGTCAATCAGGACCGCACACCTACTCCACTCCCCTGATTGTCAGATCTATCTGCCAGAGCACCAGAGTCGTGCTCTTGAGGAGCCACCCTATGCCTTCCATGTATCATGTTGAGGGGTATATTTCCCATCCACCCTCGCTTTTTATACTATTTCACTTTAGTCCAATAAATGTATTAATTAGTTAAAAATATTTTGCAGTTTGGACCCTATGCTTTTCATATATGCATTTTCGTCCATCCTAGTCTGAGTCATGTGTGTCCGCACGTGCTTTTGTGGGTATTTTGCATGTTTTATCTTGAGCTTTTCACCGGTAAATGAAATAGTTGAAATTTTTATTATTTACACTTATACCCATGTGATTGTATGTCGTGTGTCGTGTGCATTTTTGTATGGATAATTTGCATTAAGTCCCTTGCATTCATATTGGTTGTTACTCTTTGGCCCCCAGAACTTGAAATATTTACAGAAAGGTCATTGCTTCATTGATTTTAATTATTTCTTGTATTAATGGCAATAAATAGTAAATTTAACCCAAAATTTCCCCAAAAAATAGTATTTTCTCCTGCTAGTATCTAATTTAGGTGGTAATATCTGTGTATCGAAATTTTTTCATTTTATACTATTAAAATTCAAAAATCAACTAAAAAGTCCAAGTTTATCTTAGAAAAATTATAAAAATTTGACAAAATGTTTAAAAAAACAAAAACAATAATTATAGGCATATTTTATATTATTTTACCGGTTATATAAATTGCCTCTTATTTGCCTCTATAAAAACCTAAAAATTTGCAAAACATCAAAAACTTTATAATATCCTATAAAATCAACCAAAAATCGGCTTTTAAGTTTCTGATTTTAGATATTTCTTGATAGTTTCTAATAAAAATAGTTTCTATGAGATTTGGGCACTTTAGTATTTTTAAATTACATAATTCTTATAACTGTGCAATGTTTACTTCTTTCTCATTTTTTATTTTTAGAAAATTTGAAAAACACATTTGAAAAATTCTCCAAAAATCCATATAAAAAGGATAAAATATATAAAACCCGAAAATATTTTTACTTGATTTTGTTGTGCCTTTTCAACATATTTGAAAAATCCAAATATAAGGATTGGTTTGATTTTTGTCGTTTGTTCTTATTTGCCTTATTTTAAAAATTAAAAAATTGTAAAAATTAAAAATTACTAAAAATGGAATAAAAATCCTTTGATTCGTTGAGTCGACTCCTTAGTTTAATAATTGTGCTCCTTGAGTTCGACCATGATCGCTATACCAAGTTAATAAAATAGTTATACCATGTGCTTGATTTGCTTGATCTGTTAAGTGAAATAATTTTCTTGATTGTCGCGAATTTGATTTGGGTCACAATGACATTGTTATTATTCAACATAACCCTAGTTAGTCGATCGTATCATCAGAATGGAACCATTGTCGGCAGCATGGCTAGGTAGTTAGGATTTTTGTATGCTTTTTTCATATTTAATTTGTTTATATATTCTATAACAACCTCTGACATATATTTTTGTTTCACCTTTATTGCGAGGGACTGTAGAGCAAGGAAGGCAATCTTTAGAGAGCCGACACACCTGAGCGAGGCGGAGGTCGATCATTCTACACTGGCCGGCAAGAGAGAGCATCTGAGGAGAAGTAGGAGGAGGAGACATTTATAGAGAATAGTTTCATTTTTAGCATTTATTTGTGAATAACACGTAATAACTCAAAGACTTATTTGGATACTCAAACTTTATTCGGGGTATGTTTTTCCGAGTGACGGTGTACTTAGGGGACCTTATAGGATTTTTCGTTGTTTTTATCGTTTGTTTTTATTTTTTTCCCATGGATTTGAGCCCTTAGATGTAGGATTCTATTTAGTTGAGCTAGATAACATTACATCTAAATACCTTAATAGAATATCCGTTCCTATAGAATTCACTTGGACTTAGACAAATAATACAAAGCTAATTACTTGGATTAAATACTGCGTGCCATGAGAGGTCGTATGTAGTGTTGGCAGGACCCATTGTGGCGGGCATGGATCGACATCTAAGACTGGACTTTGGTCTCTCATTTGAATAGTTAACTCCTTGTTCTTCCTGAATAAGAAGCTTATGTTTTAGGGTGCTTTCTTCATGCATCATATAGATAGTTTTATTCTTTCAATTATACGTGGATCACTTTGCATGTAGAATACTGGAACAAGGTACGCCTTCTAACAAGTGCATGCACCATTGATTTTATCGTGCATCTGCTTTTCCACCTTCCTTCCTTTGTTTTTTGGACTTCAGAAATAAAAAGGAAATCGAAAAATTCATTAGACGTGTTCTTAATCAAAAATACTAAAAAAAGCGATAACCCAATAAAATCGAGACTGCTAAACAAATTCAGCCTTAAAACTGAACTAAATGATCAAATATATTATTTTAGGGAGAGTAACCCCCTCATTTGTTTATTTTATCTGCAGAGAGTTGAGCGACAAATACTAGGATAGAGCCAAGTCTGGGTTCTCTTTAGACTACTTATTCTATAAAAATGATTAGCTATTTTTCAGTGAAGGAATATGGGTAGCCAATTAACAGATCGTATTTCCTTAGCAGAGTGGGTCATTTAGAGGACATTATGTAAGGCTTTGTCCTCAAGTGACGGGTTACGATCTGTGCTTACATCTATACTAGCTAGAAGTTGGTGCAACTAGTCATAAGAATCTGGGCCAGTCTCCACGGAAAGTCGGACATCTAACAACTCGCTAACTCGTTTTTAAGACTGTATTATCACCAAAAATAAAATTGAAAAGATTAACGATCGAGTTCTCATGGTCATCACAGAGTTGAGTTAGTGAATTGGTGGTTTGATTTCTAATCATTATTTTTAGTACAGATCTAATCTTCCCTAATCCCCACATCACGATGATAAGCAGGCGGTCTCTTAGTCTACCTCTAGTGGCACTGTTTCTCAGAACCCATGCCTATTCATCTGGGGCAACTTCAGAGAGCTCAGACCCGCTCTCTGAACCTGATTTTGCTTCCACCTTGTTCGCCCTTCACCACCCTTCTTTCACATCACTTGGGGTACAGTTAGAGTGGCCAACACAGCTATATGTTCACTTGACAACACCTAAGCTCGGTTCCTTTTCCTTTGCAAAGACTGGAGAGATGGACCGTGATGAGAGAGTTGACGAGCATCCATAGTCCTCTTCTTTCTTTGTTTTAGATCTAGCAACCATCAACAACACCCTCTTAGCGTCCCTAGAGACAATGCTAGAAGCTAGCAGATGCTCATGGTAGAGATGAGGAGGGAAATTGACCAGATGAGTGAAGGCCGAGCAGAGCAAGAAAGACCTACTAGTGGTCGATAAATACCAATACATGAGGACCGAGTGCATGACAGACGATGGGAAGAGATCCGTGATCCACAGAGACCTGTACACACCATGAGAGAGTTGCACACCTTGGTGCAACTCTCACCCACAGGTGGATTCAGTTGCCAGCCATTCTTGGCGACTTTGTGCTATGGCCTCAGACTATTCAGTTGTTGCCCAAGTTCCATTGACACACCACCGAGGAGACCCGTCTTCACTTGTAAGAGTTTGAGATGATATGCAGTACCGTCTACGGTAGATTTGTGGGTAAGAACACAATCAAGTTGATATTCTTCTCATTCTCCCAAGTTGACAGAGCAACCTAGTGGCTGAAGAATTTGGGGAGGGTTGTCACCACCTATGAGTAGTTATGGACTGAGTACCTCAATAAGTATTATCCACGCGATAGGACAAATGCAACTAGAGCTATGATCAACAATTTCACCATGATTCTCAATGAGAAATTCCATGAGGAGTTGGATCAATTTAGAGAGCTCATCGACAAGTGTAAACATCACAACATCAGCAAGCCCAACTTAATACATGGTTTCTTTTGTGGGCTGACACTTGAGCTGCAGGGGCTAGTCAATGCCTCTTGTGGAGGGTCATATTTCTGCAAGGATGAGAACCAAGTCTGGGACATCTATGAGGAGATGGCTAAAAACTACACTGTGATGACCCAGACCCGAGTCTACACTTAAGGGGAGCATACCCCACAGGCATTGTCTCACCATAAAGTAGCATGCATTGAGGCCAGTCCTTCTTCCTCTTCTACAGCATCAGCACTAACAGAGTCATCAGCTGTCGACATGGGCATCGTCAGCCAGCAGTTGTAATGGATGGAAATCATTGAGAAGAAGACGTTCTAGGGCATAGACAAGCTTAATGAAATTGACGAGATGGCTCAGACTTTGAGTGACCTTAAGACACAGATCATGTGCCTCCAAGAGGCGCAGGAAGATTCTACGCCACAGTTTAGGTCATATGTTGATCAGGGGATCTTACCGACAACTTCACCATATTTAGGCGGAGCATATTCAACTGCCTCCCTAGTACCGGTTACCTCCACCACCTGCACCAGATACACAGATGGTGGTATATCAGAGCGATCAGCCATTGGCGTCCCTTCCCCCACCCTCCCACGAATAGACAAAGTCATTGATGGAAGTTAACATGATTTGGTACTCCCAGTACCAACAACAACCCGGGATCTGCCATGATCACGCAGGCTTGAGATGGTCCACTAGAGGTGCTCAATCCCACCAGCAGCCTCCAACAAAGACAGGGCAGGGTACCTAGCCGCAGCATCATCCCAGTACTCCTAACATCATGTTCCTCGACCCCAGTATTAGGGTCAACAGTAGAGGCAGCAGCAACAACCTCATTCTCAGATTTCACAGCATCCTCCTCACTCCTATCAACAGCAGCAGCATGGCCAGCCTCATTTTCTGTGAGGCAACCCATCCGGGTCTCATTCACACTCGTATGAGAACCCAACACTAGATGATCTCATCTGCATTCTTACTGAGTAGCATGCCACATTCAGGCGTGAAATGGATGACTTCGGGAAGGAGATGAGGGAGATCATCAAGGGCAAGGCTGCCATACCTTCATAGATTGAGCCCAACCTAAATAGTTTGAAGAGGATATCTAGGTAGGCACAGTTTACAGAGACTGCCACTCCTAGTGAGGTATTGGATGATATCGGTTATTTATTTGAATATGATTTTGTGACACTTAGGAGCAGTAGGAAGTCAGTTGGCAGTGAATCATCTATGCGACACCGTGATGTGGACTCTAGAGCGTCAGATGGAGTGGAGATCGGTACTGATGCCACTAATGTTGATGATGACGACGGTACTGAAGCCACCAAGGATGATGATCCAATCGATTGTACTAATGTTGTCATATCTCCAAATCTGCAGATGGTGGTGCTGATGCTACCAATTTCCCAGATGATTAACTAGAGCACGGTACTAATGTCGCATTTCCAGATTTTACCGATAGTTTTGAGGCCACCAAGAGTCCTTGTACAGAGAGTCCAGTAGTGTTACCATATTTTCCTACACCTGAGGATGACTCTCATAGAAAAACACAAAAACTGAAAAAAATGAGAAATAAAAATATGAATAAAGGAGAGGTTTCTGTAACTTCTCATGGTCCATCTATTATGATTATTGATACTTGCATGGATTTTATCCATCTGAAGGATCAGGGACCTGTTCCTACTTCTGACCCTCATGCTTCCGAGGAGGGTTCTTTTGTCCCCTTCCCTCAAGCACTTCTCTTAGGAAAGGACAAAAAACCAGAAAATCCCAAAAAGAGACAACAATTAGAGTTCAACGAGAAGATGATAGACAGATTCATATCCAGTTGACTCTCCAGGAAGCACTAGAGCACATTCCTCTCTTCCAAAAGAACCTTTGGGAGAATAACACAATCTGTAGGAATAAGAGGATCAACCATAGTTCAGAGATTCATGTGCTCACTCATGCCACATGCTTCGCCATTCAGAATCGATTGCCAGCCAAGAAACCATATGTAGGGGCTCTGTATGCCAAATGCCATATACATGAGCAATGATTTCTTAGTTTGCATCGAGGGAAAGAGTATACAAATAAAGACAATTGAGGAACTTAAGGTAGAGATTCAGCTTGCTCATAGTAGAGTTCAGAGCAGATGACAGACTCAGAGCCAGACGTCCACCATGAGTGTGATTTGTGATTACAGGTGATGAAGCAGTTTGGAAAGACCCGATTTCATGATCTCTTGTCATACCTTCAGAGTTTGCAGATTCACAGATGCCAACATATGAGAGTTCAGAGAGCACACTTGTGGCACAGGATACCTTAGAGGCTGACGATTTTAATCTGGTTACCAAAGCAAATTTCCTTTCTTGTGATTCAAATCCCTCAGACTCAGATACAAAATTCGATTGGCAAGATTTTGATGAATATTTGTTGTGTTTTAATGTCTATAGAGCCCACAAGTAGAGCAGAGATTGAGCCGGTTCAATTGATAAATACACCAGCCGGTCCATCTTTGTCAGATTCAGTGATGCATCGAGAGTTCTCGCATTTAGATCTGGTATCCTTCACGCAGACCTTAGATAGACCAAATTCGCCAGCCCCCACATGCCCAGAATTGAAGACCTTGCCAGAAATGTTTCCAATCAAGATATCAACAAATTTGAGTGATGATTAAGAATCTATTTTGATGGAGGTTCTTGAGAGAAACTACAAGGCGATCGGTTGGTCTGTAGCAGATCTCCATGGGATAAGTCCCTGTTCTCCTACTACATCTATCTGAGGATGACGTTAAGCCTTCACGTGAGTTCTATCATAGTTTTGAACCTAAATCTTTGAGATGTTGTCATGAAGTAAATATCCAAGTGGTGGAGTGTTGATTTTATCTACCTTATCACCGACTCCAAGTGGGTTAGTCCATTACATGTGGTACACAAGAAGAGGAGTATCACTACAATTGTGAGTGAGTCTAGAGAGGAGATTGCTACCCATGTACCCACATCTTGGAGTCTTTGTGTGGACTACATACAAAATAAAAAAATCCATAATTAGTAATAATAATAGCCATGAATTGGTCATTCAAATTCAATAAATAACTTGGAAAAATTATTCACTTGTAGACAAAAATGAAAGATCTTATTGATAGGATAATTGCGATCAGGAATCAAATAGAATAGATCAATCGGATTTGTGAGAGATTAGTTGGAAAGAGGAATTGTTTCTTTCTTTGTAGGTACTCGGAGTATAATCAGGTGGCCATTGCGCCCGAAGACCAGGAGAAAGCAACATTCATCTGTCCATTTGGAACGTATGCTTTTAGACAGATGTCCTTTGGATTAAGTAATGTCCCATGTACATTCCAAATGTGTATCCTTTCTATCTTTTATGACATGGTGGGTGATTGTTTAGAGGTCTTCCTGGATGATTTTTTGGTCTATGGTGATGGGTTTGATGCTTGTCTTTCTTGCTTAGACCGAGTGCTTCAACGATGCATCGAGGTCAACCTTATTTAATCTTGGGAGAAGAGTCATTTTATGATGAATCAAGGGAACGGTCCTTGGTCATATCATCTCCAGTAGAGGCATAGAGGTCGATCCGTCCAAGGTGGATATCATCAAGAAACTCAATCCGACGTTGAATTTGAAGCAGTTATGATCTTTTTTTGGGCATGTCAGTTTCTACCGATGGTTCATTAAGGACTTTAGATGTATCTCCCGACCACTTATTGATCTTCTCATGAAAAACACTGAGTTCAGTGTAGATGATAAGTGTCTTCGTCATTTGAGACTCTCAAGAATTTGGTTGTGCAGGATCCTACCCTTCGGCCACCCGATTGGTCTCTACCATTCAAGATCATGACGGATGCTTCTGATTTTGCCCTAGGGGCTATGCTTGGATAGAGGAGGGATGGATTTCCATTTGTCATTCACTACGATAGTAGGACTTTGGATGTCACTTAGAGGAATCGCATTGTTACAGAAAAGGAATTGCTAGATGTAGTCTTTACTCTTGATAAAATCATCTAGAGTGACAATTTACATATATCACACCGCCATCCGGTACTTAGTATCTAAGAAGGATGCCAAGGCACGCTTGACTTGATGCATACTTCTACTCCAGGAGATTGATACTAAGATTAAGGATAAACCTAGAGTCAAGAATGTGGTGGTGGATCACCTCTCCTGATTAGAGAATCTTGAGGATTCTGAGACTACCATACCTATCGCTGAGACATTACTAGACGAGGTAATTCTTGCTATCACCTATCTCCCATGGTATGGTTACATTGTGAACTATCTTGTTGCCAAGAAAGTTCCATAAGGTTGGACCATGCAGCGAGTTGAGACTTTCCTAGCGATGGCCAAGTCGTACCATTGGGAAGATCCCACTCTTTACCACGAAGGAAGGATAGTATTTGGCGTCGGTGTATTCCTCATGAGAGTACCATAGAGTCCTCACCTATTGCCACAGTCCAGGAGGACATCACTCTGGGAGATAGATAGAACAAAAGGTTCTCCAATCTGACCTTTGGTAACCAACACTCTTCAAGGATTCAGATGAATTCGTAAAGAGTTGTACTGACTGTTAGAGGATGGGTACCAGTAGATAGAGAGATATGATGCCGATGTAGCCCGTTCACTTCAGTAAGGTTTTTGACACATAGGGCATTGATTTTATGGACCCATCCCCTAAGAGTTAGGGATTCGAGTACATTTTGTCGGTTGTAAATTATGTGAGTCATTAGGTTGAGGCCAACCCCACCCGAGTTGTTGCTGCGAGGACTGTTTGCAGATTTTTAAGGAAGAATATCACATCACAGTTAGGGGTTCTTAGAGTTTCGATTTCTAATGAGGGACTCATTTTATCAACAATAATGTAAGGGCCTTACTAATGAATTTAGCATAGACCATAGATTTTCCACTCCTATCATCCAAAGATGAATGGTCTTGATGAGGTTTCAAATAGGGAGATCAAGACTATATTGCAAAAGTTTGTTCGCCTAGATCGAAAGGATTTGTAACAGCTTTTGGACTCGATCTTGTGGGCCTATAGGGCATCCTTCAAGATACATTTGGGGTACATTTCCTTTCTGACTCGTTTATGACAAGCCATGTAACTTATCTATTGAGATTAAGCACAAGTCACTCTGGTCAGTCACTAAGATACTTTTGGATCCATAAAGTGTAGGATATCAAAGGAGAGTAGAGTTGGCAACCATGGAGGAGCCTAGAGATACAACCTTCTCAAGTAGCCTACAATATAAGGACCGAGTGAAGATATGGCATGATTCTCATATCAGCCATAAGAAGTTTGAGCTTGATCAGAAAGTATGGATATTTGATGCTAGACTGAGATCATTTCTAGGGAAACTACTGAGTAAATGGAAAGGAACATACTTGATCAGAAAGGTGTACGACAACAGTAGCATTGACATATTTGAGTCCACCTTTCGAGTCAATGGTCAGCGGCTAAAGCCCTATCTTGATCATGATCCACTAACTGTTTTTGTAGCCCCTATTCACTTTGTATCAGATGTGTTCCTTGGCTCTCATCTTATAAATGTCATACATGAGTTACACTTCTGTACGCCTCTCTGTATATCCATATTTTCTATACCATTCATTCATTTGTTCATTTTGGTTTAACACTCCATGCCTCATCATATGATTTTTGCTATACTTAGGATGCACTTTATCCTAAGTATAGGGGTGTTGAACTAGTGTTGTTCATATATGTGTTCAACCTATTATCTTTGTTTCTATACTCAGGGGCATCCGACCCTAAGTATAGGAGCAGTAATATCTATTTTCTCTTTCTTTGATTGCTCACTCACTTGTCCATCAACTGTTGATATTCTTTTCTATACTTAGGGATCTTTTAACCTAAGTATAGGGGGGACAAGTCGTGTCTCTAATTGCATACATTTTATTCCTCAGTTCTCCCCTTTTGTAAAGTCTTCTATACTTAGGATTACTTGATCCTAATTATAGGGGGTCACTGACATCTATTTATATTATTTCCTTCTTTCGAGTCAAAGTAGTATATGATTCTTTTCATTCTTCTATACTTAGCATGATTTATGTATTCCACTATCTCTCTCTCTCTCTCTCTCTCTCTCTCTGATCACTCTAAGGACATCGTCCGAGCAAAGTATAGGAGGGTATCGTATACATTGTATATATATTTTAGCCATAAATCTTACTTTGGGGGTAATAACATGGTTATTATTTATAAAATTGGTATAAAAATGTTTGCAAAAATACGTGTAAAATTTCTTGTAAAGTTTTTGCAAAATTCTTTTTCTAAAATATTTGTGAAAACCTTTATAAAATTATTTCTGGTATATTTTTTGTAAAATGTTAATAAAAATATTTTTTTTGTAAAATGTTTGTAAATTATTTTGTATAAATATATATATACATATGGTATAAATATTTGTAAAATGTGTCAAAGCAAAATGTTTGCAAAAACCTTTTTGAAAAATTATTTGTAAAGTGATTTGTAAAATAGTTTATAAAACTAGTTTTGAAAAAGTTTTTGAAAACATTTTGGAAAATTTTGGAAAAAAATGTAAAATATTTTGTCACATCAGTAAGAAATGTTGAGTATACCAAGTAGTTGCATATATGCGTTGCAAATTCTATGTAAATAAAACATATATTTATTTATAAACTTTGTATATAAACTCTTGTGTATAAAATCCCTTTATAAAATTCTTGTAGATAAAATCCACTAATAAAAACTGTATATAAACTTGTAAATATTTTACCAAAAGTTACTTTCATTTCTTTCTTATTAAAATACCACAAAAATTTGCAAAAGTTCTTTGAAAAACTTTTCAAAAAGATTTTTGTCTTATCCTTTCTTTTCAAATATTTTGCAAATCTTTCTTGCATGTGTATATGTATTTTTCATAATAATATTGTCATTTAAACTAGTCTGGAATAAAATTGAAGAATGGAGCTTAGTTAAGACCTCAATCCACTTAACTTCGGAGGAATCTTATAGGAATTGGGGTTAAGACTTCCCAGGTCCATAGCAACTTAATTATTTTAGTCCATAAGACTATGTTCATAGGTCATCTTTATTGGTCTAAGTAGAATACATAACAATACACGGATGATTCTTCTAAACAGTGGCCTTAACTTGGACAAGCACTTTACACGTAGCTTTTCATGGATGAGGCGATGAGGAGGCATGATCCTTTGGCTTGGGGTATCACACAGGTGTGTAACAATTATTGGGAGCATATGTCTCTCTTTAGGGAGGGAAGTGCATCTCAACCTGGTCTAGTAGCATTGAGGTCAAATGACAGGATGTTGTGGGGTTGCAATAATGCTTCAAAAGAGGGATAGTCTATGGCTCAAGAAAAAAATCCTTACGTACATGTTGCACCTTGTAGATATGTTGTATATATATATATATATGTTATAAAAATGCAAAAAACTCCAAAAAAAGGAGACAGGTCTAATTAAAAATAAAATGCATGTTAGATTGTATATAGTGAATAAGCAAATCTTATGTGATACATTGTCTCATCTCAGTGAAGCTTGCTGCTGGAGACTTGGGTACATTCGTCAAGCTCCAAAGGATACGTGGCTACACTGGCCACATTCCATTCTCTTCTTCCGCTCTTCTTGAGCTAGTTGCACTTGAACTTATAAGGTAATACCCCGCTCCTCGAGGAAAGAGTTGCCAGATTGGGGGACTAGAGTTACCCTATTAAGGGAGGTTGTTTCTTTGTCATTTCTGATGTTGAGAGTTATCCATCACTTATACAATACAAGTAAAGATTTATAGTTAGACTGGGGGACTAGAGTTAAGTGTTTACTGGGGGACTAGCAAAGGTGGTATAGGGGAATGATGAATACCTTATTGACATCCTTTATTCTTTTATTTTAACAAAATTCCTTATGCAAATATCATTTAATATGTATAAAATACAATAAATTAGCATCATGCATGCATTTTTTAATATTATGTAATTAACATTATTTTTACCAAAATAAAAGAATAAAAAAGAAAAGAAAAGGAATAAAATAAGGATGTATTTATGCAATAAATGCATATTGGCCTGAACCCTGAGGGAAGGACAAATATTGGCATGATGGGCAAGGAATAAAGTAGGGAGAGATAGAGTCCTTATTTTGTACATATTCATCACTATTCTTCTTGTATGTATGTATATATATATCACTTATTTTATCTCTATAAAATAATCTAAAAATAAATAAATTCAATTTCCTGAAATAAAAGTATATATAAAAATAATAAAAATGAGTAGAAGGTGTACAAATTCAAAACATTTATACTCATATATATCAATTTAATTATTACTTTTGTAAATAATTTGAATATATTTTATATTTTTGATCTTGTATATACTCCTAATAAGTACATACAATTAAAATAAAATTCATAAAACATAAAATAAATTAAAAATAAAATCACCTTCTCATTGTATAAAGTACCATACTTATATATATAACACCTATTTATTTAATACCTATATTTATTTTAAAAATATCAAATAAAAATACTTTACATCACTTAAAATAATTTTAAATAAATAAAATATAAAGTTAATATATTTTTTGTAAAAATATTAAAATAAAAATACATGTATGTATATATATGTATATTATACATGTACATAATACACTATATAGTATATATCAAAATATATTTATTATTAAAAATAATTAAAAATCAAAGAAAAAATAGTTTACAAAATAACAAACATTTTTAATGCTTATAACTTTTCATTTTTAATTCATTTATTATTTTTAATCTAATATTCTTTGATTTTGCATATTCCTTCATTCAGATTGGTCGACCCGAGTTTGTTGATCGGGGTTAACCCTTCCTATAAGTCAGGTCATACCCAATTGTGCCTCGCTGGAGCTATTTCTCAACTTTTTCCAGCCCGATTCCAACCACTTCTGGCCTTGGATTGCAGACCCAATTTTTCTCCGTAGTTCCATGACTCCTGCATATCCCTAGATATGTCTATATTGCCCTAGGATTTCACGCTATTGCTCGATCCTACTAGACGCTGGAAATGCCTACAAATAATATCCTCTGCCTCCACAGCTCAACAGCTCATTCGTCGCAGTCATTTCTCTCCACCTTCATCTCCAGGGTAGTGACAGGACTCCGAACAACCATTTTGGAGCTTGGATAGGTGCCAGATTGAACGAAGTTCACTTCATGATCGGAGCTCCACCAAGTCTCCTTCACCTTTCGTGTCAAAGTTGAGGCCATAAGCCCACCCCCTCCTTCGCCTGGCTTCACCAACCACCATAACATACCAGGTACCCTCATTTCTTTTCATTTTATCAGTTCTCTTTCGATTTTAGTTCATCACCGTTTCCCTCTCGATTGGCTCTGACCATCGTTGTCGGAGTTCCACAATCACCCCCAGCCACACATATCGACTCCCCTCATAATGAACCACCTTCCCATGCAATCTATTCCCCCTACATCTCGCTCACTGGAGCAAGATTAGGACCAATCTCCTCTATCATCTTTGATGGCGGTCGAAGCACTATCCCACCGTCACTTTTTTCATTCTCAATAGCAATAACCGCAGGCTGAAGCTTTGTCTTTGATCCATAACCCTCCTTGCAGGTTCTGGACACGTAAGTGGCTCAAAGCGAGTCTCAACTTGGGTGGTGGAGCACCTCCATGCGGTGGAGCTTCACCACACACATCCAACCGTTAGCCTCCCCATAAGAGCATCTCAATTGCCAGGAAGAACCCCTAGTAACGTGTTAGACATTTAGTGAGTCGATTAGTGCAGTAGATCAGCCCACATTCAAGAACAAACCTCGCCCAACATACCTTTCTTCTGGTTCTTCCGGCACTCCTCTACACCATCAGATGAGACGGGTCCCCCAATCTTGATATTGTCCATCCGCTCAGCCAGTCTTTCAGAGCGTTTAATATGAACCAACACGCATCTAAGACATGTGTTATCCCCTTTTCATTGTGTTGTCAGATATGTGCCAACGGTCGATTAGGACCGTACGCCTGCTCCACTCCCATGACCATCAGATCTGCCTGCCAAAGCATCAGAGCTGTGCACTAGAGGAGTCACCCTACGTCTGTTATGTGTCCTACTTAGGGGTATATTTCCCTTTCACCCTCGCTTTTTATGTTATTTGGCTTTAATCCAATCAATGTAAAAATTAGTTAAAAACATTTTGTAGTTTAGACCCTATGCTTTTCATATTTGCATGTTAGTCTAGCCAAGTCTGAGTCGTGTGTTTGCACGTGTTTTTATGGGTTTTACATGTTCTATCCTAACTTTTTCACTGTTTAATGAAATAGTCAAAGTTTTTATTATTTACACTAACATGACTTTGAATGTATATCACATGTTGTGCTCATTTTTGTCTGGATAATTTGCATTATGGCCTTTGCATTCATATTTTAGCAAATTCTTTGGCCCCTAGAACTTAAAATATTTGCATAAAGTTCCTTGCTTCAATGATTTTAACTATGTCTTGTATTAATTGCAATAAATAATATATTTAACCCAAAAATTCCCTAAAAATTAGTGTTAGCTCCTACTAGTGTCAAATTTAAAGGTAGTTTTTGTGTGTCGAATTTCACTCATTTTCTATTATTATAAATGCAAAAACCAACTAAAAGGTCCTCGTTTGTCTTAGAAAAATTATAAAGAATTCAAAAATGTTTAATATTCCAAAAATACAGTAAATATACTTTTATTCTTATTTTACCAGCTATATAAATTGCATATTGTTTGCTTCATAAAAACCTGAAAATTTGCAAAACATCAAAAACCTTATAAAAATCCAATAAATCAACCAAAAATCTAAAAATTGCATTTTAAGTTTCTGATTGTAGATATTTCTTTATAGTTTCTAATAAAAATAGTTTCTAGGATTTTGAAGCATTTAGTATTTTTAAACTACATAATTCCCCCAACTATGCACTTTTTACTTCTTTTCTCAGTTTTTTGAATTTTAGAAAATTCCAAAAACATTTGAAAAAATCTTCAAAATTCCTTATAAATAGTATAAACCAATAAAACACAAAAAAATATTTTACTTGATTTTTTATGCCTTTTCATCATATTTGAAAAATCCAAAAAGAAGTGTTGGTTTGCTTTTTGTCCTTTGTTCTTATTTGCCTTATTTTTAAAATAAAAAAATTGCAAATATTAAAAACCACAAAAAATGGAATAAAAATCCTTTTGTTCTTTGAATCGACTACCTACTTTAATAATTGTGCTCCTTGAGTTCACCCCTGGTTGCTATACCCAATTAATAAAATAGCTATACCACGTGCTTAATTTACTTGATCTATTTAGTGGTTAAATATTTTTCTCAATTATGGAGAATATGATTTGGGTAACAATGACTGTTATTAATCAACTTAACCCTTGTTAGTCGGTCATATCATCAGAATGGCACCATTGCAAGGGAGCATGGTTAGGTAGTTAGAATTTTTGTCTACTTGTTTCATATTTCCTTTGTCTCTATCTTCTATAACTTCCTCTAACATATTTCTGTTTCACCTTTGTTACGAGGGGCTGCGGAGCAAGGGAAGCGATTTTTGGAGAGCCGATGCACCCGAACGAGGTGGAGGTCGGTCGTTCTGCACTGACCGACAGAAGAGAGCATCCGAGGAGAAGCAGAAGGAGGAGAAGACATTTATAGAAATTAGTTTTGAATAACTTGTAATAACTAAGAGACTCCATTTGGACACTCAGACTTTATTCGGGGTCCGTTTTGCTGAGTGTTGGTGCTCTCGGGGGACGTCATCGGATTTTCTATTTTTTTATATCCTTTGATTTTATTTATTTCCCATGGATTTGATCCCTTAGACGTAGGATTCTATTTGGTTGAGCCATGTAGCATTAGGTCCAAAGTCCATGATAGAATATATGTTCTTATAGAATTCATTTGGAATTAGCCAAATAATAAAAAGCTAATTATTTAGATTAGAGACTGTGTGCTGTGAGAGGTCGTATACAGTGATGGCCGGACCTATTGTGGCGGGCACAGGTCGGCGTCTAAGATCGGAATTTGGTCTCTCTTCTGAATAGTTATCTCCTTGTTCTTCCAAAATTAGAAGCCTATGTTTTAGGTCGTTTTCTCTGTGCATCATATAGATAGTTTTATTCATGTATTTCAATTATGCGCGGATCATTTTGCATGTAGACTGTTGGAGCAAGGTATGCCTTCTAACATGTGCATGCATCATTGATTTTATCGTGCATCGGCTTTTCCGTCTTCCTTCCTATGTTTTCTGGACTTAGGAAATAAAAGGAAATCAGAAAATTTGTTAGATGTGTTCTTATTCAAAAATACTAAAAAACTGATAAGCCAATAAAATTGAGACTACCAAACAAACTCAACCATAATACTGATTAAAGGATCAAAATATTGTTTTGGGTAGAGTAACCCCCTCATCGGTTGATTTTATCAACAGAGAGTTGAGTGGAGAACACTAAGATAGAGCCAAGTTTGAGTTCTCTTTAGATTACTCATTCTATAACATTGATTAGCTACTTTTCAGTAAGGGAATACGAGTAGCTGATGAAGCACTAAATGCATGTATAAAAATCGATCTGTTGTAGCACGGGCACTTAGCTATTACAGAACTGAGAAGATTCTCAATGACAAGGTTCTCGGCTTTAATTTTTAACCTGGAAATCCAAGGTCGAATGTAAGAACGCGAGCAATTTCTTGATTAAATTTAGATCACAATTATTTTTAATAGCAATTATTGGATTAATTATATTGATATGATGCACAAACCACAATGATATATATTAATGCAATTTAATACAACTAAATTAAATGCACACAATGATGCACAATGAATATGAATAGAACAACAACACTTAAAAGCACACGACAAATAACTTGGATTAACCATGAAAATACCAGGATTAATTATTACAAAGGCATTAAATAGGCAAAATGCGACACAAGTTTCAGAACCTATTCAATCATGTGTTAAGCTTTCACTTTTATGACTTATAGTGATAGTGAGCAATTACATCAATTAATGATCTAATAATGATTAAAAAACTAACAATATATCATTTAAAAATTACAAGTTCAAATGATCACTCAAAGTACATTTCCAATGAGGTTAAGAAATGTAAATGAGCACTTAAAACCAATAATGATTAATGCATGAGTTGTAAACCAAGATTAACAATCAAGCATGTCAAGAAATAGAGCATCAAACAAGCTTTCAAACGAGACCAAAATCACATTAATTGGATTTAGGGATAAAAAGATATTCAACAATGAATCCAGTGCCATAAATGTATGAAAAACTTCCAAGTTCTGTTACAGATCAAGACAAATAAAAACTAAAACACAAATAAAATAATCTACAAGGGTATTACTGTAATTTTTACACAGAAAGAAGGAATTATCTGCAATATCAAAGGACTGGAGGACATGCGCAACACGTGATTTGTTTTGGCTCGGGTACTGAGGCTCGGTCCATGTGGCATTGTCTGATGCTTCGGATGAAGATTCGGCTACTCCAAGACTACAAGATCGATCCATATCTCTGTCTGAAATTGTGGCTACATTTGGATTGTTAGATCATCCCTAAATTTGGGCGATCCGTCGATAATTGTGCATCCTCCCTAGAAAAACACTATCGTATACGGTGGAGAGAAGATGGGGCTCCGGTGAGATGGATAACGATCAATACGTGCTTATTTTCACTGCCTGAAGATCTGACGATGTTGAAGCTTCGAGAAGGTGAGTGATGCCTAAAAAAGACACGAAGTTACCTGGACAGTTTCAATGATGAAGTTTCATTAGAGAAATAGGAGATCGACGTTGAGCTTCAAAATCTGATCATTGAAGCCTTCTAATATTCTACATGGTTAGCACATAGCCGAAGCACTCTGGGTATCTATAGAGATGTTAAAAATGCAGAATGGAGGCTCAATGAGGTGTGAAGGATTTGAGCCCCAATGGGTTGTCTTATTCATGCAAAAGAAGACAATGACATGGGTTGATCTACACGATGGAGAAATAATATGTGCACGAGGAAATATACGCGTGAATCATGGATTAAATGTGAAGGT
This sequence comes from Ottelia alismoides, assembly GCA_037367405.1. Classification (NCBI taxonomy): domain Eukaryota; kingdom Viridiplantae; phylum Streptophyta; class Magnoliopsida; order Alismatales; family Hydrocharitaceae; genus Ottelia; species Ottelia alismoides. Next base: position 320,496 of record JAZKJV010010245.1, read on the forward strand.
GATGGTTGATTCTGATGTTAGACTTGTGAAGTGATAAAGATATGATAAAAATGAGAACAACAGCAAACTTTAATGATCAAAATTTACCTGAAATTGAAGGTCAAAGATGGCATACTTGGAGTTGAATTTTAAGCTGATTGACAAAGCTAGGAGCTTTGTCGTCTTCTCTTAAAGTTCTTGGCTAAAGAACTAAGCTCGAACAACCTTATATTGGGTTGTAACTTGGTATAGGAACCAAGGATCTCTCCTGCATTCAAACCCTATCTTTGATCGATTGGTCTCTCTCTCTCTCTCGGTCACTGAAGAGGAAAGATAGATCAGGTAAAAACTCTCACAAGGGCGGACAACCAGAGCTTGAGGTTGGGGAAGGCTTTTTAAAGAAGAAGCACAACGTTGGTTATTGACTTCAGGCAGTGGTTTCAACCTCCGCCTCTTAGTGTGAAAATTAGGGTTAGTGATAGTGGTTGGTTGGCGTAGATGACGGTTGAGCGGCTAGAGGTTGGTGGAGGTTTCGAGAAAGACAGATGATCAAGGTTGCCAGGGAAAATGAAAGAAGTTGCAATGGTGTGAAGGGTCGCGTCCTTTGATAAAGGTGGCTGGAAGTTGAAGATAAACCTCGGCCATTGGATTTGTAAATCCAGTGATCCACAGATGAGCGGAAGGAAACGACGAGTCCGCCTGATGAGACTAGATCATATGGCCTAGATCAAGGCGGGAGGTGCAAGGGTAGTGGGCCACATGGGTGGCTGAGGATGTGCCACGTGGCCCAATCAGAATTAGAGAAATTAAATAAATCATAGTTAATTAAGAAAGAAATAGTTATATGGTGAATTAAGAAACATTTGAACATGAAAGTTGTAGATCTCGATGAGATCTACAACTTTCATGTAGAAATCAAAGAGATTAGAAGTCATTTATACACAGATAAAAATTTAATACTATTAAAAGACAGATAAAACAATTTTCTTCATTTTTCTTTTCATTATTTTTATGGGTTTTTGTTTTATTTTATGTTAATTTATTTATATACAATATTAATCTAATTTATTATTTGGTTTTCATAAGAAATAGATACATTATATATTACACCATATTAATGTATAATAATTAATGTTAATTATATACAACACGCATGTTAATAATTAGTGTTAATTAGCTAATGAGTCTTGTGATTAACTTAAGCAAGAGAGATAAAAATTGTGTTTAATAATGATAAATTTGGAATTTATCAGTAGTCGATCAATGGTCTGTATTTCCTAAGCAAAGTGGGTGGTTTAGAGGACACTGTATTTTAATACTAAAAAGAAATATAAAAATTCGAAGGGGCTTTTATGCAAAACGACCACCTCATGAGGGACGGTACGTGAGGTAACCCGACATGGATCCAAAAGCAATATAAAAGAAATACATAGGGTTCCTTGCTATTTTAACACAAAGTTTTATACTAATTAAAATAATTACAAGACTAATAACAAAAAACAATAAACAGGGATATGTTCTATAATTTACCACCTTAAGGTGCGCGGGTGCATGGCTCTGGTTATCTGACTTGCCACGCATCAACCTCTACTTGTGTGATACCGGTTCGTTGATCGAATTCCAAGATTAGATCTTGGATCTCATCAAACCGCTGAACTGGGCCCTGATCCAACGGCTAGCGTTAAAACTGAAGATGGAGCTCTATCCGACGGTTGTTGCTTTGCACGAAGAATAGGGAAGAAGATCTCCTCCCCTAACCTTTGATTCCTCAATTCTTCCTCCTCTGAGCTCTTCAAACGCTACAAGATTGTTCAATCGCTCCTTGGAGGTGCTCCGCAATCGGAGATGCCCTCAACTAAGTTTGGGGCTCATCGATGGAGCCCTGGAGCTTGATGTTCTTGGAGGCAAGGTTTTAAAAACCAAACCGAACCAATTAGTTGAACCGGTTAAACTAAGAATCAAAGAAAAAAATGATACAACCACCTGGTTTTTATTCAGAAAATAAAAAACAGTCAAAATCCAGTTGGACTACTTAAATCTGGTTGGATCAATTGAACCAAAACCATTGATTCAACCATCCATTTTTTTTGATAAAAAATAATTCTTAATAAATTAAAAAATATAAATTTTTTTATAAATATTCATAATTTAGTCTCATTAACCCATAGTATAGTACCCCTTTATTTATTCTCCTTCATATGTGTCAATGACTCATTATCGATTGTTCCTTCCTACCATTTGAGCATTACCTATCTCCCCCCATATTGTGTATGGGCTTAGCCACTTATCACAATAAAAAAATGAAGAAGACATTGTCATAATCATACTATGAGAAGAAATAAATTAATAACACTTGTCGTTAATTAGAATTTAAATAGTTTTAAAATTATTTATTTATTATATCACATATATGTATTTATATCAATTTTACAAACATGGTTATATGCCCTTTAGAGTTTTTTTAAGAACATTTATACCCCTAACTTTTAAGCAACTTTAGTTGTGCTCCTATATTTTATTAAATAATTCAAAATATCATCCTTGTGTTGGAATAAAATGGGAGAAAAAGTGTACTAATAAAAGGCCACTACTATTGATTTTGTAAAAATATAGGGGACACATGCAATTATATTAAAGATAGGGGTGTAAGTGTTATTTAAAAAATTGGAAGGACAAGAGTAAATAAATCCTCAAAAGATACAATGTAGCATTTTTCATATTTTTTTGTACGATATATCGTTAACTCGGTTCGACTCGATTGAACCATATCAACTAAACCAACAATACAATAGTTCCGTCTTTTCCGAGTTTTTTGAACTATTGATGCCATCATTGGTTCGATCGGTCAGTCCCCTTTGTTCGATCATAAAAATCAATAATCGATATATGCCCGATTTGATGCCCGGTTTGGTTTTTAAAACCTTGCTTGGAGGTGCTCCTGCAGTTTGCTCAGCCCTCAGATAGGCTCTTTGAGTCCTGTAAAAGTGTAAAAAAGCACGACAAAATGAAGGCGGAGATGCTCAACTTTTATTAAGGTGGATTAGCTGTGAAATGAGGTGAAGCGGAGGAGGTCTGGTGAAGGTGGCGGTTGTGGACCTAAATTCCTTAATTCATGCAAATAAGGGTTGGTTGGGTGATCTCGAAGGCGGAGAAATGATGCGAGAAAGAAATACAGATGAATGACGGGCCGGAAACACGATAGAAGTGTAGTGGAATGTTCATCAGAGCAGAACTCTAGTAATCTACAAAGAGTGATTTTTATGCTAATACAAGAAACTAAAACATAAAATGAATGCTCAAAACTAAACCTATGGTCTAAATATACCTAGAAAATGGATAAAAATACATCGAGTGGGGAAGAAATGACAAGAAAGGGATTCAAAAACTGGAGGAAGGAGGAGGTGAAACTTTTGTATAGGTGACGGGCAGAGGGTAAAGATCATGGTGGTCAGCTCAAGTCAGCAATGCAATCCTTGATGAAATGATCGAGTGTGATAGCGAAATGAATGAGGAGAAAAGGTGGAGAAGGAATTTCTCTGAAAAATGCAAGGTGCGGTCTGCAAAAATCTAAGAAGGAGGTTCAAATGTGAGGTCTGACATGTCTAGGGCCTGGGTGAGGGAGTTGACCTAGGTCAATGGGTGGTATGACCTGATTGGTCCACGTCACATGCAAAAAGAAAAAAAATAGTAATTAAATTTGAAAATAATTAGAAATAAAATAGAAAAAAATTATTTAATTTTTTGTTAAATCATAAAAAAATATGTGTTACTTTATGTAATATTTTAATATGATATTTATTTATTTTTATGAGTTTATTTATTACAAGTTACTTTTTACAAGTATAGTTATAGGTATATTGACTTATGCTCTGTATATTTTATATTTATTTTCTATTTTTGATTTTATTATTATATTTTTCATAATTTATATAATTATAACTGATTTTTCTACAAATAAATATATTGTTGTTATATTTTTTTGTAATATAAATTATGTATACTTATTATATCATATGTACACTTAAATAAATATGTATACTTATTATATAGGTACAAGTTTCATATATTCATCTATATATTTTTATATACTATTTTATTTTAGTATTTTCTTTATGGGTTTATTTTGTTTTTTTTATATTTTTAATAGAATATAAATAATATTTAAAAGGGTGTAAAAAATACGTAATGAATAAAAGAATAAAAGAATTAAAAGAATAATTCCCCTTTTATTTATATACAGGTATACTAAATAATAAGGATCCAAAACCTAACTTTTACATCCTAAAAAACTCTAAATTTGATGAAATCACCTTCATTAAATAGGTTATTAAAAGTTATATATAATTAATGGTGATTTTGATATATTTTGAGTTCATATGGAGAAGATATGGATCAGGGAAGTTTGGGTTTTGGACCTTTATTCTGGGTATAAAATGTACACTGTGTATTATTTTTGTGTGAAAATAATTTTATGTTTTTCTATTATTTTTATCAGCAATTTTATGTAAAAAGTTTCTTTATTTGAGGTATAAAGATTAAAGAAAAAATGGATCCCAAAAATGAATTATTGAAGGGTAACAATTAGGGTTTTTATTATGTTTTTGACCCTTATCTCCCCCTACTTTATTCCTCATCGATCAAGTCATCAAAATTCCTAGGTCTCAGGGTTTAGGGTCATAAAATACCTTTGGTATTCTATTTCTTTTTCTTTTCTTTATTCTTTTTTTGCTTTAAATAATTTATTTTATAAAATATTTATACAATAAATAGTTAATGTTAATTTGTACAAAATAATGATATTTACATGCATTTAGTTTTGTTTTAAAGGCTAAAATGAAAGAATAAAGGTGATGAAATGAAGATTAATCACTTTCCCAGATGAGGCAATTTTGTATATCATCTCACTTCCTCGTTATACTAATATTGTGAACTATATTAGCTCCAAGAGAGTTACACAAGATTTAACGGAGCTGAAAGTTGACAAGTTCATGTCATATATCCATTTTTACTGGTGGTATTATCCTTATCTATTTCATGAGGGTGCAGATTACATCTGGAGAAGGTGCATTCCTCATGAGGAGTATAACAGTGGCCTCAAACATTATCACTAATTGGAAGTAGGAGGACACCATTCTAGAAAGTAAACAGCAACAAAAGTTCTTTAATGCGGCCTTTGGTGGCCAACTCATTCTGAGAATGCAACAGAATATGTCAAACGTTGTATTGACTACCAGAAGATGGGAGGAACAATCAACTCAAAAAATACAATGCCTTTCAAGTACATTGAGATACAAGACGTATTCGATGCATGGGGCATTGATTTTTTAGGCCTATTTCTTAATAGTCAGGGCTTTTAATATATCTCTCTCATCATTGATTATTTAAGCTGATGGGTGGAAGATATCCTCACTCGAGCTACCGATAGTTGCACCGCATGTCGCTTTATCAAAGATAACATCATTTCACGGTTCGTGATTCTGAGGATTATGACCTATAATGGGAATAGTCATTTCATTGACAAAGAAGTCAAGAAGCCCACGAAGGAATACATTATTGAACATTGTGTCGCATCTCCTTACCACCCGCAACAATGGATTTTGTATAAATGTTCAAATAAGGAGATCAAGACGATTTTACAAAACTTATGCATCCTGATAGGAAGAACTGGTCACGATTGCTTGACTCAGTTCTATGGGCTTATCATACTACGTAAAAGTCACCCTCGATTATGTTGCCATATAGCTTGGTATATGGTAAGCCATACAACTTTCCAACGGAATTCATTCACAAATTGTTGTTGGTAATCAACATACATAACTTAAATTCCAAGAAATCCATCAAGAACAAAAAGATTAATCTGAATAAATTTTAGAGAATATGCATATGACAACAGGATGATGTATAAGGAGGAAGTCAAGAGATGGCATGACAAGCATAACTGAGGAAGACTTTCGGAGCTTCATCAGAATGTGTTGTTGTATAAAGCAAAGTGGAAATTATTTCTTGGTAAGCTGAGGTGAACATGACATTTTTGGTTAGAAATGTGTGTGACAATAGTAGTATTGTCATATCAGGATTGTCATCTGACGCACAAATGTTTATGATCAATAGAAAGTTGTTGAAGCCATACTTTGAGTACGATACATTCCTACCCGTTATTGATCCAACACAAGTGGCATTCGTGATGGGCTCCCAGAGGTAGAAGGATCAGATATTGTTGGAAATGCGAGCCCACGGCGAGCCATTATGCAATAAATGTTATTGCAATTCACTCCTTAATCTGAAATGAAGAATACATAATTTGCATAATAGGTCCCTTAGTACAATTAGGGTTATGTACCATGGCCATCTTGATGATCATACAGCTGTTGATTCAACTATTGAATCATAGAAGCTGGTGCTTGAATGAATATCTAAAGAGTTAGATTGAGGACTCATCAAGCACCGTCAGATGATTGTTAAGAGATGATCTCCAGCCTGAGTAGGAGATGGCAATCCTTATCTCTGAAGGCTGATATCTGACCGACCTCTTGATGTTGGTCCTCTGCATAGGAATAGAGATTCGGAGGTGTCAGATTAGTTAGGTCAAAGAGTTGACTTAACGAGATCGAGATAACCAAAGTCCTATATCGTATGCTGTCAGGATATAGGCACGCATCCTCTGACCGGAGACAGATGTGTTGCTATATGTCTAAGTATGTACATTTGGCAGACCAATAGGTTGATGACCTAATCAAGGTCTACACACCGGCGCGCTGGTGTGCATATAAGGGCATATGAGTAATACGATCTCTCAAAGGGATCATACAGGTTCAGTTACTGAACCGGAAGACATGAGCTCACTCATGAGATATTGGGAAGAATCAAATTCCGTGCGCACGGTCGTCTCGCTTTGGAAGCTTGACTGAATTTGTAGGTTTGATATATACTTTTGGAAAGTATATGATCAAGACCTAGGTATGATATATGCTTTTGGAAAGTATATGATCGATACCGACTCCCAATGATCGAATGAGAAACTTATTGATAGAACCATGAAGTAGACAGTATAAAGTTGATCGAATACTTCGGGTTTAGTCTGAGTCTTCCAGTATGCAGGATGTACAGGTATTGGGAATACCTGAGGGTGATGTGATCATAAACGATTGTATAACCATGACGCTTCCATTCCTAGGGAGTGATGAAACGGGTCTGGATTTTAGTGACTCCTCTCAGTAGAGAAGTGATCTGATCTTGGTCCAAGTATTGGACATTGATCTGAATGTGATTCAGATTCAATGAGAAGATTAGATTTACGGTCTTGATTTAATCAAGCATCTATGGGAGGCCCGCGATCTGGATTTGAGATACGATCTCAATATCCATGTCACTATACGTGGAACAATACAATCGCCCTGTCCTTATCTCCAAGTATCTGCGGAGAAAGCGCATTATCCTTGAAGGAGTTCATGGATAATTCTATTGTTGATATATGTATCCGAGCATTAAGAATATGGATAATTAAATGTGATTTAATTATCATGATTAATATGAATTTGATTCATATTATAAAGAGAGCTATCTTAGATAATTAGATTATCAAAGATGTAAGTAATATGAATATGATTCATATTATTTGGACACAAGAGAATAAAGATCCAAAATGATTAAATGTGATTTAATCATCATGGATATGAATAATGTGGATAGCAATATCCATATTAATCAAATATATTATAAATGTGATTTATAATATATAAGAGAGAGATGTTTGTAATTTACATTTGTTAATTAAATGTTAATGTGAATTGGATTCACATTGGACATTAAATTGAAAAAGTAATTTACATTTTGTTTTGGGTTGTGAATGTGATTCACAAATTTCCAATGGCATGATTGTAATGTTCACAAAATAAATTGGATTTATTTTTGTGAAATAATTTGCAACAAAAGTTGTTGCAAATATTGGAGAGAATCATGAGATAATATAATCTCATGTAATAGGAAAAGGAAGCTCCCTTCCTAAAAAGGAGAGGGGACGGCCACAATTCCCATGAGGAATTGGTGGCCGTCCACCCTCCTTATGGAAGGAGGCTTGCCTCCTCTCCTATTTCTCCATTGGAGATTAATTTGATATAAAATCAAATTATATTTATTGTATATTTGATTTTTTATTAAATTAATTGTTGTTGTGTTTTTAGCAACAAATCATGACCATTGAAAGAAACACAAATTAATGTGGACCATTGGATTTGTGTTGACACATGGATTGAGATCCATGGATCCCAAAACCCTATATAAGGAGAGGCACCCCATTGCTCTTCTCTACACAGACACATAAGTGGAGGCAACAAATCTCTCTCTCTCTTATTCTCTCTACACGTCCTCTCTCTCTTTCTCTCTCATGTGGCCGTCCACCATGGATGCCCTAGAGAGGTTCTCCATCGCTGCGGCATCGTCGTTATGCTGCCCGATGGCTTGCTCGTGGATCTCCGTCTCCTTCGGTGCGCCCCGCTCGTGAAGAAGACATCGGATCTCGTGTGTCGAGATCAGGAGATCCGCCGCTTGGATCATCAACATGGATTGCGAGAAGCACGCGGTTCATCCCCGCGCTCGCAAGCGTCTCCTCCGACGAATCGGACTTGAGACAGGAGGTCTCTTTGTTTAGAGACTTGATCGCAACCACGCTTCAAGAGGTAAACCTAATACTTGGTTGTGGTTTAGACGAAACGATCCGAGAAGTGTTCTTGGATCATGTGGTTTCGTCACAAGAAAATTTTTTAATATCCGCTGCATAGAACAACTAGTGCGACTAGTCATTCTTCGTCGTATTCGTTGCGACGCTCACGCTTCCGTGATGCGCTTGAGGATCTAACCATATCCTTCAGATATATGAGCTCCAAAAACATCTTTGTTTTTCTTCTTTTCTTCTTTCATTTCTCCTCTTCTAGCGTTTTAACTATTCAACCCTTTCATCAAGTGTTATACTTAAGATGACAACGCCGCAAGCTGCAGCGTCGCAATTGATTTATAAAGGTAAACTATTATGAAGTTATGTAAGAAAATGGTTTAAAAAGAGTAAACCATTACATGTTATACAAGAAGTGGTTTAAGAAAGTTAAACCATCAAAGTCATGGGGGTTAATATGCAAAATGATTTATACGATTTAAGAAGTATGTAACTGGCCATGTAATTTATGAAATAGGCCCAACAAGTTGAAAGAAATGGTTGTCATATCTACTTATGAAATTTACATGCACTTCCATGTGGTTGAAAGAAGCCAAATTATACATGATAGGGTTCGAAACATAGACATGCATGGGAAATATCTAGGCACGGAATGATGTGTATACATGAAAATCTAAGTACATGATTTATAACGGATCAAGGGCCATTAGAATACCCATGCATGGACCCCGATGCATACTGGGCATTAGGCTCACGAAAATTTATGTTTGTCAATTTCAGGTGAAGAACAGGATTGATTGCAAGTCCCGCATCGTGCTACGGATCCCACGAGATTTCGAACATAGTATGACTCAACTCGAGAAGAATAAAGGATATTTATATGCCTATAGGAACTGTTGAGATGCTATTTTAGTTATTAGAGTAGTTTTTTTAATTTCCCCAGTTTATAGAGTTAATAATGGAACTCTTACTTTGAATGGACTATGTTTGCAATTTATATTATCTCTGTTCATTGGACGCCATGCATGTTGTGGTAACGGTTCGGTCACGCGACCTGATATCGCATGCTTCCACCGATCTTTGCGACTCATTCCATTACAAATGGTATCAGAGAAAGAGTTCCTCTGGGCATAAGATATCCAAAACCTTGGTGACTTAAGATCTTGATATATATAGAGATTTAGTATCATTTGTCAATTTTTGAATCAGATGTCTCCTCATCATGCAATTGAAGCTAATGGAGATCGTGAGTCAGTAACGGGTTAAGAGACTATTATGGATATGCAGAAACGGATGTTGGAGTTAATGACATTTATAGCCCATCAACAAAAGAGTCAAATGTCTAGTTCTGGTGGGTTGACACTAAAGACCTTCATCCAGCATGATCCACCGACTTTCAATGGCGAGCATGAACCGGAAAAACCCGAACACTGGCTATGGGAGATAGAAATGGCATTTGAAGCAACTGAATGTCCTAAAGAAAAGAAAGTTATTTTTGGGACGTTCCGTCTGCGAGACAGTGCGAAGGAGTGGTGGACATCCTGCAAGGGAATTCACTTTTCGAAGACTCCAATCATTAGCTGGAGTGACTTTGTGGAACATTTCTCTGAATGATACATCCCCGAACATGCTAGGGATGCTAAGCGCCAGGAGATCATAGATCTTCATCAAGGAAGTATGCTGGTCCAAGAATATGCTGCAAGGTTTCATGAACTGGAAAAGTATGGCAAGGGCATCTGCATAAATGAAAAGCAGCAAGCAAGGAAGTTTATCGAAGGCTTGAATGTTGGTTTGAGTCTCAAAGTACTCACTAGGGGTCCCACGACCCTATCTAAATCCGTCACTGCAGCTGTAGAAATTGATGCAACATTCCGGAGGATGCAACAAGTGAACCCTCTTAAGCGTCCTCACAAGCCTAGCTACAATGATAAGAGGCATCACACTACAGTTAATGTCAAGAAGACCAGGACAGATGATGCTCCAAACCACAAGGAGTACACTTATGAAGTATGACCACATTGTGATAAAAGGCATCCGGGAGAATGCTACAAGCTGACAACTACTTGCTTTAAGTGCAGCGAAAAAGGCTACTTCATGAAGGATTGCAAAAATGATTTCAAGGATCAAAAGAAACCGTTTGAACAAAAGAAGAAGATAGCAGGAAGAGCGTCACGACCCCGATTATGGGCCGTCGGATCCTCCCATAAATCGGATATGGTTACTCGATAATAATTTATTCAGCAATCACAACTAACATTCAGAAACAGACTGCAAAAATAAAGTATATTCAGAAGAAAGTATTTCAACACTTTTCCATTCACAAAATAAAGTTGAGATGATACATTGTCCCACTATAACAATTTACATGTACATCAGCTTGAAAGGAAAATATAGAAAAGATTACTAACTACCTTAAAAAGTAAAGTTACTGTGGCTGGTTGGATGTCTACTAAGGTCCTTGCGATGGCTCACCAATACCTGTTGGGTTTTCCATAAATCATAGGATAACAATTAGCGAATGCTAAGTAATGAAGAAGAGAAAAGCAAATAAATTGTGTGATTTTTCTAAACTTGTTGTCATTAAAAGTTACAATCCTTTTATTAATTTAATTCATATTCCTTTCTATTACAAATCATGGATTAGTCCAGGGAACCCCACCATTCGTGGACTCCGAAACTGTGGATACTTCGGGATTGAAGATTGTGTTGATCTTGGTAAGCTTATGCCGCTGCATGTCGCCTCAACCAATCCTCCAATACTACCCTGACAATTTTCTTTTCTTTTATTAAACAGGGTCTCAAACCCTCAGCCTGGAAAACAAATGAGCACACCATACTCGAGGACTCGGTTTCTTAAAACTTCAGGCTAACATTTAATCATATAACCTAGCGGCTTCAAATACATATTATCGTGACTCAATCGTTATTGAACCACTCGTGCCTCCACATGGCACGACCACATCTTTCATCGTTCAACCCGAAGATATTGACTCCCAATACTACGCGCTGTAAAACATTCATTTTGTGGGCACTTATCATAACAAGGCAACCGTGTACCACCTAGGTAGGGAAATGCCAATATGGGTTCCTTCCGACAAATCTACAGGTTCCATGCCCGACCTGTAGTTCTACTCCCAGTCATCCTTAACATGACACACAATCCTTTTCAGGATCCAACTCAAACCACATCAATTTCCATGATGTAATTCTTTCGTTAAGTCTTCGATTTGCATAATTAGCAACACTAAGTATAGACTCACATATATATTATTTATATATATTTATATTTGTATTTGTATTTATGCCTATTTTAACTCCCAAATCCTAACTTTCAAAACCACCGCATCAATTTCATGCTTAAACCTTATTTTAGTAGGAATTAAAAAGCAACTTTTCAGACTTTTTCAAAAATAGCCAAAAATTAGGGTTCTTCATAGTAGAGAACATAAAATCAATAATTTCAATAATCTCGTATAAAAACCCAACAGTAAAAGGAAGGATTTCGTTACCTAATCGAGCTCTCTCGCGTATGCAAGGCTTTATCGAGTTTCGTTTTCAGAAAGGATGTTTTAAGTATCCTTAAAAGATCGAATTTCATTTTCCTATCAAAAACGCTAAGCACATATCAAGAACATGAAGAACGAACAAAAAACACGAAGAATGCGAAGAACACGAAGAACGCCAAGAACATATTTTCTCTTGAAATTTTGGCAGAGTTTCCCCTTATATCGGGACATATTTCTTGGAAAATTTTGGCAGAGTTTCCCCTTATATCAGAACATATTTCTCAGAAAATTTCGGTAGAGTTTCTCCTTATATCAGGATATATTTCTCGGAAAATTTCGGTAGAGTTTCCCCTTATATCAGAACATATTTCAAAATAAAAACGAAAAGAGTTTCCTCTATAAAATCATTCGATAGGAAAACAACAACGAAACTGAATGAATATACTCAAACAATAAGAGATGAAGAATCAGTAGACACCACGCATCTTAGGTGAGTGAATGTATGACGAATCACAGGGTTTACTGACGTGCATACCTGCCCGCCTCTAAGTAGGGTATTACACAGATTTCTCCATCAAAATAATTGTAAAAGCATAATTGAAAGAATAGAAACATAAGCAATGGAGAATTGGTAGACACCACGCATCTTAGATGAGTGAATGTGTGATGAATCAGAGGGTTCACTGACGTGCATAGCCAACCACACCTAAGTAGGGTGTTTCACAGATTTCTCCTCGAACCACAACAGAAAATGAATCGGAAAGAAAGATGAATCAAGAACAAAACTTGGAAGAAAAGAGGATGAATTGAAATCCTAGCAAACTAAGAGAGGATCATACCTTTCTCCTCCTCGTTCTCATGGCAGCGCTTCGCTAGCGCTCCTCCCTCGCCTCCCACTCCTCCTCCCGACCTCTCAACCCTAGCCCTTGGGGTGGTGGTGGTAGTGGAAATCATAGAGAATGAATGGGTAGGGGGTATAATTATAGGCTCGAGAAAACCACTAACCATGGTTAGAAAATCATGGTTTAGACCTTAACCATGGTTTAGCAGCCCATGGTTTTGGTCCATGGTTTTAGCCAAAACTTATCCCAAACTTGGGGCTTAAGTTAGAACATTTTAGAGGATTCTAGATTCGCTAATGATGCTTAATTAACATTAATCATGATTAACTTTCACTAATTACGATTTGATTTTCGCGGCTTACTCTTATTTTTTGCTAACTATTGATTAGTGTTTGCTAATGATCATTAGCAGTTTCAATCCATCATTAGTTTTTTTAATCATGTTTAATTATTCTTAATGACAGTCATTATGGGTTAATGATGTCTTAACCCTCCTTACTTCTCTTTCTTCCGAAAATCATAACAAATCAAAACAAAGTCCGATTCACACAACACAAATTCCATTAGTTTCCTCTTGATGAGTCGGATCTTATTATATAGGATCCGAGGTATGCCAAGTTCAAAGATTTACAATTATAACAACCTTAAAGGAAGTCTCGTCCTCGAGACTAGAAATGCAGGTATAACAACCTTAAAGAGGATTGAAACCATAACAACCTTAAAGAGAATGAACGTCGTTTCATTTATAAAGAAGATATACAAAACATAGTGTTATTACTCAAACCAGTAGGGGTATTTCTCTCTCATTTCTGCCTTAGGTTCCCATGTGGCTTCTTCAAACTCTTGGTTCCGCCGCAATACTTTAACTAGAGGCACCTCTTTGTTTCTCAACTTCTTGATATCCCTGTCAAGTATTGCACAGGTATCTCTTGGTATGTCAAGTCTTGCTCAACATGTAAATCATCATAACTTATCTTATGCTCTGGATCCGTAACGTACTTTCTTAGATTTGATACATTAAAAACATCATGTACTGCCAAAAGATGTGGAGGAAGTGCAAGTCTATATGCCACTTTTCCAATGCGTTGAATAATTTCAAAGGGACCTACGAACCTGGGTGATAACTTTCCATGCACACCAAACCTCTGAATTCCCTTCATAGGTAATACTTTGAGAAATACAAGTCACCTACCTCAAACTCAAGGTCTCTTCGCCTAGTATCATTATAGCTTTTCTGGCGACTTTGAGCAGTCAATAGTCTTTTTTCAAGCAAGCTCTACAGCTTCCCATGTCTCTTACAGTCTATATGAATCATAAAGGTTCTTTATCCCGACCTCTTGCCAACACAAAGGCATAGTACACCTTCGTCCATAATGTACTTCAAATGGTTCCATGCCAATACTTGTATGGTAACTGTTGTTGTATGTGAATTCTACAAGAGGCAAATGTTTCAACCATGATCCTTCCCATTCTAAGGCAGATGCTCGTAACATATCCTCTAAAGTCTGAATAGTACGTTCTGATTGATCATCTATTTGTGGATGATATGCTGTGCTCAAGCATAGTTGTGTACCTAAGGCTTTCATGAAGTTCTCCCAATAGTATGAGGTGAATCGTGAATCTCGATCGGAAACTACTTCCTTTGGGATACCATGGAGGTGAATCACATGTGTAATATATAACTCAGCAAGCTGGTCTTGAGTGAAAGATAAGCTTATTGGAATAAAGTGTGCTACCTTCATCAGATGATCTATTATAACCCAGATACTATCTTTACTACCAGTCGTCTGAGGTAAGCCAGTAACAAAATCCATGGAAATCCTTTCCCGCTTCCATTCAGGTATAGGGAGGGGTTGCAATAATCCTGGTGGCTTTTGGTGTGAAGCCTTTACCTGCTGGCAAGTGAAACACGAATTCACAAACTCAGCAACATCTTTCTTCATTCCCAGCCACCAAAAGTATGAATGAAGATCCTTGTACATCTTTGTAATTCCTGGATGAATAGATAATCTTGAGCAGTACGCTTCTCGTAAGATGTCTTTCCTTAGTTCAGGTGTGTTTGGTACACAAACTCTGTGATGGTTATACAGTAACCATCTTGTATTTGGAATCCCTCTATCTCATTCTTCTCAAGTTGTTGTCTCAAGTCTTTAAGGACTGGATTATTCTCCTGTCATTTCTTTATTCTATCCCAGATCTCTGGTTTGTATTGGTGAGGAATAATTATAGTATCAGCACTACTATCAAATGGTTTTCATTCACTTAACGTTGACAGTAAACTCCAGAAGTGGATAGCACTCACCAACCCAGGTGAATAAGTTCTTCTGCTAAGGACATCTGTTATGACGTTCCCCTTACCAGGGTGGTAGGAGATAGTGCAATCATAGTCTTTCAACAAGTCTAGCCACCGTCTCTGTCTCATATTGAGTTCCTTCCGATCAAAGAGATATTTCACGCTTTTATGATCAGTGAATATTTCAAAAGTAATACCATAGAGGTAATGTCTCCATATCTTTAAAGCAAAAATTACAGCAGCTAATTCAAAGTCATGTGTTGGGTAGTTCTTTTCATGTGTCCTGAGTTGTCGTGACGCATACGCAACTACCTTACCATGTTACATAAGAATTGCCCCAATTCCTTCTTTAGACGCATCAGTGTACACTGTGAAATCCTTCACTCCCATAGGGTAGAGTAAGTGTAGATGTTAGGCATTTTTTCAGTGCCTGAAAACTAGCTTCACATGTATCAGACCATAAGAATGGGACTTCCTTCTGAGTTAGTCTAGTCATTGGCAATGCTATTTGTGAAAAGTCCTTCATGAATCTTCTATAATTCTAGCTAAATCCAGAAAAGATCGCATTTCTGTGACAGTCTTCGGGCATTCCCAACTCATCACCGCAATAACCTTTGTAGGATCAACTGATATACCTTCCCCAGAAATAACATGGCCTAAGAAAGATACTTCAGATAACCAAAAGTCACATTTGTTATATTTAGCATACAATTTGTTCTTCCTTAATGTCTCAAGTGCCCGTCTGAGATGGTATTCATGCAGATACTTATCCTTGGAGTAAATAAAGCACACCATCAATAAAGACTACTACAAAGTGATCTAAGAACTCCTTGAATACTCTATTCATGAGATCCATGAAAGCTGTTGGGGCATTTGCCAGACCTAAAGGCATAACTAAAAATTCATAATGTCCATATCTAGTTCGAATGGTTGTCTTGGGAATATACGCATCTTTTATCTTCAACTGATGGTATCTAGATCTTAAGCCAATCTTGGAATACACAGTCAAATCCTGTAACTTGTCAAAGATATCATCTATCCTTGGTAGAGGATACTTATTCTTTATTGTCCTCTTGTTTAACTGTCTATAGTCAATGCACAACCGCATTGACCCATTCTTCTTCCTGATAAATAAGACAGGTGATCCCCATGGTGAAGTACTAAGATGAATGAATCCTTTATCTAATAGTTCTTGCAACCGTGCCTTTAGCTCTCGTAACTCAACTGGTGCCATCCTAAATGTAGGGATAGAGATAGGCTGAGTATCAGGTATAAGAGAGATTTCAAATTCAATCTCTCACTCAGGTGGTAATCCAGGTAGTTCCCCTGGGAATACATCATGAAATTTGCACACTATAGGTATATCTTCCATCATTCTATCTGACCCTTATGTAGTTGTTACATAAGCTAAATAGCCTTGGCACCCTTGTTCTAACAGTTGTTGAGCCTTTAGAGTAGATATGTATTCTATATTATCATTGGATGTCTTTCTAATGAACTGGAACTCTATCGAGTTAGGTAGGTAAAACGTTACTGTCTTCTGAAAACAATCAAGATGTGCATGATGCCTTTCTAGCCAATCCATCCCAAGGATGAGATCAAAGTCATACATTTCAATAAGTAATAGGGAAACAGGTAAATGATGTCCTGCTATCAGTACTACACAATAAACCAGGATTTCTCGGATTATAAATATTTGTCCTCTTGGACCCTTGATCAGATAGGATTATTGTACTTCTACTGGTATCTTACCCAAAGTGGGTACTAACCATCGATTAATAAATGAATGTGAAACACCAGAATCAAATAAGGCATGTACTGAAAAGCCATGAATAGTAACAGTACCTCGTACGACCGTATCTGAATTATAGGCTTGTTCTTCAGTAATTGAATTGAGCTGATCATTAGGAATGGGCAAGCTAGAACCCGCAACGCTTTGTGTTGGTTGTTGTGTAGGAGATGCTCCTTGTGAGCCACGAAATCTACCATGTCTTCCTCCGTGTGTTGCTCCATTGCTCGAGGTGGATGTTATACTATTAATTGGGGTTGGTTTAAACCCTGAACAGTCTTCCCTAATGTGACCTTCCTGATGATAGTGATAACATGCTCGTGTTCCTGTCTAAGCTGAAGACCCAACCACAGAGGTACTAGTTCCTGGTGCTAAGTTACGGGGGTATAGTGGAGGTCTAGAGAAACCCCCTCTTCCCAGTAATTCCTGACCCAAGGTCTGTGGTGAGCTTATACTAGAACCGTCTGGATGATAGCGATGATCTCTATGGTTATAATGTGCATTGTGTTTGGATGGTCCACCATTAAAGTGGAAACTTCTTCTTTGGCGGTTTTCATCCCTCTCCATCTCAATACCAGAGGCGATGTCCATTGCTTCATCTATGGTTGTAGCTCTAAAACCAGCAAGCTTTTCTCGCAGATCTCCCTGAAGACCACTAAAAAAATTTGTAAGACACTCTTGTGGTGAAGCTTCTAGAGATGGTGAGTAATGTAGTAGCTCAGTAAAGTGGATATGATAATCTCGTACGATCTTAGAACCCTGCTTCAAAGAAGTCAACTCTCTCCTCTATAATTCTTCCCAATGAGAGGGACAGAAGTGAGCTTGGAACCAATCTTCAAAGATATATCATGGAACAGGATCTGCTAATTTCTTGGAAATTGCTCTCCACCATCGTCGTGCATAATCTGTTAGGGAGTAATCGGCAAAGTGCACCCATGTGTCAACTGTTATCCTCAACATCCTACTAACGTCATCAAGCTATAATTTAGCCTCGGCAGGTGTCTCTACACCTTTGAATCGAGGAATTTTTCCCTTTTGGTAATTATCTAGTAATGTTTGGTGTCTAAGAAGGGCCTTCTCCATTGCTCCTTCAGCTGGGGTAGGAGCAAACTCAGATGGAGGATGGTAACTTGATTCTTCCTCAGAAAGATGGACATAACCTTCAATCCTAGCATCCACAGGCTTAGATGCCTCGGGTCTCTCAACTTGTGCATTGAGCCTCTCCTCCAATGCTTGCTTCCTTTACCCCATGTCTTGGAGCATTGCCATCATAGTCGCTAATTGCCTAGACACATCTTGGTCTGCCATGATCCTGGGATGAGTCAAGGTCAAAGGTCATATCCTATATGTCTTAGCATGATGTACATAAGTGACAATGACTTGTGAATAGTACTGCAGTCAGTTATTAAGATCAAAGGATCTTAATACAACCTTATATTCTGAATACCGCTCATAGTTGTCAATTAATAAATAAATTACTAGAGTAACCAAGCTCTGATACTAATCTGTCACGACCCCGATTCCGAGCCATCGGATCCTCCCATAACCGGATATGGTTACTCAACAATAATTTACTCAGCAATCACAACTAACATTCATAAACAGACTGCAAATAAAGTATATTCAGAAGGAAGTATTTCAACACTTTTCCATTCACAAAATAAAGTTTAGATGATACATTGTCCCACTAGAATCATTTACATGTACATCAGCTTGAAAGGAAAATATACAAAATATTACTAACTACCTTAAAAAAGTAAAGCTACTGTGGCTGGTTGTATGTTTACTAAGGTCCTTGCAATGGCTCACCGATACTTGTTGGATTTTCCATAAATCATAAGATAACAATTAGAGAATGTAACGAATAAGAGAAAAGCAAACAAATTGTGTGATTTTTCTAAACTTGTTGTCATTAAAAATTACAATCCTTTCATTAATTTAAGTCTTATTCCTTTCTATTCCACATCAGGGATTAGTCCAGGGGAACTCCACCATTCTTGGACTCCGAAGTTGTGGACACTTCGGGATTGGAGATTGTGTTGATCTTGGTAAGCTTATGCCGCCGCACGTCACCTCAACCAATCCACCAATACTACCCTAACAATTTTCTTTTCTTTTATTAAACAGGGTCTTAAACCCTCAGTCTGGAAAACAAATGAGCACACCGTCCTCGAGGACTCGGTTACTTAAAACCTCAAGATAACATTTAGTCATATAACCTAGCGACTTCAAATACATATTATCGTGACCTAGCCGCTATTGAACCACCCGTGCCTCCACATGGCACGACCACATCTTCCATCGTTCAACCCAAAGATATTGGCTTCTGATACCACTTGTTGCAAATCATTCATTCGTGCGGACTTATCATAACAGGGCAACCATGTACCACCTAGGTAGGGAAATGCCAATACGGGTTTCTTCCGACAAACCTACAGGTTGCATGCCCGACCTGTAGTTCTACTCCCAGTCATCCTTAACACGACACACGATCCTTTTCAGGATCCAACTCAAATCACATCAATTCCCATGATATAATTCTTTTGTTAAGTCTCCGATTTGCATAATTAGCAACACTAAGTATAGACTCACATATATATTATTCATATGCATATATACTCGTATTTATGCCTATTTTAACTCCCAAATCGTAACTTTCAAAGCCATCGCATCAATTTGATGCTTAAACCTTATTTTAGTGGGAATCACAAAGCAACTCTTCATACTTTTTAAAAAATAGCCAAAATTAGGGTTCTTCATAGCAAAGAACATAAAATCAAGAATTTCAATAATCTCGTATGAAAACCCAACAGCAAAAGGAAGGATTTCGTTACCTAATCGAGCTCTCTCTCTCTCTCTCTCTCGCGTATGCAAGGCTTTATCGTGTTTCGTTTTTAGAAAGGATGTTTTAAGGCTCCTAAAAAGATCGAATTTCATTTTCGTATCAAAAATGCTAAGAACGTGACAAGAACGCGAAGAATGAATGAAGAACACGAAGAACGCGAAGAACGCCAAGAACATATTTTCTCTTGAAATTTTAGCAGAGTTTCCCCTTCTATCGGGACATATTTCTTGGAAAATTTCGGGAGAGTTTCCCCTTATATCGGAACATATCCCTCGAAAAATTTCGGCAGAGTTTCCCCTTATATCGAGACATATTTCTCGGAAAATTTCGGCAGAGTTTTCCCTTATATCGGGACATATTTCAAAATAAAAATGAAAAGAATTTCCTCTATAAAATCAATCTAGAGGAAACAACAATGAAACTGAAAAAATATACTCAAACAATAAGAGATGAAGAATCGGTAGACACCACTCATCTTAGGTGAGTGAATGTGTGACGAATCACAGGGTTCACTGACATGCATAGCCGCTCGCGCCTAAGTAGGGTATTACACAGATTTCTCCATCAAAATAACTATAAAAGCATAATTGAAAGAATAAAAAATAAGTGATGGAGAATCGGTAGACACCACACGTCTTAGATGAGTGAATGTGTGACGAATCACAAGGTTCACTGACGTGCATAGCCACGTGTTACACAGATTTCTCCTCAACACAACAGAAAACGAATCGGAAAGAAAGATGAATCAATAACAAAGTTTGGAAGAAAAGTGGATGAATTGAAATCCTAGCAAACTAAGAGAGGATAATACCTTTCTCCTCCTCGTTCTCCCGGCAGCGCTTCGCTAGCGGTCCTCCCTCGCCTCCCACTCTTCCCGACCTCTCGACCCTAGACCTTGGGGTGGTGGTGATAGTGGAAATTGTAGAGAATGAATGGGTAGGGGGGGTCTATTTATAGGCTCTATAAAATCACTAACCATGGTTAGAAAAACATGGTTTAGACCTTAACCATGGTTTAGTGGCCCATGTTTTTGGCCCATGGTTTTAGCCAAAACTTATCCCAAACCTGGGGCTTAAGTTAGAACATTCTAGAGGGTTCTAGATTCTCTAATGATGTTTAATTAACATTAATCGTGATTAACTTTCACTAATCACGATTTTACTTCGCGGCTTACGCTTATATTTTGCTAACTATTTATTAGTGTTTGCAAATGATCATTAGCAGTTTTCAATCTATCCTTAGTTTCTTTAATCATGTTTAATTAGTCTTAATGACATGCATTATGGGTTAATGACGTTTTAACCCTCCTTACTTCTCTTTCTTCTGAAAATCATAACAAATCGAAACGAAGTCCGATTCACACGAAACAAATTCTGCTGGTTTCCCCTTGATGAGTCGGATCTTATTATATATGATCCGAGATATGCCAAGTTCAAATATTTACAAAGAGTCTTTGCTATTACCCATGAAGATGCTGAAGATGCAAACACAACAGTGGAAGGTACCCCTTTAAATACAAACCATTTATGTCATGTTCTTTTCGATTCTGGCGCTATGCATTCTTTTATTTTGAATGCTTTTGCAAGAAGACTAAGCTTGGAAACCGTTGAGATTCCATACACACTGACTATTTCTTCATCAATGGGAGATATTAGTGCCACGGGTATGTACTTAAAGGATGTACCTGTTTTGATAAGAGAAGACACACTCACTGCTAATCTGATCTTACTGCCCATCACAACCTATGATGTCACCTTGGGCATGGGTTAGTTATGGAAGAATCATGCGGAGGTTTATTGTCGAGAAAATAAGGTGGTCTTGAGTAGATCAAATCTTGAAGATATAGTTATTAGAGGCACCTGTAACAGTGGAAGATTGATTATCTCATCCTTGCAAGCAAGGCAACTACTAGCTGAAGGTTTTACAATATACATTGCTAGTATAATTAACACTGAATCATCACAGACACGACTTGAAGATTTAGATGTGGTCAGTGATTTTGCATATGTTTTCCTGAACGATCTTCCTGGATTAACTCCTCATAGAGAGGTTGATTTCTCAGTTGATGTTATCCTAGGAACGACACCGATTTCTAAAGCTCCGTATAGAATGGCACCTGCAAAACTCGAGGATCTAAAGAAGCAGTTGCAAGAACAACTGGATAACGGATTTTTGCATCCCAGTGTTTCCCCATGGGGAGCACCCATTCTCTTTGTGAAAAATAAAGATGGGTCACTTACACTCTGCATTGATTATCGAGGCCTAAATAAAGTGACCGTGAAGAATAGATACCCATTACCTTGCATCGATGACTTGTTCGACCAGTTGCAAGGAGCAACTGTTTTCTCAAAAAAACATCGATCTGTGTATGGGTTACCATCGAATTCAAATAAAAGGAGGAGGATATACCCAAGACGGCTTTCAGAACAAGGTATGGTCATTATGAATTCTTGATCATGTCGTTTGGTCTTACTAACACTCCTGCAGCCTTTATGGAGCAGAATAGGGTATTCCGAGAATACCTTGATAAGTTTGTCATCGTGTTTGTGGATGACATATTGATATATTCATCTGATCCAGTGCTACATCCAATACATCTGCAGATTGTATTTGAAATCTTAAGACAACACCAGCTTTATGCAAAATTCTCCAAATTTGATTTGTGGCTAGATAGAGTCGCATTCCTTGGTCATGTTGTGTCTAAGGACGACATCAAGGTAGATCCAAACAAGGTAGAAGCTGTGATGAATTGGAAACAACCCAAGAATGTTTCTGAGATCTGTAGTTTTCTTGGATTGTCTAGATACTATCGACGATTTATTCAGAATTTCTCAAGGATCTCACTACCATTAACAAAACTCACTAGCAAAGATGTGAAGTTTGTATAGTCGGAGAAGTGCGAACAGAGCTTCCAGGAACTAAAGCAGAAACTGACCACAGCTCCAATCTTGGCTTTACCATTAGACAGTGGAGGTTTTGTAGTATATACAAAGGCATTAGGCACCGGACTCGGGTGTGTTCTTATGCAAAAGGAGAAAATCATTGCTTATGCCTCGCGACAGCTAAAACAGCAAGAAAGGAACTACCCAACTCATGATTTAGAGTTAGCAGTGATAGTCTTTGCTCTTAAAATTTGATGGCATTACCTTTACGGTGAACAATTTGAGGTGCTTAGTGACCATAAGAGCCTTAAATACATTTTCTCTCAAAGGGAACTTAATCTGAGACAGCAACACTGGTTAGAATTCCTAAAATATTACGACTTTGCCAAAAATTACCAACCGAGAAAAGCAAACATCATAGCAGATGTATTAAGTAGAAATGGGAAGGTAAATTGGTTAGTTTAAAACTTCAATGGAAGATGATGAAGGAGTTTGAAGATTGGAAGCCTTTCTTGAGTGGATCAAGAAAGATATCATTTGCAGCGCTTAAGATTCAACCACAGATAATTGGAAAGATCCTAAACGCACAAAAAGGAGATGTTGATCTTCCTAAAATTATCGAAGCATCTAAGAAAGAAGATTCTGATTTTACAGTCGGAATCAATGGAGCCATAAGGTACCGCAATCGATTTTAGGTTCCAAGCGATATTGAGTTGAGACAGGAGATTCTAGATGAAGTGCACAGATCGATGTACACTATTCACCGAGGTACAACAAAAATGTACAAGGATCTGCAAAGAAATTTATGGTGGCCAAAGATGAAAAATGACATCGCAGAATTCATTACTAAATGTTTAGTTTGTCAGCAGATCAAGATTGAACATCAAAGACCTGCATGCCCCGTTCAACCTTTGGAGATACCTGAATGGAAGTGGGAGCACATAACAATGCACTTTGTCACCAGTCTACATAATACCATGAAACATCGCTATGACACCATATGGGTGATTATTGTCCGATTAACCAAATCGACACATTACTTGCCTATCCGCCTAGATCAATCGATGGACAGTCTAGCTGAATTATATGTGAATGAAATAGTCAACCTTCATGGTGTTCCCGTATCATTTGTGCCCTTTCGAGACACGATTTACCTCTCATTTATGGAAGAGTTTTCATGATGCTTTGGGAACTCGATTGAAGTTCATCACTTCTTTCCATATGCAGATTGATGGTTAATCAGAAAGGACCATCCATATGTTAGAAGATATGTTGAGAGCATGTGCTTTAGATTTTGCAGGTGGTTGGGATATGTTAGCAATGTGAGCCCGAGGCGAACCATTCCTGCAATAATTGTTATTGTAATTAATGATTTATCAATAAAAGTTATTGATTATGTTTCACTCCATTTCTGATATTGAATGAATGAATGCACTATAAGGTCCCTCTGTACAATTAGGGTTATGTACCATGGCCAACTTGATAATCATACAGCTGTTGATTCATTGATTGAATCATAGAGGCTGATGCTTGGATGAATATCTAAGGAGTTAGATAGAGGACTCATCAAGCATCATCAATGATTGACAAGTAGTGATCTCCAGTCTGAGTGGGAGATGGCAATCCTATCTCAATAGACTGATATCTGATCGACCTCTTGATGCAGGTCCTCTGCATGGGAATATTGATTCAGAGGTATCAGATTAGTTGAGTCAATGAGTTGACTTAACGAGATCGAGATAACCAAAGACCTATGATGAATACAGTCACATCACAGGCAAACATCCTCTGACCAGAGACAGATGTATTGCTATATGTCTGTGTATGTACATTTGGCAGACCAATAGGTTGATGACCTCACCAAGGTCTATATACCGGCGAGCTGGTGTGCATGTAAAGACATATGAGTAATATGATCTCTCAAAGGGATCATACAGGTTCACTTGTGAACCGGGAGACATGAGCTCACTCATGAGGTTTTGGGATTGACCAAATTCCATGCATGGTCATCATGCTTTAGAAGCATGATATGAATTTGAAGGTAAGATATATGCTTTATGAAAGCATATGATCTATACCATATCCCAAGAACCAAGATTGAGAAACTTAGTGATCAAACCCTGAATATGACAGTGTAAAAGTGATCTATATCTTCAGGATTATCATGAGTCTTCCAGTATGCAGGATGTACAGGTATTGGGAATACCTGAAGGGTGATTTGATCATAAACGATTGTATAACCATGACGCTTCCATTCCAAGGGAGTGATGAAACAGGTCTGGATTTTAGTGACTCCTCTCATTAGAGAAGTGACCTAATCTTAGTCCATATACTGGACATTGATCTGAATAAGATTTAGATGTAATGAGAAGATTAGGTTTACGGTCTTGATTTAATCAAGCATCTATGAGAGGTCCATGGGATCTAGATTTGAGATGTGATCTCAATATCCAAGTCACTATACGTGGAATAATACAATCGCCCTATCCTTATCTCCAAGTATCTGAGGAGAAATAGCATTATTCTTAAATGGTTTAAGAATATTTCCATAAGATCTAATCAAAGAGAAGTTGATAATTAAATGTGATTTAATTATCATGATGTATGAGGAATTATCCAATATAATTAAATATGATTTAATTATTATGGATAAGAATAATGTGGTTAGTAATATCCAATTATTCATAATATGTTACAAATGTGATTTATAATGTATTAGAGAGAGTTAATCATAATTTATATTTGTAGATTAATTATTAATGTGTATTGGATACACATTGCCTAATTAATTGAAAAATGTAAATTACATTTAGTTTTGGGTTGTGAATATGATTCACAATTTTCCAACGTCAAGATTGCAATATTCCCAAAATAATTGAGAATTATTTTTGGTGAATAAAAGTACCAACAAATAGTTGTTGGAAATAAGTTGAGAGAAAAACAAGGAGATATGCAATCTCATGGAATCCATGAGATTGCCTTCCCAATATGGGAAGGAGGTGGCGGCACCAATTCCTTTATGGAATTGGTGGCCGTCCACTCCCTCTAATGGGGAAGGTGGATCTCATTTGTATTTTCACTCCTTATTTGTTTGGTTTAATTTGGTATTAATATATGTGATTTATCAAATATATTTAATGAAAATTAAATCACAAATTGTTGGTTTTTACCAACAACAATCTTGACCATTGGATAGACATAAATCAATCTCATCCATTGATTTTATATGTCCCATGTATTGAGATACATGGATCCCAAAACCCTATAAATAGAGAGGCATACCATGCTCTCTCTTTACATGCTATTGTAGCACACATCTCTCTCTCTCTCTCTCTTTCTCATACTCGACAGCCCTCTCTCCCTCTCTTCTTGGTGGTCGTCCACCATACCTTGGTGGAGAGGATTGTCGACGCCCACGCCATCGTGGTGCCGCTTTGACGCTCTACGGTTCTCCGTCTACTTGGAGTTCTTCACTCACGAAGGAGATGCTCGATCTCGTGTGACAAGATCAGGAGCAACCGTGCTTGGATCATCTTGGATTGCGAGGACACCGCGACTCATCTCCGCGCTCGCAAGTCGTTACTCCGACGATCGGACTTGAGACAGGAGGTCTCTTCTCTTAGAGACTTGATCAACCACGCTTCAAGAGGTATTGCATTATACTTGTTGTGGTTATTGATGAAACGATTTGAGAATGGTTCTCGGATCATGTGGTTTCATCGAATAAATTTTTTAAATTCCGCTGCACCGAACAACTAGTACGAGTAGTCGTTCTTCGTCGTATCTGATACGATGATCATGCTTCCGTGATGCGCTTGAGGATTTCTCCATATCCTTCAAGTGGTATCAGAGCCTTAGGTCGACGGTTTCGAATATGATTCGAAAAACCGTGGACGACTTGGGTTCGTTAAGGTCGCGAATGTTTTCATCGCATTTGATTTCGCAGATCTGTTTAGTAAATAAATTCGGCACTGCTTAAATTGTTTAAACACGAATTTAATACTTGGATTTTGTTCTCCATTAAATAAGGAAACCATAGTATCTGAGTTTGCGCGGATTTCACATGCTCTAGATATGGATGTTTTAATGAACATGTATGCACTGTTGCGGGAACAGTAGATTTTAACATGATTAAAGAGTTAATTAATGTTATCATCTGCCTCGAAATATGTGAAACATCACTTGGCTTCTGTCCTAAATCAATTTAGCAATCTATTAAAACTGAGTTTGTCTAATTTGGATTAAAATTGATTGAGATATGTTAATTTTAGTGAGTAGGGGTCACTGCTGAAATTACTGTCCTAATCTAGAATCAAGTGATTATCAATTAGTGAAATTAATTGTTAATTTCGTGAAATAATCTTGAAAAATATTTGTGAAATATTGGAAGATGATTATTTACCTAATTGATTTGGGCTCAACCAATTAATTGATTAAGATGTGATCTGAATCATAATTGGAAACCACAATCTTCAAACTTGATGCTTGAATAGGATTTGGGAATTTGTGTAGCAAATTTCCTTATAATCAAAAATGTTTTGATTTTTACTATATGGTACAATTTCGATTGAGGAACCAATGATCATCTCAAAATACAAATTGATATATCTGGCATTATATTTTCCCGAGACGGATATGGTGTCTAGTCGGAGAGCATTGGGGTTGCGGGTTGCAACGTATGTGGTCCGTCCCACTCTCGTCGATACTGGCCATGACAGCGGGTAGGGACTATATAATGCCGGAGAAAATCAAGATGTATTTTCTAATTATTAAAATTCGAATTAACATGTATTTTGAGATATTACCATATATATTCAAGTAAAATAATCAAGTTTGATTGATTGAATTGGATTGATATTTAATTTAATATGATTAAATTGATTATGTCCAATTAAAATACTCTAATATGATTAGAGTTATTAATTCCCCTGGAAGAATTAATTATGTAAATGTGATTCATGATAATTAATTAAAATTTGAATATGAGGTGGAGGATCACATAAGTGACATCCATGGTCTCCCGTCAAGGCGAAGGGTTCCGTAGCCAGATATCGTATGAAGGAGACACCTGTACGAAGTGACAGCTCCTGCATACGATCAGTTTGGATCGGGCTCGTCACTTCTCGAAAGAGTAAGGACGTATGCGTAGTGACCCCAATATCGGGTCCTCATATTATTGGGGTGATATTGGATTGCGCATAGCGAGTTGTATTCCTGTTGACGGTTGGTTTGATTAGTGACGGGTCAACATCGCCTTAGGGGTGATGGGCCCGGTTATTAAAGACCGAATTGGGAAATGCAAGTTGGACTTGCAATGTGGAATTTGTTCCTGCTTCTCTTTATTGGAGTCATAGGTTCTCATATTATTGGGATATGACAAAGATAAGGAGGAGATCCCAGTTCTTGCTTGATATATATTTGTAAGTATATCTCTTACTTTGAAAGTGAATAAGGGAATAAACTTTCAAGGTTGACAGAGAAAGAACAATGTGATTTAAAATGCCTTAATCAAATATTATAAAATTGAAGATATATTTTATATTCTAATATAGTACATTCTTAATTTTAGAAAATGAAGTCTTTGAATCCACTTAGTAGGCTTCTAGAGGTCAACCAATTGACCGGCCCAAATTACTCGGATTGGATCCGTAATTTGGAGCTTGTTCTCTCTGCTGAGCGCATAAGTTATGTGCTCTCCGAGGACAAGCATGAGAACCCTAAGTCCAAGGAAGAAAAAGCATTTAATGACAAGTATGATGAAGATCATGTCTTGGCTAGATGCTATATCCTAGGTTCTCTCTCCAATGTTCTACAGAAGCAACATGTGGAGATGAGTACCTGCCAGGAAATCATGCAGAATCTGAAGGATATGTTTGGTGACATTAACCGCACTCAGCGGTACAATGTTATGAAAGACCTCATTCGCTGCAGAATGCAGGAAGGGACTTCGGTCCATGAACATGTACTCAAAATGTTTGGGTACTTGTCGGAGCTGGAGACTCTTGGGGCAACGATGGATGCAGACATGCAAGCTGACTTCATTCTGCTGTCGTTGCCCAAGTCTTTCAATAACTTTGTAGTGTCATTCCACATGAACAAGCTGGAATTGACAAGTGTTGCTCTCCTTGCTGCATTAAAGTCTGCAGAAGATGTAATGAAGAAGGATGGTCCCGCTGGCAGTGCAATGGTTGCACAAGTCAGAGGGAAACACAGTCGGAAGCAAGGTTCTCGGAAGGGCCCGACCCAGAAGAGAAAGAAGAAGGGACAAAGTGTTGGCTCTTCTTCCAATGCATCCACTTTAATGGCGTAGAAGAAAATCGACGTCTGTCACCACTGCAAAAAGCCAGGGCACTAGAAGCGTAACTGTCCAGAATACCTGAAGTCCTCAGACAATGGTAAAGCCCCAGCAAGTATGAAATCTACTTTCATCATTGAAACTAGCTTTCTCGTCGGACGAGAAGGAAGATGGGTTGTAGATTCTGGTGCTTCTGTTCATGTACGCAATTTGTTGCATTTGTTTCAGGAAACTAGAAGTCTTGAAGAAGGGGAGATAGTCATCCAGATGGGATCTGATGCAAGTGTTGCAGCAATCGCTGTCGGGACTTGTCGGCTATCATTATCTAGTGGTAGAGTCCTAGTACTTAAAGAGTGTCTTTATGTACCTGAAGTCAGGAGAAACTTAATATCTGTATCTAAGCTAGTTAGAAGTGGATATTCATTCCTGTTCTGTAATAAATTAGTCATAAATCATTATGATAAATATATTGCAGATGGTATTTTGACTTCTGGAGGACTCTATGAATTGTGCATTAATGAGCATGTCATGAATGTTACAACCACTAATAAAAACCCTAAAAGATCCAGGAATAACGAAAATCATTCAAACATGATGTGGCATCAAAGGCTTGGTCATTTATCTATCGATAGGATCAATAAATTGATAAAGGATGGACCTTTATATTTTCTACAGGTTCAATCTGTACCTACCTGTGAACATTGTATTCGTGGTAAAATGACTAGGATGCCTTTCTGTAACAAGGTTACTAGATGCGACGGTATTATTGACTTAATACATACGGATGTATGTGGTCCCTTCAGTACCGCGACTCGAAATGGATATCGATATTATTTGACATTTAATGATGACCATTTGCGATACGGGTTTGTCTTCCTATTACGTCATAAATCTGAAACTTTTGAAAAGTTCAAAGAGTTCAAGGCTTTGGTTGAGAACCAAACCGATAGGAAGATTAAACGAATTCGATCTGATCGAGGTGGCGAGTACCTCTCTGATGAATTCAAGGAATACCTCAAAGAGAATGGAATTGTCTCCAATCTCACTACTCCTGGAACTCCCCAACTTAATGGTGTTGCTGAAAGACGCAACAGGACTATCATGGATATGGTCCGTTCAATGATGAGTAAAGCACATTTGCCACTTAGTTTCTGGGGATATGCAGTAGAGACTGCAATATATATCCTGAATAAGATTCCTAGCAAATCTGTACCTAAGACTCCTCATGAGCTCTGGTATGGAACCAAACCTAGTGTTAAGCACTTGAGGGTTTGGGTTTGCTTGGTCCATGCAAAGAACGTGGATGCAAGTAAGCCGGAATCTCGCACTCGTGAGTGTAGCTTCATTGGGTATGTTAGAGATGGTACTGGATACCAGCTCTATGACCCTGAGACTCAAAAGGTTTTTGTCTCCAGAGATGTGAAATTTTTGGAGGATGATTTCCTTAAAGGTCAAGATAAAAATGAAGTAGAGGAACTCATTGAATCCCAAGAGGATTCTGAGCTCCCCAGACCAGAAACTGAAGAAGTAAATAAAGATGAAACACCCATACCTCTTCGAAGGAGTTCGAGGGTGGTTGCACTGCTTGAAAGGTATGGATTCCATGTGTC
Source organism: Ottelia alismoides (assembly GCA_037367405.1). Lineage (NCBI taxonomy): Eukaryota > Viridiplantae > Streptophyta > Magnoliopsida > Alismatales > Hydrocharitaceae > Ottelia > Ottelia alismoides. The sequence continues at coordinate 351,205 of JAZKJV010010245.1, forward strand.
AGGTGAGACTAACATTGATCCTACTTCATTTGATGAAGCACTCACGGACCAAGACATGGATAGATGGATGCTAGCAATGAAGTCAGAGATTGAATCCATGCATAAGAATGGTGTATGGACCCTAGAGGATCCACCTAACGGGGTCAAACCCATTGCGTGTAAATGGATCTTCAAGAGAAAGAGGGGACCTGATGGGAATGTAGAGACTTTCAAAGCACAGCTCGTAGCCAAGTGCTACACACGGAGAGAAGGCATCGACTACGATGAGACATTCTCTCCTGTGGCTATGCTTAAATCCATCAGGGCATTGCTGGCTATAGCTGCATATCTTGACTACAACATCTGGCAGATGGACGTCAAGACGTCTTTCCTCAATGGATACCTCAAGGAGGATATCTACATGGAGCAGCCCCAAGGCTTCATGACAGAGGATGGTAAAGTATGCAAGCTGAAGAAATCCATTTGTGGGCTCAAGCAAGCTTCTCGTAGCTGGAACATCAGATTTGACGAAACCATAAAGAGTTATGATTTTGTGTAGAATCCTGATGAACCTTGTGTATACAAGAAGCTTAGTGGGAGCGCCATTGTGTTCATCGTGCTTTATGTAGATGACATCCTTATCGTTGAGAATGATACAGGGATGATGACCAGTGTGAAGATTTGGCTATCCCATACCTTTGAGATGAAAGATCTTGGAGAAGCCTCTTATATCTTGGGTCTGAAGTTGTTCAGAAACCGGGAGAAGAGGATATTAGGATTGTCACAACATGGATACATTAAGAAAATTCTTGAGCAATTCCGTATGGATAGTTCCAAGAAAGGATTCCTGCCCTTAAGACATGGTATCCACCTGTCTAAAGGAATGGCTCCTCAAACTGTTGAGGAAAAGAAAGCCATGGCTGGATGTCCTTATGCATCAGCCGTAGGAAGCTTAATGTATGCCATGATGTGTCTAGGCCAGATATCTGCCATGCAGTGGGAGTGGTAAGTCGTTACCAATCCTGCTATGGAAAACAACACTGGAATGCAGTAAAGAACATATTCAAATATCTAAGACAGACGCAAGATTACATCTTGGTCTATGGAGATGGTGATCTCCAAGTCTTGGGATATACAGATTCTGACTTCCAATCGGATATTGATGATTGAAAGTCGACATCAGGGTTTGTGTTCCTGTTGAATGGTGGTGCTGTGAGCTGGAGAAGCAAGAAGCAGGACACTACAGCAGATTCAACAACAGAAGCCGAATACATTGCCGCATTGGATGCTGCAAAGGAGGCGGTGTGGTTGCGCAAGTTCGTCCAGGAGCTTGGCGTAGTTTCCTCTGATACTCCCATCCCGCTACTCTGTGATAACACGGGAGCCATTGCCCAAGCGAAGGAACCCAGATGGCATCAAAAGAGCAAGCACGTGGAAAGGAAATACCACATCATTCGGGAGATTCAAAAGCGTGGTGACATCATCATCATCAAGGTGGCCTCTGCCGACAATGTTGCTGATCCTCTTACCAAACCTCTGATACAGAAGGTTTTCGACCAGCATGTAATGAGTATAGGTTTAAGGATTGTTCTTGAATGGTTCTGAGGGCTAGTGGGAGATTGTTAGCAATGTGAGCCCGAGGCGAACCATTCCTGCAATAACTATTATTGTAATTAATGATTTATCAATAAAAGTTATTGATTATGTTTCACTCCCTTTCTGATATTGAATGAATGAATGCACTATAAGGTCCCTCTGTACAATTAGGGTTTTGTATCATGGCCAATTTGATAATCTTACAGCTGTTGATTCATTGATTGAATCATAGAGGTTGATGCTTGGATGAATATCTAAGGAATTAGATAGATGACTCATCAAGCATCATCAATGATTGACAAGTAGTGATCTCCAGTCTGAGTGGGAGATGGCAATCCTATCTCATTAGACTGATATCTGGTCAACCTCTTGATGCAGGTCCTCTGCATGGGAATATTGATTCGGAGGTATCAGATTAGTTGAGTCAATGAGTTGACTTAACGAGATCGAGATAACCAAAGACCTATAATTAATACTGTCACATCACAGGCAAACATCCTCTGACCAGAGACAGATGTATTGCTATATGTCTGAGTATGTACATTTGGCAGGCCAATAGGTTGATGACCTAACCAAGGTCTATATACCGGTGAGCTGGTGTGCATGTAAAGACATATGAGTAATATGATCTCTCTAAGGGATCATACAGGTTCACTTGTGAACCGGGAGACATGAGCTCACTCATGAGGTTTTGGGATTGACCAAATTCCATGCATGGTCATCATGCTTTAGAAGCATGATATGAATTTGAAGGTAAGATATATGATTTATGAAAGCATATGATCTATACCATATCCCAAGCACCAAGATTGAGAAACTTAGTGATCAAACCCTGAAGATGACAGTGTAAAAGTGATCTATATCTTCGGGATGATCATGAGTCTTCCAGTATGCAGGATGTACAGGTATTGGGAATACCTGAAGGGTGATTTGATCATAAACGATTGTATAACCATGACGCTTCCATTCCGAGGGAGTGATGAAACAGGTCTGGATTTTAGTGACTCCTCTCATTAGAGAGGTGACCTAATCTTAGTCCATATACTGGACATTGATCTGAATAAGATTCAGATGCAATGAGAAGATTAGGTTTATGGTCTTGATTTAATCAAGCATCTATGAGAGGTCCATGGGATCTAGATTTGAGATGTGATCTCAATATCCAAGTCACTATACGTGGAACAATACAATCGCCCTGTCCTTATCTCCAAGTATCTGAGGAGAAATAGCATTATTCTTAAATGGTTTAAGAATAATTCCATAAGATCTAAGCAAAGAGAAGTTGATAATTAAATGTGATTTAATTATCATGATGTATGAGGAATTATCCAATATAATTAAATGTGATTTAATTATTATGGATAAGAATAATGTGGTTAGTAATATCCAATTATTCATAATATGTTATAAATGTGATTTATAATGTATTAGAGAGAGTTAATTATAATTTATATTTGTAGATTAATTATTAATGTGTATTGGATACACATTGTCTAATTAATTGAAAAATGTAAATTACATTTAGTTTTGGGTTGTGAATATGATTCACAATTTTCCAATGTCAAGATTGCAATATTCCCAAAATAATTGAGAATTATTTTTGGTGAATAAAAATACCAACAAATAGTTGTTGGAAATAAGTTGAGAGAAAAACAAGGAGATATGCAATCTCATGGAATCCATGAGATTGCCCTCCCAATATGGGAAGGAGGTGGCGGCACCAATTCCTTTATGGAATTGGTGGCTGTCCACTCCCTCTAATGGGGAAGGTGGATCTCATTTGTATTTTCACTCCTTATTTGTTTGGTTTAATTTGGTATTAATATGTATTTGATTTATCAAATATATTTAATCAAAATTAAATCACAAATCGTTGGTTTTTACCAACAACAATCTTGACCATTGGATAGACATAAATCAATCTCATCCATTGATTTTATATGTCCCATGGATTGAGATCCATGGATCCCAAAACCCTATAAATAGAGAGGCATACCATGCTCTCTCTTTACATGCTATTGTAGCACACATCTCTCTCTCTCTCTCTCTCATACTCGACAGCCCTCTCTCCCTCTCTTCTTGGTGGTCGTCACCCATACATTGGTGGAGAGGATTGTCGACGCCCGCGCCATCGTGCTGTCGCTTCGACGCTCTATGGTTCTCCGTCTACTTGGAGTGCTTCACTCACGAAGGAGACGCTCGATCTCGTGCGACAAGATCAGGAGCAACCGTGCTTGGATCATCTTGGATTGCGAGGATACCGCGACTCATCTCCGCGCTCGCAAGACGTTACTCCGACGATCGGACTTGAGACAGGAGGTCTCTTCTCTTAGAGACTTGATCAACCACGCTTCAAGAGGTATTGCATTATACTTGTTGTGGTTATAGATGAAACGATTTGAGAATGGTTCTCGGATCATGTGGTTTCATCGAATAAGTTTTTTAAATTCCGCAGCACCGAACAACTAGTACAACTAGTCGTTCTTCATCGTATCCGATACGATTATCACGCTTCCGTGATGCACTTGAGGATTTATCCATATCCTTCAGGATAAACATCTCCCATTAGTGGAGTTTGCTTACAATAATAGCTACCATTCGAGTATCAAGATGGCTCCCTATGAAGCATTCTATGGGAGACCGTGCAGATCACCCTCATGTTGGAGTGATATTGGAGAGAAGCACATCTTGGCACCAGAACTTGTTCAGACAAGTAAGAAGGGTGTTGATATAATCAGAAAGAGACTGTTAGCAGCTCAAAGTAGACAAAAATCTTATATTGATCGTCACAGAAGAGAGTTGAGTTTCGTAGTTGGGGAGCATGTGTTCCTAAAGATCTTTCCAACCAAAGGCATCTTGCGATTTGGCAAAATGGGGAAGCTCACTCCTAGATACATAGGACCTTTTGAGATTTTACAACGGAACGAAAAGGTAGCATATCGTATTGCATTACCACCTCAATACTCGAAACTACATGATGTATTTCATGTGTTTATGCTGAGGAAGTACACTCCTGATCCTTCACATGTGATCGAGCACGAGGTCATCGACATTCAACCAAACTTAACCTTTGAGGAGAAATCTTTACGAAAAGTCAATCGTAGAGATCATCAACTTCGTCGACGTTTAGTTCCGATGGTTAAGGTCCTTTGGCAGCACCATCAAAAGGAAGAGGCTACGTGGGAGCTGGAAAGTGAAATGCGGGAAAAATATCCACAACTTTTTGGCATGTCCCTTTACTAAGAAATTTTGAGGACGAAATTTTTTTAAGGGTGCTAGATTGTAACGGCTGTTTTTTGGGAAAAAAATCTCAGTAATTACAATTACATCATTATTACCATCTTAATTCCTAATTTAAGGGGTTTATTATTCCATTTCCTTTTTCTCCATTATTAATAATAAAATACCAAGGATCCCCCTCCCTACCCCTCACATCACTTGCCTTTGCCATTGAAGAGAGAAAGAGAGAGAGAGAGAGAGAGAGATAGGAAGGGAGATCTCACCGGACGTCCTTTGTCATCGCAGGAGAAGGCGACATCGAATCAGAGAAGGAGGAGAGATGATCTCGACAGATAGAGTTAAGCTTTGGATCAAGGTATGTGTCTGTTTTACGATATTACATATATTCATCGATTCAATTTAGAATGGACCATTGATTGTATGTTTATTTAATAACTTGATTTTGAACAAGACACCCAAATGTATATAGCAATTTTATAGGATACTACGTATAAGTAATTGTTGGATTTTATGTATATACCAATTTTATAGGATACTACGTATAAGTAATTGTTGGATTTTAATATATGATATCTAAATGTATGTATCGGTCTAGGATTTCTTAAATGTTGATTACTTTCAAAATATACCTCTTAATATATTAGGATTACTTACAAATAAAGACCATACCTGAGACATGACATATAAATGTATATGATGATTTCACGGGATGATGCATTCACATAATGATTTGATTGATCGAGACACTTTAAGGTATGCGTCGGATCCATAGATTTATATTAGCCCTAGAACAGTAAATACACATATCTGGTTGCGGATCCATCAACTTTTTCCTTTTTGCAAATATTCAAGATTTAATAATCTTAAACCTCACCATATCACTTATTCAAGTTATAGAAATAGCATCATCTTTTCCAAAATCTTTATTCTTGGAAATCTTGAACCTATATCAGAACTTGTAACCAAATGTTGAAGGCAATGTGACCTTCTTACTATTTATTTATGGCTATAAATGCAACGAATTTATGGTTCAAATTTGGTTAAGCGATGATGATACTTCCTTTTTTACAGCAAGATTGATGGTGATTAATGTATTAATTAATGTATTCCTGCCTGCACTGGAAATTAATGGAGAATAAAAAAAGGGATTCAACTTGATATACAGACTCAAACATTTAGATAATAATAATACCATGTATTATCAAGGTTTCACATATTAGGTCAAGTTCCCTCTGGGTTATTAATTAGATGGCGAAGCTGAACCAAGATAAACAAAAGATTCAATATAAGTTCCGAGCAAATAAATAAAATAATATAATATAATATAATATCGTTCAAGTCGACATGTTGGGAATCTGACGAGGTAACATATACGTATGTGGTTAAATTTTGATAACAAATATTAAAGAACATTTAAGGGAGGATTATATGATATTACTATTATTGGAAAAAATATACAACTAACAGGAAATTAGTAGTAGCCATTATTAAATAGCTCTTGAATTGGAGCAAGATGATTTAACCAAATTATCAATAGAGTAATCAAGATTTAAGGCACAGACTCATAAAGAGTCACATGGACGACCGCAAGGGGTTGTGTTAGCCCAAGGGGCAACGCCGCAAGGGACGTATGGTTGCAAGGAACCACAGAGGCAAAAGCTAAGTCCTCTACAGTTGTACCTACATTGTCATGTTAATGCCGCAAGGGGCGTATAGTTGCAAGGAACTACAGAGGCAAAAGCTAAGTCCTTTGCAGTTGTAGCTACACTGTCATGTCATGGACCGCAAGTGCCAGCGGTTGAAAACGTGTAACAAGATACGTATATGAAATCTATACAAGAAAATTGGTTTATAAAGGTAAACTATCATGAGTTATGCAAGAAAATAGTTTAAAAAGAGTAAGCCATTACATGTTATACAAGAAATGGTTTAAGAAAGTTAAACAATCAAAGTTATGGGGGTTAACATGCAAAATGATTTATACAATTTAAGAAGTACGTAAGTGGCCATGTAATTTATGAAATAGGGCCCACAAGTTGAAAGAAATGATTGTCATATCTATTTATGCAATTTACATGCATATCCATGTGGTGAAAGAAGTCAAATTATACATGATAGGGTTCGAACTTAGACATGCATGGGAAATATCTAGGCATAGAATGATGTGTATACATGAAAATCTAAGTACATGATTTATAATGGATCAAGGGCCATTAGAATACCCATGCATGGACCCCGATGCATACTGGACATTAGGCTCATGAAAATTTATGTTTGTCAATTTCATGTGAAGAACAAGATTGATTGCACATCCCAGATCATGCTACGGATCCTAAGAGATTTCGAACGTGGTATGACTCAACTTGAGAAGAATAAAGGATATTTATATGCCTACATGAACTATTGAGATGCTATTTTAGTTATTAGAGTAGTTTTTTTTAATTTCCCCAGTTTTGAGGTGTAATAATGGAACTCTTAGTTTGAATGGACTATGTTTTGAATTGATATTATCTCTACTCATTGGACGCCATGCATGTTTTGGTAATGGTTCGGTCACATGACCTAATATCGCATGCTTCCGCCGATCTTCATGACACGTTCCGTTACACCTAACCTGAAAGTGGATGGAGGAAGTCGCTTGTGGATGAAGCTCGATGAACTCCAAGGGTGATGGCCTTAATGCTAGGCAGAGGTGGAGGCTTCATGTATGACGGAGCATGGAGCAGCAACACCTGCAACGATCTCGCCAGATCCTCACGCGATCCCTTACTGTGGCGATGATCAGGGCTAAGGCTCTTGTCACCCACTCCCTCTCTTTCGGAGCTCACCGGGAAGGTGGTGGAAAATGGTGAATGTCCAGGAAGCTCCAGGTGCTCCAGGTGGTGTTCTTATATAGTGGGAGATGGAGGTTAAAGGAGTTCTAGGTTGATTGAACTTGGACAGAAATCAATCGTTGGAGGAAGGCCGATGTGGAGGAGGAAACTTGGAGGCAAATGAAGGAAGTGAACGAACAACCTAATGGTCCCAGACCGTTGGGTTCGGTTGAATGGAAGGAGAAGAAGGGGGAAGAAGGAAGAAGTAGGATGAAAGATGAGAATGTCGGGAGAAGGAAGAAGAAAGAGGTTGGGGTGAGAAAAGTCAAAGAGAAACCAATGAGAATGTGCCACTGGCGAGGAGATGGATAAATAAGATGAAAAGGACAAAATAGAGGAGACGAAAAAGGAATATAAAATATATATAAAGCACCTTATAAATTAAATAAAAAAATTATAAATTAATTTAAATAGGTAAATAATGTAAAATACAAATATAAATAATTTAATAAATTACATAATTATGGATTTTAATTAATTAAATATTTTTATTTAAATAATTAAATAAATACATATATATATATATATAACATATGCATATTAGAGGGTCGATCCTATGAGATGGGATTTTGGTGAGATGATGAGATGGGATATTTTGGACCACTAGTTTCAACCAGGAAAGAGACAGCTAGGAGAGAGAAGACAGAAACTAGTGGTCCAGAATCTCCTATCTCACCATCTCACAAAATTCTATCTCATAGGATCACTCCTCATGTATATTATATCTATATAATTAAATAATTTAATTAAATAAATAATTTAAAATTTAATAAATTTTATTTTTATTTATATTAATAAAATAATATTAATAAAAATATTAGTAAAATACAAAATACAAGAAATAGATATAATTAGAATAAAATTAAGATACATTATATAGTTTATACCAATAGGGTCCCAAAACAAACTTTTTGCACATTAACTCTGATTTTAGTGAAATCACTTTTATTTGATAGGATAATTTAATAAAACGAACTTTAAAAGTGAGTACACCCAATTCTGAGTCCATATTGTTTAGTTATGAGCTTCGGAAGTTCAGCTTTATGGCCTTTTGTTTTGGGATTTATTGGCATTTATTAATAATTGAGTTTAAGTTATATTTTTTTAAATATTTTTATAAACACTTTAGAAAAAGAATCACGTTAAAGGGGATTAGGAATAACTAAATAGGAAATTAAGAAAATTTATTAACATATAGTTTATATATACAAAGGGGTCTAACATCAAAAGTCACACATTATATTATAATATTTTTGTATTTTTAATAAATACTATTAGTTATAAAATGAAGTTTAAAAGTGAATTTGGTCAATTTGGAGTTTTCTATAAATAGTTATGAACTTTAGAAGTTGGCTTTCCATTTATCGTAATTATTTATTTATACATTAAATATTTTTTCTTATATTTTATTAATTAATATATATTATTATAAACAAATTTTGTTAGGAAATATTTTTGTTTGAAATTTTTTGAATGATAAATAAAATAAGTGAACATAAATACAAAGTGAAAAAGTGTAAATGTACATTTGTGATCTTGATTTTCTAACATTTTTATAGATTAGGATCATTATCTCCCCCTACTTATTTATTTTGTTGACCACGTCAATATTGACCTAATCTGGGAGTTAGGATCAGTTTGTACATATTTCATATCTACATCCTTCGTTTCTTTTCATTTTCTTTTTCTCTTTATTATTTTTTTATGGATAAAATAAATGTGAAATATATAATATTAACGATTATGACTAGAATGTTAATTAGTGAGAATTAGTTAATATTTACATGCATTTTACCAAGGACTTTAGTCAAAATTAACGAATAAAGGCGATGAATCATGTATTCATCAGATGGCCTCAAATTATAGAGGAAATTTCAATCCTGCATGAATCACAAAATAAAGAAATAGATTTGATTTTGAAACATGGAACCAAAGGAATTTGTTTAGATAACAAATAAGTTTTTCCATGAACGTTTCACATCCCCAATGTTATTGTTGACATCTTTCTTCCAGATAAACCCCCACAGGAGTGATCTAAGGTTGTAGATTTTCCATTTCTTGCCACCAAGTAATGTAGACCTCCGGCCTTGCTGACTCATAGAACAAAAATACAGCAATTCTGACACCCTTCTCCCACAATTAATCCATCCACCTTTTGATTTTTTTAATTTTATATAATTTTTCTGTCCTTTTATTTTCCTTTTAGGTACATAGGGATTGCTAGATATCCATCCAACATTTCTTTATATCTGGTCACCACACGTAACAATACTTATGGCTCGCTTTGTTGCCAGATTACCTTTGGGTAAATTGGTTACCTCCAGCTCTTCCCCTGCATTCTTGGGTTGGAATTAATTATACAAATCCCAAATTTTCTTTGTTATAATATTTTTTACCACATTCAAATAAAAAAAGCACATATTATAATCATAAAAAAGTTAATATAACACTAATCAATGTGACATCGCATCACTTTTACCAATCCAACCCGTGCCTAACCATCGAAACAACTACTATCCATAGGAGGTTACTCCATCCCAACCCACCCTTGTTACTTATACCTACTCTAAATGTGGAAACACTCAAGAACACACATCACCATCTCATTCCATCTATCAATGTTGGGATAATTGGGATTCACATTCAGCATCTAATCTTTCCTGTTCATTGAATATGTAAGAAATTTTCTAGGATGCACACATGGGTGTTTAATATTCTACTTTGTTCACCACTGCAGTTGTCATGTTGGTTGCACCAAAGCATTTTATGCACCGAGGTCTTCACCTCCTCTTGTTTCAATTTTAATCCTTTTGTATTTTGTTACTAATTAATTATGTTATTCTCTATTTACATGGACGGTTATTTCATGTCATTTTAATTAAAAAATTTAATATGTGAGATAGTAATACAACCTTGTTCAGATGTATATGTACTTGAATATTTCTAAAATAAAGTTGAATTCCAATAACTATTTAATTGAGGTTTTACCAATTGCTTAGTTCCTACAAATTCGTGCATTTTTCTAAAAATTTTAAAAATATATATTGTATGTATGCTCTACACATAAAAATTTCCCATGAAAAATTATAGCATTTAGAGCCTTAAATAAATTATTAAGTTATTTTAAAGTTTAATTCACTAAAGTTTCATGTTATAATATTTTGAAAAAAAATAAAAATCCATTTATATTCCTTATAATATTAGGTACATGCCATAATTTTATTTGATTTTTTTGTGATTTAGGATCTTTCATATAAAAAACCCTAAATCATGCATTTCCACCCTTAAGTTCTCAATAAATTGATTTTCCATTTGAATTTTATGAAAAACATAAAGTAGGTTTATTTTTCATTGTTTTTTTCACACCAAAGCCTTTTTAAATTTTGCATGCATAATTTCTATTTAATACCATAAAAATCTAAAAATTCAAACAAATGTGTAGTGTATAACTTAATAGTTATATTATCTAGTAAAATAACCACTTTTAAAGGAACACAAGTTGGTATTTTCTTTGTTTTATTTTTAGGAATTTAATTTCAGGACAAAATACCTTTGGTTTAATGGTTTTCAACCACTGATGAATAGTTGTTCATCCACCTTTATTCTTTCATTTTGTATTTAAATCCCTAACAAATCACCTGTGAATATAGTTAACATGTAGAAATTAGCATTCATTATTCATCTATACTTAATCTGTAATTAATGTACAAATAGATGTATATAAATCCAAAATAGAAGAATAAAGAAAATAAAATAACATAAATGAAGTATCAAAGATACTGAATGACCTTGAACCTCGAGTCCAAGTCAATATTGATTAGGTCGACAATGAAGAAAGTAGAGGGATATAAGGGCCAATTAATATATATATATATATAAACCCTATTTTAAACTCCAAAAATAGCCATTTTCACACCATTTTATTTTATATTTTACACACTCCAAACAATAAAGTTTTCAACATGAAACGTGTATATAAAAATACATAGAAAAGTATAAAATATTTGCTAATAAAAATAATGCATCGTGCACGTGGGACACACCGATGAAAAAGTCATAAACCTAACTTCACATATCAATATCATCTCCATATGAATTCTAATTCCCAAGCTCACATCCATTGCAATTAAATTAAAAATATCTAACTAATGAAGGCGATTTCATTATAACAAAGATAGATATAAAATATACCTTTTGGGGATCCCATTTTACTATGTATATGTATATTTTATTAATATATTTTATTCTTAAATTTATATTCTTCTTATATATTTAAATACTTATATTTATTATTTAGAACATATTGAAAATACAAACACAACATAGAATCATTAAAAATACAATAAAATAAATCATACATTAAAATATACAAAGAATACTATACTTGTAGTATATATATACATACATATTATTATATATGTAAATAAAATCATAAAAATAAAACAAAAAAAGTTAAGTTATATTTAATTATATTATAAATATATAAAATATGTGAATATGATAATAAGTCCTAAAAATAGAAAATAAAAATAAAATACCTAAAGTACATGTAAATATACACATCTATATGCTTATAAAAATTAACACCCAATAAATTAAGTTCTAAAAAAATAAAAAAATCATATTAAAATAAATTACAAAATAATAAAAAAATATTTTGATTTTTTAATAAAATAATTTGTTGTTTATTTTTAAATATTGTTACTTTTATATTTCTATTTTGTCCTCATGTGGGCTTACGTGGCACAATGAGAGCTCTCCAATTATTGACTCGTGGTCAATTGTACCTACCTTCAACTGCCCTCCTATCAGAACCTGTGATCCTCTAACCTTCTCCAAATTTTGGAGCTTGATCCACTGCTAGATGGAGCTTGAACCCTTCATGTATTCTCTTCATCTACTCTTCCTCCATCATGTCGTGCTTCTAGGGTCATCAAACGAGCGATGAATCCATTAAAATCCTTAAATCATTGTGCCCACCTCGTTTTGTTATAAATTGGGTACCTCCTCCTCCAATTTGTTCTTAATCCCTCTTCGCATACCTTGACACCTCTAAATCCGTTGGTGGTGAGGAAACCTCATGACAGAAGGAATTCCCCCTTGGTTTGAGGCGTGTATTTGGTATATGGGGATCGTTTACCCCACCAACGGAGAAGCTCCGCCATGTTCAATTTCACAGGTCCTTAAGGACTAGATGAGTCGCTTTGCCTTCACATTTTAGTTGATTTAGTTCGATTTTGATTCATTAGTGTAACTCACTCTTTTGTTTCATCTGATTTCATCTCTAACAATAAAAAACCCCAAAAAATATATGTCGGAGCACTAGGCTTCGACCCGCTATTCACAATTAAAAACCCCTTGTTACGCCTCGTCACCGACCTGCACAGACCTCCACATCTTCCTCATTGCTTCTACACTTCCCAGATCCCTCGATCCACCTCGATTCTTCACGAATTGAGCGAATCAGGTCCCTATCTTCAGCTATCACTGGAGACCTCCCATTACACCACATTCTTAGCCCTTTGCCCTCACAATCAATCCGAGGTGTATCGCCCTCTGAAGCTTCTGGTGTAGATCCACATGTGGAAGAGCACCATATGGAGGTCAATTTGTTCTGGACTAGCATCTCCAGGTCTTTGAGTTCCTCTAACCCTTCAGGCCTCCACCACTGAGGTTTGGATCTTTTGAACCTGCCAGCAACTACGGAACCCTTCTAGTAGTGTCACGAGTCCATTAGTAGAGCGACAACCGACCAAAAGAAGGTGAATAATATGATCGAAGCGAGGATAATGAACTGTTCTTCCTTGTTATTGTTGACCCTCTTGCGACCGTCCAATCAAGAATGAAATCCATGCGTAGTATTAAACACATGATGAAACCCTTCGCAGCCATCGGAACAAGCACCATGATCTAGTCTCAGATCTCCATCGCAAAAGCGATATTAACTGATTCTAGACCTCCATTGTTAAGTAAGGCGGCGCATCATGCTCTTGGATGTCCCATAGAACACACATGAGGGGAAATTTCACTTATACCTCTCCATCTTTTGTATTTATCTTTTAATTTTGTAAATATTGTCTATAGCATTATACTTGTGGGATATTGACACTTGGACACTCACTCTTTATTGTATTTGCATTTAAGTCCAATCCAGCTCACGTCACATGTAATCGCATGCGAGGCGTTGGGATATTTGAAACTTTTATCCTAACTTTTTGAACCTTCCACTAAATATATTTAATGCTTCTTTAAATTGCGATCAGGTCCTTCTGAACTACAACTTTTGTTTTTTGTGTATACTTATCATTTGAAATATTTTTTGCTTCAATAGCAATAAAATTAATGTAGATGTCTGATGCGATGCTCGACCACATTTAATTTTTATTTATATTTTAATTAACTTCCCTATTTATTAAAAATTCAAAAGATGCATTTTTGATATGTTTTGAAACTAAAATCCAAAAAGAATACAACCCCAAAAATTCTTAAAAAAAATCTATTATCAATATTGTATATATTACCACACATCCAAATGTTGGACATGCAAGCCCATGGCGAGCCATTATGCAATAAATGTTATTGCTAACATCATTCCTTGATATGAAATGAAGAATAAATAATTTTCATAATAGGTCCCTCTGTACAATTAGGTTTATGTACCATGGCCATCTTGATGATCATACAGTTGTTGATTCAGTTATTGAATCATAGAGGTTGGTGCTTGGATGAATATCTAAAGAGGTAGATTGAGGACTCATCAAGCACCGTCGAATGATTGTTAAGAGATGATATCCAGCCTGAGTAGGAGATGGCAATCCTTTCTTATTTAGGATGATATCTGACCGACCTCTTGATACAGGTCCTCTGCATAGGAATAGAGATTCGAAGGTGTCAGATTAGTTGATTCAATGAGTTGACTTAATGAGATCAAGATAACCAAAGACCTATATTGAATGATGTCATAGCATAGGCATGCATCCTCTGACCAGAGACAGATGTGTTGCTATATGTCTGATTGTGTAAATTTGGCAGACCAATAGGTTGATGACCTAACCAAGATCTATACACCGGCGAGCTGGTGTGCATGTAAGGACATATGAGTAATACGATCTCTTAAAGGGATCATACAGGTTCACTTATGAACCGGAAGACATGAGCTCACTCATGAGGTATTGGGACTGATCAAATTCCATGCGTGGTCGTCATGCTTTGGAAGCATGACATGAATTTGAAGGTAAGATATATGCTTTGGGAAAGCATATGATCTATACCAATTCCCAATGACCAAGATTGAGAAACTTAATGATCAAACCCTGAAGATGCAGTGTAAAAGTGATCTATATCTTCAGAATGATCATAGGTCTTCCAATATGCAGGATGTACAGATATTGGGAATACCTGAGGGTGATGTGATCTTAAACGATTGTATAACCATGATGCTTCCATTCCGAGGGAGTGATGAAACAGGTTTGGATTTTAGTGATTCCTCTCAATAGAGAAGTGACCTAATCTTAGTACATGTATTGGACATTGATCTAAATGAGATTCAGATGTAATGAGAATATTAGTTCTACGGTCTTGATTTGATCAAGCATCTGTGGGAGGTCCATGAGATCTGGATTTGAGATGTGATCTCAACATCCAAGTCACTATACGTGGAACAATACAATCGCTCTGTCCTTATCGCCAAGTATCTGAGGAGAAATCGCATTATTCTTAAAAGGGTTCAAGATTAATACCAAAGATCTAAGCATTAAAGAATTGATGATTAAATGTGATTTAATTATCTTGATGTGTGTGGAAATTATCCAATATAATTAAATGAGATTTAACTATTGTGGACAAGAATAATGTGGATAGCAATATCCAATTATGCATAATATGTTATAAATGTGATTTATAATGTATTAGAGAGAGCTAATTATAATTGATATTTATTGATTAATTATTAATGTGTATTGGATACACACTGTGTAATTAATTGAAAATGTAAATTATATTTTGTTTTGGGTTGTGAATGTGATTCACAATTTTCAATGGTAAGATTGCAATATTCTCAAAATTAATTATGAATTATCTTTGAAGAATAAATCACAATAAAAGTTGTTGGATTAAATA
Source organism: Ottelia alismoides (assembly GCA_037367405.1). Lineage (NCBI taxonomy): Eukaryota > Viridiplantae > Streptophyta > Magnoliopsida > Alismatales > Hydrocharitaceae > Ottelia > Ottelia alismoides. Next base: position 367,011 of record JAZKJV010010245.1, read on the forward strand.
AAGGAGATTTCCATGGAGATATGCAATCTCATGAAATCTCGTGAGATTGCTTCTACTTGCAATCAAGAGGACGACCACCATAACCAATATGGAAATTGGTGGACGTCCACCATGGTACATGGGGAGGCAATCTCCATGTTGGTAATCTCCCTTTATTTGATTGGTTTAATTTAGGATTGATTTATATTTGATTTGTCAAATATATTTGATCAAAATTAAACTAATAGTTGTTGGTTTTTACCGACAACAATCTTGACCATTGGATTGAACATAAATCAATATCATCCATTGATTTTTATATGTCCCATGGATTGAGATACATGGATCCCAAAATCCTATAAATAGAGAGGCATGACATGCTCTCTAATGCTATACTTTTGAAGCACATATCTCTCTCTCTTTTATTCCACACGTCATCCCTCCTCTTCTCTCTTTGGTGGCCGACCACCAAAACCCTAGAGGAGATCTTCTTCGTCGCCTTCGCCACCACGCCGCCGCTTCGACATTCTTCAGTTATCCGTCTTCTTGGAGTGCTACACTCACGAAGAAGACGTTCGATCTTGTATGACGAGATCAGGAGTTCACCGTGCTTGGATCATCTTGTTCGATTGCGAGGATCACGTGGTTCATCCCCGTGCTCGCAAGCGTCTTCTCCAATGATCGGACTTGAGACAGGAGGTCTCTTTTCGTAGAGACTAGATCAACCATGCTTCAAGAGGTATTCCTTTACACTTTTTGTGGTTCTAGATGAAAGAATCCGAGAATCGTTCTTGGATCATGTGGTTTCATCGCATGAAAATTTTTAAATTCCGTTGCATAGAACAACTAATATGACTAGTCGTTCTACGTCGTATTCGATATGACGATCACGCTTCCGTGATGCACTTGAGGATAATACCATATCCTTAAAGTGGTATCAGATATTTAGGTCGAAGGTTTTGGATACGATCTGCAAATCTAGGACGACTTGGGTTCGTTAAGGTCGCGAAAGTTTTTTCGCATTTGTTTTTCACACATCTGTTTAGTGAATAAATTCAGCCCTGTTTAAAATGTTTAAACACGAATTAGTTATTTGAATTTTGTTCCCCATTAAATAAGAAAACATAGGATCTGAGTTTACGTAATTTGGATTCCATTTGCTCGAGATATGGTTGTTTTAATGAACATGTATTCACTGTTGCGGGAACTACGAATCTTAACATGATTAATGAGTTAATTACTGTTTTGATCCACCTCAAAATGCGTGAAATATCATTAGGTTCTGTCCTAAATAAAATTAGCAATCTTTGAAAATTGAGTTTGTCTAATTTGGATTTAAATTGATTGATATATGTTAATTTTAGTAAGTAAGGGTCACTGCTAAAATTACATTCCTAATCAAGAACCATGTGATTATCAATTAGTGAAATTAATTGTTAATTTCATGAAATAATTATGGAAAATATTTGAAAAATATTGGAAGATGATTATTTCCTTAATTGACTTGACCTCAACCAATAAATTTATTAGATTTGATCTAGATCATAATTGGAAACACAATCATCAAACTCCTTGCTTGAATAGGATTGGGAATTTGTGTAGCAAATTTCCTTAAAATAAAAAATGTTTTGATTATTACTTTATGGTATAATTTCGGTTGAAGAACCGATGATCATATCAAGTACAAATTGATCTATTTGGCGTTATCCTTTCCTGAGGTGGATATGGTGTCTAGTCGGAGAGCATTGGGGTAGCGAGTTGCAACGTATGTGGTCCGTCGCACTCTCGTCGGTACATGCCATGACAACGGGTAGGTACTCGATAATGCCGGAGAAATCAAGATGTATTTTTTCTAATTATTAAAATTCGAATTAATACGTACTTTGAGATAATACCATATATATATATTCAAGTAAAACAATCGAGTTTGTTGATTAAATTGGATTGATAATTAGTTTAATATGATTAAATTAGTTAAGTCCAATTGAAACACTCTATTATGAATAGAGTTGTTATTTCCCTTGGAAGAATTAATTATAAGAATATGATTCATAATAATTAATTAAAATTTGAATATCAGGTGGAGGATCACATAAGTGACATCCATGGTCTCACGTCAAGGCGAAGGGTTCCGTCGCCAGATATTGTATGTAAGAGACGCCTGTCCGAAGTGACAGCTCTTGCATACGATCCATTTGGATCGGGCTCGTCGCTTCTCTAAAGAGTAAGGACGTATGCATAGTGACCCCAATATCGGATCCTCATATTATTGGGGCGATATTGGATTGCACATAGCGAGTTGTATTCCTGTTGACAGTTGGTTCAATTAATGATGGATCAACATCACCTTAGGGGTGGTGGGCTCGGGTATTAAAGACCGAATTGGGAAATACAAGTTGGACTTGCAAGGCGGAATGTATTCCCGTTTCTCTTTATTGGAGTCATAGGTTCTCAAATTATTGGGATATGACAAAGATAAGGAGAAGATCCCAGTTCTTGCTCGAGATATAATGGTAAGTATATCTCTTGCTTTGAAAGTGATTAAGGGAATAAACTTTCAAGGTTGATAGAGCAAGAACAATTTGATTTAAAATGCCTTAATCAAAGTAAAATGTGTGTATATATATATATATACTTATATGTATTTATGCAACTTTTTTATTTCAGATAATTCTTCATTAAACCCACTCAATATTATACTCAATAATAACCAGTAAAATATCATGGATTGGATCCATGATTAAGATATTGTACTTGCAGTTGGACACATAGTGTATGTGGTTGCGATGTGCAAGTTTCCTCATAATAATGAGGAGTGACAATTAAATAGACAATAGGACTACAACCCTAAGGTTTGTATATCTCTATAGTCTTGATCTCTCAGTGAATGTACTTTGGAAGTGACATGTCGATGATGATCGTAATTGTCAAATAATCCTTATAAAATTCTAAGAAGATGTTCTGGCATACATATGTGCTCTCAGCATTTAATCATGAATGACGTGGTTCTCTGCATCATGCAGAATGGTAGCTCTATAAGAGATGATGTATTCAAAATTCTTTGAGTACCTACCTGAACCAATATTTTTTTGAGTTTAGATAGATGTAGATACGATAAGAGTCATCATTCTATGATCTATACTCTAGTTATTCATGAATCTTCAGAATAACCATATTTTATGATTTGAACGAAGCATGTATAAATGTTGAAATGCTCTTATATTGAAATCTTTTGAATTCAACGTAAGAGATCCTTCATCTAAAGCAATGGTTGTTTATAGATAAAGGGAGTGCAATGGAAGCATGGGTTGGACCCAAGTAAAAAGGAAAGTCAAAGAGTTGATTGTGCTTCTGTGACTTCCATGTGGCATCTAAAGAGTTGGATGAATGCCAATACTGCAATAAGTTGATGTATTGATAGTATGACTATCAAATCTATGTAGAATCCATAGAGAAGGAATCAGATAGTACATCAGAATAATCTACATATAATCATTGAAATTGACTTTCTTATTTGATAAGATGAAGTCTAATAATTGTATCTCATTCTTCTTATAGCAATTGCAATTAGTTGCATATGTATTAGAAGACTATAAAATTTGATTTTAAAGTTTAATAGTCATCCACATGGACATTGATGCAATTGTTGCAACAATCTCTATTGGATAGATGGACTTGTTATTTTCAGTGGGAGAGCCCTTAGTCTTAGAGATTTCTCTATAACCTAGATATCATAATACAATCATTATTTATTTCTAAATGTTGGAAATAAACATGAATTTTGTAATAGATCTATCATAAAGAGTTATGAAGGAAATATTTCAGATAGTAATCTAAAATCTAATGGACTCTACTAAATTAGAAAATTAATGAATGGTTCATTAACATTTCTAATACTGAAAATTAAACCTTTAAGTATCAATAGGAGGATGAAGATCATTTGACAATGATCTGGCATCATGTCATGGACATATGTCTGTTGATGAGATCAATAGACAAGTGAGATATGAAACTTTAGATTGTCTAAAGGTTCAAATCTTACATACTTGTGAATATTGTATTCAAAAGTAAAAATGTCTAATACACCCTTCCTTGGAATGGTGTAAGATGTCAAGGTATTCAAGATCCCATGCATATTGATATATGTGAATCGTCTATATCAGAATAAACATTGTGGATATGTGATATCTATTGATGATTATTTGTGATATGAGATTTCTTCTCTTCACTTAGAAACCTTTGAAATGTTCAAAGATTTCACAAGTTTGGTTTAGAACCAAAGTCTGCAGGAAGATGAAATGAATTTGATCTAATCTAGGTAGCTTATACCTACTAGATGAATTCATAGAATACCTTATGGAGATATGTCTTATCTCACTCCTCCCGATACACCTAAACTCAATAGAGTTGTAGGGAGATACAATTTAATCATGTACGACATGATTTTATCAATGATGAATTTTAGTATAATTACCTCTTAGTTTCCAGGTATATATTTGTAGTAGAGACTACAATGTATATCCTTAATTAGGTTCCATGCAAGTTAGCTGGAATCTAGCAACAGTGAGTGCTACTTCATTAGGGAAATAAAGGATGGTATTGGATACCTACATTATGACCTTTAGATTCTTAAAAGATCTCATCTCTGAGAATGTGATTCTTAGAGGATGACTATCTTGAGAATCAAGATGAAAATGAAGTGTAGGAACTCAGTTAATCTTGAGAAGATAATGAGGCTTCTTAAATTGGAAATTGAAGGACAATTATAGATGAAACACTAATACCTCTTCAAATGAGTTTGAGGATGTATTCCATGTGTCAGTTAAGTCTGACAATGATCTGACTTCATGTGATGAAGCTCCTGAGGATCATGACATGGAAAGATGGATTTTAGTAATAAAGTTTGTAGTAGACTTCATATACAAGTGTTGTATATGGACCCTCGAGGATTCACCTATATGGGTAAGACCCATTAAGGTGTAAATGGATCTTCAATAGAAAGAGGGAACCTGATGAGAAGGTAGAGACCTTCAAAAGCACAGTTCGTAGCCATGAGCTGCATACCGAAGAGAAGACATTGCTTGCGATGAGACATGATCTTCAGTGACCACACTTGAACCCATTAGAATATTGCTAACTATAGCTACGCAACTTGACTATAACATCTTCAAGATGTGAGTAAAGATTACATTCCTCTATGAATACCTCTCTGAGAATATTCACATGAAGTAGCCCCAGGGCTTCATGGTTGAGGAAAGCAAGATGTGCACGTTAAGGAATTCCATCTTTGGACTCAAATAAGCTTCTTGTATTTGGAACATAAGATTTGATGAAATTATAAATGTTATGATTTCAGATAAAATCTTGATAAACCATGTGAAGCTTAGGGGGAGTGCTATTGTGTTCATCATGCTAAATGTAGATAATATCCTAATCATTTGGAATGATATAAGGATGATAATAATAAATGTTTTATAATCTGGTTGTTCCATACCTCGAGTATGATCTCAAGGATACCTCTTAGATCTTATTTCTGAAGTTGTTCAGAAGCAAAGAGAAGAGGGTATTGGGACTGTCACATTAATGGTACACGTTGGACATTTCCATATTCTGGAAAATTCCAAGAAAGGCTTCTTTCCCTTACAATATGGTACTGACCTATCTAAAGGGATAGCACCTCAAAGAGTTGAGGAGGTGAATGCTAAAACTGCTTGCCTTGTGCATCAGTTCCGAGAAGCCGGGTGTATGCTAAATGTATAGAAAAGCCAGATGTATGCCATGCAGTGGGATTAGTAAACTATTACTAATCCTACTATGGAGATAAAACACTTGATTGTAGTGATAACAATATCTTCAAAGATGAAAAGATTTTTGAGATGGTGATCTCAAAGTCTTATCTCAAGAAATTAAGACTTTATAGATGGAGATCTAAAAGGTCTTAACTACGAATACCTTAGGAGGTAGAGATCTCCAGGAATAAGGGTATTTCTGATAAGGATAATGGAAAAACTGGTTATGATAATTATTAAGCTATAGTGTCAAGGACACTATAACTGACAAAAATTGGGTATTGGATGCATAAGATGCAACACTCGCATTGGATGAGAGCACTGTTACTAGATATGCAAGTGCCGTAAAAGGACTTGGCAAAGTCTCTCGGGAAAAGAGTGACTGATCAACTTACCTAGCTATTTTTCTAAATAGCCTATGATTGTCACATGAGTGTGCATTTAAGTGATTAGCCCATTAATGGCTCTTTGGGCTAGTGGGAGATTGTTGGACATGCGAGCCAACGACGAGCCATTATGCAATAAATGTTATTGCTAAAATCATTCCCTGATCTGAAATGAAGAATAAATAATTTGCATAATAGGTCCCTCTGTACAATTAAGGTTATGTACCATGGCCATCTTGATGATCATACAGCTGTTGATTCAGTTATTGAATCATATAGGCTAGTGCTTGGATGAATGTCTAAAGAGTTAGATTGAGGACTCATCAAGCACCGTCGAATGATTGTTAAGAGATGATCTCCAGCCTGAGTAGGAGATGGCAATCCTTTCTCATTTAGTCTGATATCTGACCGACCTCTTGATGTAGGTCCTCTGCATAATAGGGATTCGAAGGTATCAGATTAGTTTAGTCAATGAGTTGACTTAACGAGATCGAGATAACCAAAGACCTATGTTGAATGCTATCACATCATAGGCATGCATCCTATGACCAGAGACAGATGTGTTGCTATATGTCTGAGTGTGTACATTTGGCAGACCAATAGGTTGATGACCTAACCAAGGTCTATACACCGGCGAGCTGGTGTGCATGTAAGGACATATGAGTAATACGATCTATCAAAGGGATCATACAGGTTCACTTATGAACCGGAAGACATGAGCTCACTCATGAGGTATTGGGACTGATCAAATTCCATGCATGGTCGTCATGCTTTGGAAGCATGACATGAATTTGAAGGTAAGATATATGCTTTGGGAAAGCATATGATCTATACCAATTCCCAATGATCAAGATTGAGAAACTTAATGATCAAACCCTGAAGATGACAGTGTAAAAGTGATCTATATCTTCAGAATGATCATAGGTCTTCCAATATGCAGGATGTACATGTATTGGGAATACCTGAGGGTGATGTGATCATAAACTATTGTATAACCATGACGCTTCCATTCCGAGTGAGTGATGAAACATGTTTGGATTTTAGTGACTCCTCTCAATAGAGAAGTGACCTAATCTTAGTCCATGTATTGGACATTGATCTGAATGAGATTCATATGCAATGAGAAGATTAGGTCTACGATCTTGATTTGATCAGGCATCTGTGGTCGGTCCATGAGATCTGGATTTGAGATGTGATCTCAACACCCAAGTCACTATACATGGAACAATACAATCGCCATGTCCTTATCTCCAAGTATCTGAGGAGAAATCGCATTATTCTTGAAAGGGTTCGAGAATAATTCAAAAGATCTAAGCATTAAAGAATTGATGATTAAATGTGATTTAATTATCTTGATGTGTGTGGAAATTATCCAATATAAATAAATGTCATTTAATTATTATGGATAAGAATATGGATAGCAATATCCAATTATTCATACTATATTATAAATGTGATTTATAATGTATTAGAGAGAGCTAATTATAATTTATATTTGTTGAATAATTATTAATGTGTATTGGATACACATTGTGTAATTAATTGAAAATGTAAATTATATTTTGTTTTGGGTTGTGAATGTGATTCACAATTTTCAATGACAAGATTGCAATATTCTCAAAATTAATTATGAATTATTTTTGAAGAATAAATCAAAACAAAAGTTGTTGGATTAAATAAAGAAGAATTCCATGGAGATATGCAATCTCATGAAATCTCATGAGATTGCTCCCACTTGCAATCAAGTCGACGGCCACCATAACCAATATGGAAATTGGTGGCCGTCCACCATGGTACATGGGGAGGCAATCTCCATATTGGTAATCTCCCTTTATTTGATTGGTTTAGTTTAGGATTGATTTATATTTGATTTGTCAAATATATTTGATCTAAATTAAACTAATAGTTGTTGGTTTTACCAACAACAATCTTGACCTTGGATTGAACATAAATCAATCTTATCCATTGATTTTTATATGTCCCGTGGATTGAGATCCATGGATCCCAAAACCCTATAAATAGAGAGGCATATTATGCTCTCTAATGCTATGCTTTTGAAGCACATCTCTCTCTCTCTCTCTCTCTTTTATTCCACACGTCAGCCCTCCTCTTCTCTCTTTGGTGGCCGACCACCAAAACCCTAGAGGAGATCTTTGTCGTCGCCTTCGCCACCGCGCCGCCACTTCGACGTTCTTCGGTTCTCCATCTTCTTGGAGTGCTACACTCACGAAGAAGACATTCGATCATGTACGACGAGATCAAGAGTTCACCGTGCTTGGATCATCTTTTTGGATTGCGAGGATCACGTGGTTCATCCCCGTGCTCGCAAGCGTCTTCTCCAACGATCGGACTTGAGATAGGAGGTCTCTTTTCATAGAGACTCGATCAACCATGCTTCAAGAGGTATTCCTTTACACTTGTTGTGGTTCTAGATGAAATGATCCGAGAATCGTTCTTAGATCATGTGGTTTCATCGCATGAAATTTTTTAAATTCTGCTACATAGAACAACTAGTACGACTAGTCGTTCTACGTCGTATTCGATACGATGGTCACGCTTCCGTGATGCTCTTGAGTATAATAACATATCTTTCACCAAAATCCCCTAAAAATACAAAAGATAAAACTTACAATTTCAAAACCCTGATAATCTTATAAAAAATACAAGAGTTATTGAAAAAACAAAAAAATATATCTTTCTATTTTTTATTTTTCTTTATAATATATACCATATATTAAAAATAGTTTTAAGTTAATTTTAGACTTATTTATATTTATCAAATCTAGCACAATCTCAACTAATTACTTGGTTCACTATTTTGACATGTTTATTACTTTAAAAATACCTAAAGATTAGTAAAAATTCAATGAAAATGTTCATAAATAGAGAAAATATAAAATAAAAAATTTTATTCTCTGTATTTTGAATATATTTTGATATATTTAAAAATATAATATCATATATACACTATATATCATATATATAACTTATATTTATAATATCATTATTATTATATAGAAATATATAACTTATTTTAAAATAAAAAGAAATTAAAATTTTGCAAAATTAAAAGAAATATATAATTAAAATTTTAAAAATATAAAATAATTAAAATGGATTTTTACACCCATAACCCTGAGTAATTTCGGAATTACATTCATAACCCCGCGAAATCACGACCCAGAACCCTGAAAAATGGTTAACTCTTATATGGCATAACCCTATGTTAGTTGCCATCTATTTTATCTGTTAACTCTCACGGAAAAAGTTACATGTTACCAATTTTACCCTTAAAATCATATCACATTTATAAAATATGCCATTGGTATAAAACACCATCTTTCTGCACAACAGTCCCCATGCAATGAGCTCGGCAAGGTCCTAAGCTAAGTCCTTCAATGAGCTCAGCAACCTAATTACCATTTGGGTCTAGCTTCTGTTTTAGGACCAAGCGAGAGGAAGTCGTTGGAGTAGAATATCTCCTCAACCCTGGCATGTTCCTCTTCGTTTCTTTGATAAAGTTTTAGACTTGTAGTGCAACTCATCTCCTTTCGTAACCCTCAGTCAATTTCACCATTCGCTCGCTCCTCATCATTAATTTGAGATTACTGGTCAATCATCATGTTCTTCTCCTTTCTTGGCCAATTCTACCGCCATTGGCCCTCGTTTTTATCCTTTAACCTCACCTCAAGGATCGAGGCTTCGTCCTCCCTCCATTAATCCCCTTACGAGGACCTCATCATTCACCGTACATCCCCTTCGATTTCCATCACAGGAGAGCTCTACCCCTCTCCGACGATCTCCACATTATTGCATGCACGCAAGAGAGATCTTGAATCCATAAGTGCAGGAGGCTTTGCCAACATCTCACGACGTATCTGAGCACCTCAATGGGCGGGTTTGAGCCCAGAAATCCTAGGACCAAGTGACTGAACCTTCTACCCTGGTGATAGTCATCTAGGTGCCTTACTTCTCGTTGTTTTACTTTGATTTGGTTGAATGTGCTACGGTGGTAGTTTTTGGTTACCATGTACACAGAGGAGACGAATAGAGCCTCTCGTGCTCTTGTTTTGATTAACTGGAACTCGTGCTAAAACTCCATTCTCTTTTTTCACTAGCAAGCAGCTAATGTTCTAGAGCCATGTAGAGTGCCCTTTTAGCAATAAAAGGACAAGGCAAAGGCCCAAGACCTCACTGCGCAACGATCCAAAATGTGGAGCGTGAAATCTGTGACGATGGAGCAAGCTTGCCATTGCCGGATCTCCACCTGAGATCTGCCGACCATGACCACAAACATATTGGGAAAGGAGGTGCGGCTCCTCGCGGCAGAGCAATGCATCTGAGAGATGGAAACGAGTCTTGAGAATGACCAGCAGGGCAGAGCGCGACGGAGATGCCGAAGAAGAGAGTGACGCCGATGAAGAAGAAGCAGGAATTTTCCAACATATCCCACTCTATTTCCATTGTCGGTGGCTGTTGGTCGGCCTTATGGGTCATCGTCGCAATGGCATATCCCACCCTAAAATTAGAATCACGATGGTTGCAGGTGCTGGGAGAAAGAGGTGGGCTAAATTTTTTTATTTAAGTTAATTCCAGTCGTTAGATCGATGATTGGTTAGATTAACTCAATTATCTTATTGAGTTAATGAAGTAAAGTAACGGAAGGTTATAGGTGTAAGACGGCACACTTATTTAGGGTCCTGAACGTAATTCGCGATTATGTAGGGTCATGAATGTTATTACGATATTACTCAGGGTTATGGGTGTAAAAATCCCTTCGTAGCCATCGGAACAAGCGCCATGATCTAGTCTCAGATCTCCATCGCAAAAGCGATATTAGCTGATTCTAGACCTCCATTGTTAAGTAAGGCGACGCATCATGCTCTTTGATGTCCCATAGAACGCACATGAGTGGTAATTTCACCTATACCTCTCCATCTTTTGTATTTATCTTTTAATTTTGTAAATATTATCTATAGCGTTATACTTGTGGGATATTGACACTTGGACACTCGCTCTTTATTGTATTTGCATTTAAGTCCAATCCAGCTCACGTCACATGTAATCGCATGCTAGGCATTGGGATATTTGAAACTTTTATCCTAACTTTTTGAACCTTCCACTAAATATATTTAATGCTTCTTTAAATTGCGATCAGGTCCTTTTGAACTACAACTTTTGTTTTTTGTGTATATTTATCATTTGAAATATTTTTTGCTTCAATAGCAAGAAAATTAATGTAGATGTCTGATGTGATGCTCGACCACATTTAATTTTTATTTGTATTTTAATTAACTTCCCTGTTTATTAAAAATTCAAAGGATGCATTTTTGATATGCTTAGAAATTAAAATCCAAAAAAAATACAACCCCAAAAATTCTTAAAAAAACTCTATTATCAATATTATACTATATATTACCACACATCGAAAAACCCCTAAAAATACAAAAGATAAAACTTAAAATTTCAAAACCCTGATAATCTTATAAAAAATACAAGAGCTATTGAAAAAACAAAAAATATATATTTTTATTTTTTAGTTTTCTTTATAATATATACCATATATTAAAAATAGTTTTAGGTTAATTTTAGACTTATTTATATTTATCAAATCTAGCACAATCTCAACTAATTACTTGGTTCACTATTTTGACATGTTTATTACTTTAAAAGTACCTAAAGATTAGTAAAAATTCAATGAAAATATTCAAAAATAGAGAAAATATAAAATAAAAAAATTTATTCTCTGTATTTTGAATATATTTCGATATATTGAAAAACACAATATCATATTACACTATATATCATATATATAACTTATATTTATAATATCATTATTATTATATAGAAATATATAACTTATTATAAAATAAAAAGAAATTAAAATTTTGCAAAATTAAAAAATATATAATTAAAATTTTAAAAATATTAAATAATTAAAATTCCGTAATAATAAATATAATAAAAACACACACATAAAATAAAAAATGAGCAAGAAAAATATAAAAATATTTATTATTAGTTACAATAATTATCTATAATTGCCTATCTCTATCGTTTGCTCCATGTGTTCAACCTCTTCCTGTACTTACACCTATACACATACATTGTAGAGTTATAAATAAAATTTGACTCAAATTTACATTTATTGATTTATTTACCATTTTGTGGGTTGCTTGTTTTTATTAATCGATAGTTGATCGCTACAATGATTAGTAACTTACCTTGTTAAGTTGCTAGGTAGGCTATTCGGTCTATCAACCTCCTATTTATAAATATTATTTTTATATGATTTAAAGTAAAAAAATAACTAAAAATACTTTTGTTTTTCTAGGCCCCTAATTTTGTTTCTATTTTTTCCACTATTTTATGAGCATCACTTTGGATTTCACAATCTCTTATCATACTTGTATACCTCATTTTCAAAATATACTTTGCATTGATTTTTTATTTTTAAAACATATAATACATAAATGTGTGGAAATCATGTGTTGTTTTGTTGATCATTGTGAATAGTTTAACAATCGAAAACTGCCTCCCTTAGTTCGATCTTGGGATCTACCCAAGTAAAACACACATACTTTACTTAATTGACATCATTTTGTGGGCTTTGATCGTTACTTATATGCACTTGTAACACAACTCCACAAAATTAATTAACATAAGTGGATGATTTCCTGTTAGGTAAATATGAAGAAGTCAATTATGGTGTAATTAGCAAAGTATGGGTTGTGGTGTAAAAATCCCTACTCCCTCCCCTCAAAACACATGTTATAAGGAATACATTCCAATAATCACAAATAATTAAAAATAATATTTTTTGCATTTAGTGTTTGGGGAGCAACATGCGGTCGCAAATAGTTCGTTGAGCCATATCAGAGTGAGTGTTGAATTTGAAGAGTACGGAGAAGATGCAAGAAGTAGAAGAGTTAAGTAGAGGGAGCATGGATGGATATATAAGGGATCATTTCCGATATTCAATACATGGTTCTTCTGATGGATACGTCCAACTATTGACTTAATGATTCATTCCCTCCAACAAATCGTTTGAGATCTACGTCCAACTATAGAACTAATGTTCCATACATCGATTTCAAGTGGTAAATTTAAAATCGTCACTTCAGATTTTGCATGAAGCCCCCGACCAAAATACAGAACTATATGCCTTCGATAAATTTGAATCTTGAGGGGTATCCCCAAAGCCAAATCTCCTCTCAATTTACAATGCCTAACATTGTGCATAGATGTTAGACATGTATATATGAGAGAATATTCATTATAGTCTTCATAATATACATCCTATTGGGTTCTCATATGCCATTGCCATATTATTAGATGTTCAATTATGGTGTTATATGCACATATATCCATATATTACTTTATTATTATATTCTATTCCCTTCGTCATTTGTAATTACACTCGAACTCTTAGATAGTGACCAACAATTAAATGGAATGGTATTCTATCTATTCTCCAATAAACTAAACAAGATTCATTAATTTTAAATAATTCTATATATTTAATACATGATATTTTCAAATAATCATTCTATCACCCCCTTCATCCTCTTCTTCATCCACCTCCATGAAGACACCGTTTCATTAAAAAAGATGGCCACACCATTGCATGGTACAATGCAACATATACCAACGGTGGCTCCACTTTCGCTCGCAACACCTCCTCCTTCCTTCCCAACCACCACCTCTCTAAATCCTCCCCCAACATTTCTATCCCTCCCTTTTGTCGTCACCTTGAACAACTTCATCTTTTGTTGCACTCTTCTGTTACGAAACTGATCTCTACCTTACTCCATTCAAGTTCTCCACTCTCCACTTCACAACTGGGTACCTCTAGAGGGGGCTCAATTGACTTCCAAGATGCCCATTTCGACAACCTCCTCAAATGTATGGATTGGTATTTCTGCAAATTCATTGTGGTTGACACAAACTACACCATCCTCATACTCCAAAGGTGCATCGAGTTCCTCCCCTCTGACTGTGGTACCATGGCCTTCCTGGTAGCTAATATTTGAGCTCATTGAGCTCATCTCCTCCCATATGCATTGAGTTCCTCCCCTCTGGTAGTGGAACGTCTCCTTCCTCTTTCTCTTCCTTCGATCTCCATCTCCCCATCCCTCCTCCTTCCTTCATATCCTCTTCCTCCTCCTCCTCCCATCTCCATCTCCCCCCTTGCCCAGCCATTCCCCTTCTTCTCTCTATTGTTCCTTCTTTTTATGCTCATTGTTCGCCAATTGCCTCCACGAGAGAGGCAATGCGGTGACCACAGAACCTCTGCTTGCTGACTCCCTCCACAAGAAGGCGCATGTGCAAGGTTCTTCACCTGCCTAAACATGTCCAATTTGAGTTGGAAGCTAATGACCGGTTTCCGCCTCCATTGTGGCTTACAACAGAGAGAGAGAGAGAGAGAGAGAGAGAGAGAGAGAGCCGTTGGATTGTCTTAAAGTTAGTATCATGTTAAGATTAACCCAAAGATAGTTAGCGTTGTGGAGCCGGGCATAGGTGTAAGAGGATCATGATTACACGTATTATATGTAAATATGAAATAGTTGTGATTATAAAATCAAACAGGAGCATGAATGTAAAAATTCCTCAACTATATATAAAAAATTGAAGCCGCGTACAAAGTCGCATACGATCCCACTTGATTGAAGCTCCATCCACGCCTCTTTCCACGCCTTGTCTGGTTCTTGCCAATTCGGCAAATGAGAACCGCTGGTCCAACCCAATCTCCCCTCCCACACCTCTCCTCCTCCTCCTCTCCACTCACTTCGAGATCGATCGATCGATCGATCGAGAGAGAGAGAGAGAGAGAGAGAGAGACGTAGAAGCTCCAGCAGAGGCCGAAAGCCAAGACACAAAACGACTCCATGGCCTCCATCAGCAGCCCGTCCTGCTCCTTACCCCCAGTCCCAAGAACATCATCATTGCCGCCCAAGCAGAACTCACGTCCCCAGTTCTTCCTCAAGTCCAGCATCGCCACTTATCAGGACTCCCCCCTTAGATTATCGAGTACCCAACTGGTCAAGCACCCCGCATTCATCGCTAGAGCATCGTCGGCCGCCGAGTTTGAGGGGTCAGAGGGGGAACCGGAGGTCTACGAGGTGGAACTGGACAAACCCTACGGATTGAAGTTCATCAAGGGCAGGGATGGCGGCACTTATATTGATGCCATTGCTCAGGGAGGAGCTGCAGATAAGACCGGGATGTTTGCTGTTGGAGATCGGGTCATCTCCACCAGGTGACCCTCTTGTCTCTCTCTTTTTCAAAAGTATATCTCGTCGATCCTTTTTTCTTTCTTTTCAGTTTATCATTTGCGATGCTTGTTTAGGATCGTCATTTTCCCACAACTTGGAAAAAGTTGATGGCTTGCTTTTTGGGCCTTTTCCCCAAAATAATGACTATTTATAATTAAGTAAACAGATATTAATAATACGAAGGATTAAATTTGCAAGTATAATTTGATATTTGAGGTACTGAAATCAACTTCCCCTGTCTGTCCGATTTTCGCTCGCCTCTTTTTCTGTATCTATTGTGATTAATAATTCACTCTAAAGATTAGGATTATAAATGTATCGACATTCGGAAAACATAACTCCATATAAAAATTCAACCTTTTCGATACATTCAAGCATATTTATAGTGGGGACACATGAAAAAATATCAAAACACACACACAAACACCCCATATATCCTTATATCTGGAACATCGTCGTTAATATAAAATGCTGTTAATTTTGGCGCTATAAAATATATGTCCGATCTTCATGATTTTTTGCATACTCCTATTATATAGGTTTAATATATTCAAATGGTTGGATTTTAACAATAGTTATTTTTTTCCAAATAGTAATTTTCGAATTTTGGTATACTTGGGATGTAAACATATTTAAATCTATATCAAGGTTTGATTATCAGTTGCAATTAACGATGAATAAAATTGTGGTTAAATGGAATCGTACAAAGAGGATAATTGGAGAGGGAGTTGGGTTCTAAACAGTTACTTAAAGTAAAGAAATTGCCCCAAATCCCATTTCGGGACACTTGCCTATAATTTTAATTTCTTAACCTTAATAGCTATTTGCTTGACTAAAAGATATTCACATAGTTACATTTTTAAAAAGGTCTCATTGTCATTATTGGGGGTAGGGGGTTATGATATCTGCCATGTCGCTGGCTAGGAAAGGGACAAGAATGATTATATAATGAAAACTCAACACCTAACAGTTTGTCGCACAATTTAAGCATTTTGTTTGCCATACTTCTCTAAGTAGTTTGATTATAAAGCATATGCAATGTATGATTTTTAACCAAACTCTGAATTTCTAGTATCACCATGGATGTTTTTCTTGGAGCAATTGGATTCATTCTCATTTGTCCAAGTCATTTCGGTTGTCTCTAAATGCTTCAACCAATGATAGATAGCTCAACATAAGTTGTCAGCAGATCTTTATGTATGGGACTTTGTTGTTTTTTAGTTAGAATGTAGTTTATCATGTGACAAACAAGCATTTTTTTTCGAAGAATGATGTTGTATAAAATGCACTCTGACTTGTTTAGTTATACTGCTTTCTTGTGTTAATAAACTAATTCTTTATAAAATGCAGCCTGACTTGTTTATCTTATGTTATGGAAGTGCCGTGTTTGGGACAGAAATGTGGCCTGCTGCTGAATATGGGCGTACTATGTATACTATTCGTCAGAGAATCGGGCCATTGCTTATGAGAATGGAAAAGAGATATGGTTGATAGACTCCTCTTTTTCTTTTCAATATATTCATTTAGAACTCTATTTTATATTCTTGAACATATTTAAGAAGTATGTTAATGGCCTGTGTTTAATAATTAAATGAAGTTCCAAAAAGAGGGAAAATATGAGTTGCTAATAGACAGAAGTGTCGACATGCATATTTCAGGCAAGTTTGATGATGGTGGCGAGCTTACTGAAAAGGAGATCATAAGAGCGGAACGGAATTCTGGATTTATCAGCAACAGGGTTAGAGAAATACAGGTTCGTATCAGGACTGCTTATTTACTGGATTCTAGAACACTTTTTAAAGTGCCGAGTCAGCCATTTGACCAAAAAAAATTCGATGGTGAAGTTTTATTTTTTATAAAAGCTTAAAACATTGTGCTTTTTGAAGAAAAGAATTCTCAATGATTAATGAAGCATTTGCAATTTGAGACGCTTGTTGTATGCTAGAGATTATTACTTGTTTCCTATTTCCTTGTTATAGCCCCCCTCAGGGGTACTTAATGCTTATGTAATTCCATCTTTTTGGCTCTCTAGGGTTCTCCTCTACATAGGAAACCCTAGAGTCATGGAATAAGATTTGCTTTTCTCTCTAATCTTCTTCTCCACATGGTATCAGAGCAACGGTCCTAAACCAGGTCTCGTACCCTCGCTCCCACCACTACTGCCAACTACCAGTGTTGCCGGTTCCTCTCCAGCGACGCTAATCACCTCTTCAGGCACCGCCAATACTACCAGCCATGGAAGGCCATATCGCGATATATCGCTGATATATTGGCCATATATCTATATCGACAGGTGATTGATATATCACCGATGTTATTTTATTCACAAACTCGGTTGATATCGACGATATGGCATCGATACATCGTATCGACATGGTACCAATACCCAAGGCCTTAAAAGTCGGATTTCGGTTTCGTTTCGGTGAGGGACCGAAACGAAATTTCGGCCGAATTTCGGTCGAAATTCGACCGAAATTTCGGTCATTTCGGTGGCTTTTTGAACTAGACCCCCCCAAATTTCGACCGATATAGCCATTTCGGCCGAATTTCGGTCACCTACCGAAACCGAAATTCGACCAAAATTCGGCCGAATTTCGGCGAAATTTAAGGCCATGCCAATACCGATATGGCCTTCCATGCTACTAGCCAGCAGCCCAGGACGTTGCCAGTGCCTCCTCGCACCATCCTAGGGTACTGCCATTGTCTCCAACAACTCTCGGGTTATTCTGGGCGCTACCAGCCACAAGGTTGCAGAAATCGGCGGTCGGTACTCGGTCGGCGGGGTCACTGACTAAGGATTAATCGATAATCGGGCGACTAATCGGATTTAGTCCTTCATTAGTCAGTTTTGAATTTTTTAATTATTTTAAATATAAATCTTTTTTTATACATATATTCTTATATATTTGCAATATAAATCATTTTTATACATATATATTTATATATTTGCATAGATTTGTACATTTTCTATGCTATCATAATGAAACAAAAGGATTAATTGACTTTAAATGCAACATTAAGCATATTGGAATAAGTTTGATTTTTAAAAAAGCAAAAAAAAACCTCTATGTAAAAGTCGGCCGACTAGTCGGCCTGATTAGTCGGGTTGACCGACTAATGGCCGACTAGACCTAGTCGAGTCGGCTTCCCCCCTCCCCCCACCCCCGACTCGATTAGTCGGACCAACTAGTCGGCCGACTTTTACAACAATGGCCAGCCATGCTTGGGCTTCACTGGCTGACCTATGGTGACACTCTCATGCCAAATCCAGGCCTGGAACAGTCCTTTCCAGGGTTGTGTTGGTCATCTCAGTTGCATCCTAAGGCTTTGCCACCTCCACATGCTATTGTTTAGCCTCCATCATCTTTGCAGGCTGTTGTCCAGCATGTTGCCATCCTCTGTAGTGCGCTTCCAGCATATCTACAGTGTATCACATACCCCTATGTTCATTGTTGGAGATGTCTACTCCTCCCGTTGAGGTCACAAGATGCATAGATCCTCATATCTTGTGGTTATTGGAGGTGTCTACCCTCCTAAAACATGACTAGCAATGTCTATCCTGCTGTGATATATAGTAGACATCTCCAACAAAGAATATGATGGTGCAAGGAACAACTATCAAAATTAAAGGGGCTGATAGTTACATCCTTTGGTCTCATGCATTCAAAGTTTTTGTAGGACAACGGAAAATCTTCCTTCTCATAAAAGATCCGTTGAAGGAGGGACAATGATTATGACACTTGGTTTGGGGACAACTACTGGATTATGATGTTGATGACAAATAATGTTGAGCCTCATATCGCTGTAATCTCATGTTCAAAGAAATTGCAAAGGAGATGTGGAAGGAGCTAGCCCAGACCTATTCGCAGAAGACTACCAACTTCAGGCTTGCTAACATTGACATGTGAATTTGGTCCATGTCCCAAGGAGAGTCCACTCTGTTGAAGTACTACCAGACTCTCACGGGCTTTATGAAATCTTGCTATCTTCCAACTAGCATGTTGTGATAAATATTTTTCAGAGAGGTCCGAATGGTAGGTCTACAAGTTTTTGTCAAGATCACATCTTTGCTATTATCATGTGAAGGTGTAGTTCCTCACGTCTGATACTTTACCAACTCTTTCGGTGATTTTTGGACGCCTCCAGGAGATTGAGAGTTCTGGTAGTCAGGCTTCTACTTTGCCCTTGCGGAGAATTCTATCTTCTCTACATACTCTGGACGAGGAGGTAAATATAGACTCGAGGTGGACGAGGCCATGATGGTAGACCTGGATGTGATTGTGACTCTAGTTATGGATGAGGATGAGAATTGATTTGGGTCATGGTCGTGGTATTGTGTACCCTCATTACATCAATTTTTAATGAACGAATCACCATCCTGATCGTTCCTGGGACAAATATAGCCTTCCTCGAGCACATACAACATCTACAAACTATGATAATGCATAGACAAAACTCGCCATAGATCAACCTCAACTTGGACAAACAATGCAACTCTCTACCACCGATTATTCTCATCTATTGTTGTTGTTACAGATTCCCAGTGCTTCCTCTAGCGATAATGCACCTAAAACACATTTGGCTACCATATCAGGTACTACGACCAATTCAGTCATAGACACAGCCCTGTCAGGATTATAGATTGTGGAGTCTCAACTCATTTTCCACCGTAAAGTCGGTACAGATGGCCAATGGGACTCATTCCCCCATCACCTCAGTAGGAATCGTGGAGTTCTCACCCAAACTTCATCTCATTGGGGTTCATTGTGCTCCTGCATTTCCTTTAAGTTTAATATATGTTCACAAATTATGTCAGGAGATGAATTATCCTGTGAATTCTAGTGAGCTTCATTGCTACTTTCAGGACATCTGGACGATGCAGATTTTTGGTGGGGGCATGAGAAGAATGGACTGGTCGTGGTATTGTGTACCCGCATTACATCAATTTTTAATGAACGAATCACCATCCTAATCGTTCCTGGGACAAATATGGCCTTCCTCGAGCATATACAACATCTACGAACTATGATAATGCATAGACAAAACTCGCCATAGATCAACCTCAACTTGGACAGACAATGCAACTCTCTACCACCGATTATTCTCATCTATTGTTGTTGTTACAGATTCCCAGTGCTTCCTCTAGCGATAATGCACCTAAAACACATTTGGCTACCATATCATGTACTACGACCAATTCAGTCATAGACACAACCCTGTCAGGATTATAGATTGTGAAGTCTCAACTCATCTTCCACCGTAACGTCAGTACATATGGCCAATGGGACTCATTCCCCCATCACCTCAGTAGGAACCGTGGAGTTCTCACCCAAACTTCATTTCATTGGGGTTCATTGTGCTCCTGCTTTTCCTTTGAGTTTGATATATGTTCACAAATTATGTCGGGAGATGAATTATCGTGTGAATTCTGGTGAGCTTCATTGCTACTTTCAGGACATCCGGACGATGTAGATTTTTGGTGGGGTATGAGAAGAATGGACTCTACTATATGGATATTTCTGTTGAATCCACTTTTACTGGAGCCTCATCTATCACCTCTGACCCGTTTCTTTGGCATCTACGGCTTGGGCATCCTTCTGCCAAGGCATTATCCATGATATTCTTTGAATTGTCTACATTAAAGCCATTTGAGTGCAAAGTGTATCAGCTTAGGAATCATCATCGGACTTCCTTTCGTTCAAGGACCAAGCCTCGTCGGCCTGTCATTTTTCTTTAGTGCATTAGAATGTGTGTGGGACCTTGCCTGGTCTGTAATATTGGTGGTTGTTGGAGTATTGTTATGTGCGCTCATTGAGTTGTAGCAGGGTAAATGGATCCTGGAGAAGATCCATTTACCCCCATCCAGTGTTTAGTCCCACATCGTCCAGTGGTGGGACTTGGTGGCTCTGGAGAGGCTATATAAGGAGCCCCAGACATCCTGTACTCATGGAGAAAAGCAATAGAAAAACACGCCCCTTAAAGGGCTTCTCCCGTGGTTTCATCCCGCTCCTCACGGAGTAGGGTTCCACGTGAAATCACGGTGTTCCCATGTTGATGTTTCTTGTTTATGCGCTGTTTATCATTCGCTTCCGCATTCTTCATATTTTATAACATGGTATCAGAGCGGGTCGATTCTCGGAGATTTTAATATCCCTATTTTTTGTTCGAGATTTGTTTTGAAATTCTGTTCGTGAAGTTTGTTCTTTGAAGATTATTTGTATGAGATGATTCGTCCATGATCAAGATCAGATCAGTTCTAAGGGTTTTGAACCCTAATCCCGCATCAAAAGCT
This sequence comes from Ottelia alismoides, assembly GCA_037367405.1. NCBI lineage: Eukaryota > Viridiplantae > Streptophyta > Magnoliopsida > Alismatales > Hydrocharitaceae > Ottelia > Ottelia alismoides. Next base: position 388,732 of record JAZKJV010010245.1, read on the forward strand.
TCCAGTTCCAGAAGCAAAGAAGCTATTCCTCTCTGCGCGTTCCTATTCGCGATATTCTAGGAAGATCAAAAAGGCACGAGGGGAGAAACCACCATGCGCATGGTGGCCCACCCAGGCGGCACTCTCCAGATCGGAGGCGCTCCATGTGCGCCTCCTCCTCCCCGATTCATCCCGCAGCAGGGGCGCGCGTGCTCTACTCGCGGTGGCCCAGGCGGCATCACCGCAACACTCCCCCTTTTCAAAACAAATCTCCCCCTAGGTGCATCACGCGCAGGCGGCGCACCCCCGATTCCCCTCTCAGGCGCAGGCGGCGCGGGGGGCTCCCTCTTGGCGCATCACGCGCAGGCGGCGCACCCCCAAGTGGCGACCCCAGGTGAAGGCGCCGCTCCTCCCCGAGATCTGCCAGAATAAACCCCAAGGCGGCATCATCTCCTTGCGCCGCGAGATCAGAAGATCCCTAGTGCGCGCGAGTCCAGGCGCCTCCCCGAGTCTCCTGCCGTGTATCTCCAAGCCGTGCGGCGTGTGTGTTCTCCCAGACGAGCTCCAGATCCGGGAATTCCTCGAGTGCGGCTGCGGCGTCGTTTCTCCAATGGGAGCTCTCGTAACCCTAACAGGGGGACGCCTGCGTCTTATTAAACAATTTTTTTTGAAAATTTTGTTATTTTTAGAAACCCAGGGGGGCAGTGAGCCGTGTAAAAAAACTGAATTGAAAAAGAGGGGGTGTATGTTTGAGCCCTTTTGGGCAGTTTTCCAAAAAAACAAAAAAGAGGGAGAGATTTCAAAAAAAAGAAAGAAAGAAAGAGAGAAAAGGCGCGCGCATTGAAAAAAAGCCGCACGAAATTTACAAAAAAAAATTGAAAGCCGATTTTTTTCTTGAAACAGCTTTAAAAAAAATTGTTTCAAAAAAAAATGATGATGACGGCTTAAAAAAAAGAAAATGAAAAGCCGCAAGGATGTTTTGTTTATCCCCTATTTATCTTGTCTTTCCCAAGTTGGTCGACGTCCATGTGTTCCGACAAGTATGGGAGAAAGGGGGAGTATATGTAGAGTCACAGGTCTATTCAGATGTTTCAGATTCACATGCAGATTTCCAGACCATTCAGATTCCAGACTCTACAGTTGATTGTTCAGACTCGACGATTGATTCCGAGTCACCAGTTTCAGACACGCATATGATTGCGGTCATTTTCAGATGAGCAGATGTTGCCATCATTTGTTTGAGGTCCCTATCATTCTTGTGGTTTTGTCGGCTAGAGTTTTCATGTGAGTCATAGGGACTCCAGAGTAGAGGACCATTCCCTATGCCATGTTGGCAAGGGTTTTCATGTGGTATCATAGGTACACCAGAGCAATGCACCATTCTCTGAGCCAGATGGGAGAGACCCAGTTCTCCGACGAGGAGACTTTTCAGACTCCATTCTCCAGCAACCGTGGACTCTGACGAGGATTGCACAACCACGACCTTTTCAGTTCGGCCCTTTTCAGAGATGGAGCAGTTGTCCACATATTGTGGCAGGCCAGAGTACTCCAACGAGGAGACTCATTTCAGTTGCAGTGACTCTGACAGGCGCAGTTCAGAGCACATGCTCTCGACGAGGAGATTCAGAAGACTCACACTCCAGCCTGTTCGTCCTCCTCACCTGCACGGCATGAGAAGCAACGTCCTCGACTGCAGCAATGCGCGCGTTGGGTTGATATTGTCCGTAGTGTCTTGTAGCGTTGAGTTGAGTTTCTTTCTGTTTGTCCAAGCTGAGCATTGCATGCTCCAGCTTGAGGGGGAGTGTTGGAGTATTGTTATGTGTGCCCATTGAGTTGTAGCAGGGTAAATGGATCCTGGAGAAGATCCATTTACCCCCATCCAGTGTTTAGTCCCACATCGTCCAGTGGTGGGACTTGGTGGCTCTGGAGAGGCTATATAAGGAGCCCCAGACCTCCTGTACTCATTGAGAAAAGCAATAGAATAACACGCCCCTTAAAGGGCTTCTCCCGTGGTTTCATCCCGCTCCTCACGGAGTAGGGTTCCATGTAAAATTATGGTGTTCCCATGTTGATGTTTCTTGTTTATGCTCTGTTTATCATTCGCTTCCGCATTCTTCATATTTTATAATAGTGGTCATAAGCATTTTGTGGTCTTTGTCAATGACTATAGTAGATGTTCTAGGATTTATCTATTGAAAGAACGATCTATGATCAACTTCATTGTCAAATCCTTCTTTTAGTTTGTCAAAACTTTGTTCAATGTATGTATTTAAGATTTCGGACTAATAATGCCCTTGAATTTGCTCAACATGATTTGATGGCTTTCTTCTTCTCTCAGGGGACCAGTCATCAGACTTCGTCCCTGTACACCTCTCTGCAGAATGGGTAGTTGAGAGGAAACTTTGTTATCTCCTAGATACTTCCAGGTCACTGCTCAGCCATATGAATGGTCCCAAAACCTACTGGGGGATGCTGTTCTTATTGTTTCATCTTATAAACAAGGTACCATCATTCTAATGGGAGATACTCATTTCTCTCTTCTTGACCCTTCTTAGTCACCTTTTCCCTTGTCATTACAAGTTTTTGGTTGCATTTCTTTTGTACATAATTTTCATATTGCTGACAAGTTGTATCCATGTCCAATCAAATGTGTCGTCCTTAGGTATTCTTGTACTCAGAAGGGCTATCGATGCTATGATCCCATTGGTCACCGCTACCACATCTCTGCTGATTAACCCTTTTTTGAAAAGACCAGCTATTTCAATAAGTGTGCTAGTGACATACCATTAAAGTTACCACCACTACCGCCACCCATTGCCTATAAAAAGGAAACATATTCCTCTTTTAGACGATGGATCCTTATCCATTCCTTATATACAGGAGGAGATGTTGTCTTCAAACACACCTACCAATGCTGCTTCGGATGCCTCCATATATATTCCCACATCACTTAGAAGGACTAAAAGGCAATGTATAATGCATCCTATTTCATCCTTTACTTATACTGACAACCTCTCTCATTGTGATCGACTTTTTGCAAATGCTCTAATGACTATCGCTATTTCTCGTGATCATTATAGTGCTTTACAAGACCGTGGTTGGAAAGGGCCATAGATGAGGAAATGAATACTCTCATATCTAAAGGGACTTGGGATCTTGTACTATGTCCACCAGGTGTGAAACCAATTGCTTGCAGATGGGTTTTCATAATCAAACAGTCTCTTGATGACATTGTGGACAGATTAAAGGCAAGACTTGTAGTTAAGGGATTCACTAAGATAAATGGAGTAGATTATTTTGAGACATTCTCACCGTGGCTAGATTGGGCTTGTACACACCATTTTATCCATTGCTGTAAACAATGAATGACTCCTGAGTGCCTTCCTCTATTGTGATCTTGAGGAAGAGGTTTACATGTAGCAACCCCCCAGGTACGTCGTCGAGGGGGAGTGTGTTTGTCGACTTCGTAAGGCCATCTACGGTCCGAAGCAGAGTCCATGAGTCTGCTTTGATAGACTTACTATGGAGATTGTCTCTCTTGGCTTTCAAAAATGGCATCTGACTACTCAATTTTTGTCAGACGACGTTCTATAGGTATTGTAGTTTTGACAATTTATGTTGATGTTATGGTGGTAACCGGTGATGACAAAGATGGGATCGAAGAGACCAAGGCATTCCTACAGAAGGTGCTTGTTATCAAAGATCTTGGTTAGATCCAATATTTCTTGGGTATAGAAGTGATCTACACTATATAGGGGCTATAATTTTCATAATGGAAGTACCATTTAGATATCCTTACAGAGGCATGCCTCTTCGGATGCAAGCCATTAGGCACATATCAATGGAGACACGAAAGCATATTTCCTCTAATTATCCTGAGTTCGAGGATCCTACTTGTTACAAGAGCCTAGAAAGTTGCTTTACATCACTGTCACTGGGCTTGATATCTCATATGTAGTTAATAAGGCTAATCAACACATAGAAAGACCATGTTATAGTCATTGAAGGAGGTGTTTCCGATACTTGATACCTGAAGAGATCTCTAGGGTGTGGTCTTTTCTACAGGGTAAATCATCACACCTATATCACTGCTTATGTAGATGTTGATTATGCCAGTTCTCCTGAAGACCAACAATCTACTACAGGGTAGGCATTGTTTGTTGGGGGAAACCTTGTTACCTGACATAGCAATAAATAAACAGTTGTGTCAAGGTCAAGTGCAGAAACTGAATATAGGGCTATGACTCAAACTACATGTGAGATCACCTGGTTAATCTCCTTCCTGATGGAGATTGGGCTTCTAGCTAATATACCTATTCCGTTGTATTGTGACAGCAAATCCGCTACTCATATTGCTACCAACCCAGTCTTCCATGAGCGAACGAAACATATTGAACCAAACTGCCGTTTTATTCGAGATGTTGTTGATAACCGTCTCTGACCAAGTAGTGGAAAAATGTCGAAGTAGAAACCGCTAAAGAGAGAGACGATTAATCAAACAAAAATAACCAACACCAAATCAGAGTTTGTTTCACTACTTATTTATCCATGTGAGTGTGCCTGGTTGATCAGAAGGAGGTAGAAAATCATGCTTGGGATTTTTGAGCGAGTGAAGAAATATTTTTGTGATATTTTTGTTCTTTCTTTTCTTTTTTAAAGCGAGAAAACTCTTTTTGTAATTTTATTTTTAATCTCTTTATTTGATTTAATTTTCCAATTTTATTTGATTTTCAAAGGGACATTTTTTAACAAATTTGTCTACAATATTATCGTGAAGAATAGGGTATATAGGTGATTTTATATAGTAGAGAAATCACTCGAGAAACGAGCTCGAAAAAACACACAAAAAAACTCAAAATAGGACAAAATACGACGAATCAAAAAACAATGAAGAAAGCGAAGAAAATGCACAAAAAATACTAAAAGACCTCACTAATGTAGATGGCTAACTACCCTAGAAAAATCAATAAAAAATCATGTCTCTAGGGTGTCTAAATGTAGGTCTACAACTGAAAATAAAGAATTAAAAGGGTCATCAGGGACTAAAATGTAAGGAAAATATGTTTTGTTGCAGTTAGGTTGGAAATGCATGCACATGTTATGTAGTTCTGGAAGTTGGAGGGGTTTATGATGCAAATTGTTTACCCCTTTGGCCCGTAATGACTGAGATTAGAACATTTGATGAAATGTGGACTGCCCACTGGTGCCATGTGTCACAAAATTGTACACTATGGGTTCTTCCTGAATCTAAGAACAACAATGATGTCCCATAGATTTAGATCGATGGGTCTCCTCTTGCTAATGTTCAGGAAGGCGCTATGCGGTATTCAATCGGAGGGGTCACTACATAGAGAGTATGCAGTATACGAGAGAGTATGCGTGGAGTATGCGGTTTGGTATATTAAAAAAGTATAAATAAAAGATTAATCTTATGGTAATATCCTCAGTCGGGAGAGTATACAGGGAGTATGCGGTTTTATGCGGGGAGTATGTGGTTTTATGTTATTATGTATGTGGGATTATTTGGGTTTATGTTAAATAAAAAATGTTCATTAGAAAAGTGACCGATATGCAGCTACATATGGGGTATACTCGGTAACTCGGCTGAGTATGTGGGTCAACCTGCATACATGGCCGTTTCACCATACTAGGAGCGGCAAGGCTACTGAGTACAAGTATGCAGCCGAGTATGCGGTTTACTTGGCCGCTTTCCTGAACACTGCCTCTCGCGAATGTCGACAGACGACGACGAACCTCCAGGAGGTTATTATTCACATCCCAACACCCATGCGAGTTCCTACAAATATAATCAAGGCTCGATTCCACTCGAATCGACCAAGAATGATAAAAAAACAAGGGTCTACAAATGCTTTGCATTAGAACACAAATTTCAAATTTAAAACAAAAGATGGATAGATGAATTTTGATGAAGTTTTATGGCTAAATGAAAGACTAATGGTTTTAGTACCTAGAACACTTAATCAATCAACTAAAAAAAAGAATAAAATGATCATATTTGGCAGAGGGAATTCACCTGGGGATGAGAAGGTTGTAGGAACCTTCAGGTCGTCGCTTTACGAGGTGGTGACTTCTCGGAGCTATACGCACCACTACACGCGATGCAAGGCCGATTCGAACCTTGGAACCTCTTCTCCGATCACCCTCTTCCTCACTTGTGATCGATCTCCCTCATCTGTCACCTGAGGAGAGAAATCAAGACTTTGAAAGATGGGATTTCGTTCTGTTAGAACTGAATCCAGTGGGAATTGTTGTTTGACGCCACTATGGGCGATTTTTATAGGACAAATGGAAGGTGATTAGATAGATTCAAATACTGGGCGTGTATTAGGGTTGGATACGCTAAATAATCTATGAATTAGATTTTTAATTTGTTGAGAATCAAGGGCTAGAAAAAAATATTGAAAGTGGGATGGCTACACATTGCGCAACAAAAATGCTGCAACAGATTCTTGGGGAAGATGAATGTGGTGCTGACACGTGTCAGCACCACAAAATTCCAAAGCATAAATGTTTTATAAAATATATATTAAATACTAAATAAGGATATTTTAGAAAAGTGTAAAAATGAAAAATGTAGACAAATATATTATCTAAATTATTGTATATTATACATATAAAAATAATATATGTTTTATGATATATAGTAAAATATTAATAAATATACATATAATGTACTTTATAAATAGTTTTTAATGGGATATTTTAATAAATAAGATATTATTTTTATATTTTTTTAATTAATGTAATAAGAAATATGAGGTATGTGATTTTTTTATGTATTTTAATAAATTAATTTTCATATATTAATAAATACATGTATATAGAATACCATTGAAATTCATCTATAAAGTAGGGTTTTTGATTTATTTAAAAATATTAAATAAGGGTTAAAAATTCCAAAATAACTTATAGATAAAATAAAAGATCAAGAAAATAATTAAAAAATATAAAATCAATGTTACTATACATGATATGTTCTAAAGAAAATAAATAGCACAGAAACCCAGTTGTCATTAGGTCCCAAAACGACTTTTTGCAAATAGACTCTGATTTTAGTGAAATCACCTTCATTACATAGAGAATATTATGTTATGAATTTTAAACGTGAGTAAAGTGAAATTGGAATTCGTACAAGAAAGTTATGATGTTTGGAAATTGAGAAATTAACCATTTGAAAGTTCGATTTCTTGGCATATATACAGGAATATTTTTGAGAAATTGACCATTTGAAAGTTCGATTTCTTGGCATATATACAAGAATATTTTTAACTTATTTTTATATTTTTCTATACATTTTGAGAAATAAATAGGAGAAGAGTTTGGTGAAATACATGTTCAACAACAACAACAACAAAGCCTTTTCCCACAATTAAGTAGGGTTGGCTGCATGGATTCTTCGCCTCCATTCAGATCTATCTTGGGCCAATCTCGGGCTTATATCCACAAAACTAAGATCCCTTCGTATGGTCTCTTTCCAACACTTCTTGGGCCGTCCTCGCCCTCTCTTAGCCGGATCAACATCCCAACACTCGCATCTCCTAACTGGTGCATCAGCTGATCTTCTTTGCAAATGTCCAAACCATCTTAAGCGGTTTTCTCACATCTTATCCTCGATCGGAGCTACGCCAACTTTCTTTCTGATTGCATCATTCCGAATCCGATCTTTACGTGTGTGTCCACACATCCACCTTAGCATTTGCATTTCTGCTACATTCATTCTCTGCATATGTCTATGGTTTACAGGCCAACATTCAGATCCGTAAAGCATAGCAGGTCTCACGACTGCTTTGTAGAACTTTCCTTTAATCTTTAAATGAATTTTCTTATCACAGAGAACAACAGAGGCTCCTCTCCACTTTAGCCAGCCTGCATTTATTCTATTAGTAACATCTCCATCAATTTCCCCATCATGTTGCAGAATAGATTCCAGATATCTAAAGGAATCTCTCTTCTGAATGTTATCGTCACCAATCTTCACCTCGATTCCTTCACCATTGCTTCCATCGAAGGTGCACTCCATATATTCCCTCTTGGCCCTACTTATACGAAATCCTCTAGTCTCCAACTCATGTCTCCAGACCTCAAGCTTCTCATTTACTCCATCTCTAGTCTCGTCAATTAACACAATATCATCAGCAAATAACATACACCATGGTAACTCATCCTGAATGTGACTGGTCAAGTCGTCCATAATCAAAGTAAAAAGAAATGGACTCAAAGCAGAACCTTGATGTAAACCAATGTTGATGTCAAAATATCCATTCTTCCCAGACGGGGTCCTTACACAAGATAAAGCCTTGTCATACATGTCCTTTATGAGGTTAATGTATAGGACAGGTATTTGTCTCTTCTCCAACACTCTCCACAATATCTCTCGTGGGACAGAATCATAAGCCTTCTCCAGATCAATAAAGATCATGTGGAGGTTCTTCCTTTTAGCTCTATAAATCTCCATTGTTCCCCTCAGCAAATGGATGGCTTCAGTCGTTGAGCGACCTGGCATGAATCCGAATTGGTTTTCTTTTACATTAGAAATTTGTCTCAACCTTCTTTCGATCACACGTTCCCAAATTTTCATAGTGTGACACATCAGCTTGATATCTCTATAATTTGAACAATTTTGAATGTCTCCTTTATTCTTATAAAGAGGCACCACGATACTCCTCCTCCAATCTTCAGACATTTTCTTGCTTCGCCATATAACATTGAATAGATTCGTAAGCCAAGTCAAACCACGCTCACCTAAAACTCTCCATACTTCTACATGGATGTCATCTGGTCCTACACCTTTCCCATATCTCATAACTTTCAAAGCCTCTACTTCCTTTCTTTGTATCCGTCTATAGCATGCATGATTCAAGTAACTTTCACTACAAGCTAGATCACCCAAAGTGATATCTCTATTTCCTTCCCCAGTGAAAAGTTTATGGAAGTATAATTAAAATCTTTGAATTTTTGGTATTTATTTGATAATTAATGAATAGTATGTAGAATGTATAAATAATTCCTTTTGTAGTTTTCTTCATTATCTTCCTCTACTTATTTGTTTGTTGATCAATCCGTGCTGACTTGGTCTCGGGGGTTAGATTATATAAATATATCTTTCAGGTATATTTATATTTTATAAGTCATATTGTACATATATACATGTTTACAATCTGCCTTTTTTATTTTTATTTATTTTTATTTTTATTCTTTTAATTATTTACATATTTTTAATGCATAAAATGACATTTTTCATGAATGAAATTTTGTTAAGAAATGGAATTTAATGAATATTTACATGTATTTGTTAAGGGTTTTAAGACAAAATGCAGAAAGAATGTTAATGAATCATTGATTCATCAGCTGTACGAGAAGGGAATATTACCCCTCCACATATATCTACAGAGCTTCCGTTAGCGGATATATTCACAAAAGCATTGCCTAAGAGATATATTTCTTGGCTTACCTCCAAGTTGGACATGATTGATAAATATGCTCCAACTTGAGGGCGAGTGTTAGAGATTATTATTCGTTTTCTATTTCTTTGTTGTACTCCCAATCATGGGTACTTATGTAGTTCCTTCTTTTCGACTCTAGAGTTCTACTCTATATAAGAAATCCTAGAGTCTTGGAATAATATATGCTTTTCTCCCCAATCTTCTTCTCCACAGTAGCTAGATATTTTTTCTCCACAGTAGAAATGCTTCATGTATTCTAAAGTGGGGGCCTACTTCCTTGCAGATGCAAAACTACATGCGCAAGATGGAACAAAAGCAACGTAGGGCAACTGATCTTCGTGAAGGACTCAAACTATACAAGTTAGTTGCTATAACTGGAAACCTTTCTAGTACAGAAGTGTAAATTGTTTGATTCTTTTCAAAAATCAATGACATGGGAGGTTACCAATTCTAAATCTGCTGCAAGACAAAAGTGGCAAACTGATTCCCCAGGTTGGATTTGGTGTGTACGGCTATGTAGCAATCTTTGAAGTAATATGCTTGTGGTTCTAGGGAGTTCTATAATCGTTTTCATTGCCCTGAAAAAATTTTCATGCAACAATTTTATCACCCGTGTGTATTCCCAAATCGTGAATAGTAAAGATGGCATGCGTTGTTGATCCATGAGGTTACCCGTCTAAATTCTATTGATTAATATTATAACATTATGGTCGAATAAATGGATCTTGAGTATCTCCATTTATCATATTGACTGTACATGGGAACACCACTCACCCTTTCTAGATTTAATCAAACTAGAAAGCCTAGTTAAGTATGAGGTGATAGAACTTTTGTGTTCATGGTTTTCCCCTTCATTTCTGAAGGCTTTTCATCCTAAATCCTTACATTCTTTTGGTTATTTTCTTTCTACACGATTTTATAGAAGATGATACATATGCTATCACTATTCAAGGGTTTGTTGACATTAAAAAAATGTTCACATCTATGATTCCACAATTATGTCTTTGTGAGATTGACATCAAAATGCAAGAGCCACATCTACTTCCCCTCAAATGTATATGAAAGCCTCGACGACCAATGACCACTAACCCAACTTAGGTTAAGTTGATTAATAACATGGTTGTTGTGACTCGAATCAAATTCGCGAAAATCCAGAAAATTACTTAACCACTAAATAGATCAAGCAATTCAAGCACGTGGTATAGCTATTTTATTAGCATGGTATAGCAACCATGGTCGAGCACAAGGAGCACAATTATTAAACTAGGCAGATGACTCAAAGAATCAAAGGATTTTTATTCTATTTTTAGTGGTTTTTAATTTTGCAAAATTTAATTTTCAAAATAAGGCAAATAAGAAAAAGGAAGAAAATGCACAGAAATTTCAAGTTAAAAATATTTTTGGGTCATTCCCCAATCATCTGGGACTCCAAGGTCTATTCTGCGGTGGGGGGATTCTTCAGGTATGAGAGATGCTGGCAGTTGGAGGATGATTTCCGTGGGCTTGTGTCTTCTTCGTGGGCGGAGCCTTGTGAGGGGCGGTCGGCGGTGGACAGGTTTCGTAGGAAGCTTGTTCGTCTCAGGGGCGTGCTTTCTGGTTTCAAGAAGAGATCCCGGGAGACTAGGATGTCGACCAGGAGGGATGCGGAGGCTATCGTGGCAGAGATGGACGGTTTGGAGGGGCAGCGGGAGCTCTGTGCGGAAGAGCTGCTCTCCAGGTCTGTGGCGATGGCCGCGGTGGAGAGAGAGGAAAGAATGAGGGTGGCGGAATGGCGCCAGAGGGCGAAGCTGAAGTGGATCAAGGAAGGCGACGCAAATTCCTCCTTCTTTCACAGGATCGCTTCTAATAGGAGACGCTCAAGCTGGATTCGTTCGATCTCCTTCGAGGGTCGCGAGGTTGTGGGCGAGGAGGCAATTGGGAAGGCGGTGGCAGACTACTTCAAGGCCTTCTCTGCGATCCGTTTGCCTCGGCGCTGGTGCTGGCTGGGGGAGGAGGACTCCAGGCTTCCGTCGGCCAGCTGTGCGGAGCTGATTAAAGAGATTTCATTCGACGAGGTCAAGGCTGCTGTCTGGGAACTTAATGCTGATGCCTCTCTTGGTCCTGATGGCTTCCCTATTGCTTTCTACAGAGATTTTTGGGAGGTGGTGGGTATCGAGGTCTGGGAGGTGGTCTCGGAGTTTTGTGCTGGAAACTTTGGCTTTGATGGGATTAATAGGGCTCTTATCGTTATTATCCCAAAAACTAATTCTTCGGTTGCAATTGAGGACTTTAGGCCGATCGCGATTTCTAATGCCGTATACTTGATTGTTGCGAAGGTGTTGGCGCGGAGACTTGCGGTGGTGCTGGACGATCTTATCCACCCCTCGTAGGTGGCTTTCATTCCGGGTCGCAGGATCTTTGAGGTTACGGCTCTTGCCTCGGAGATGGTCGACAGTTGGGTGAGAAGGGGAAAGCAAGGGGTTCTTTGGAAGGTGGACTTCGCAAAGGCGTATGACTCCTTGGACTGGACTTTTCTTTGGTCCGTGTTGCGGGCTCGCGGATTTCCGAATGTGTGGATCTCCTGGGTGCGGCGGTGCGTTACCACTGCTTCCTTCTCTATCATGGTTAATGGTCGTATCGCTGGTAGCTCTTTCCAGCCTAGGAGGGGCGTTCGGCAAGGGTGCCCTCTGGCACCCATGCTTTTCGTTATTGCGGCAGATGTGCTTCCAAGGATGGCAGATAGGGTGGTCGCGCGGGGCTTCACATCGGGTTTCTGCTGCGACTACAAGAACACTCCAACCCTCCAGTATGCGGATGACACAATCGCCTTCATCGAGGGGGGTGTGGAGGAGGTTAGAGGGATGGAGGCTACCTTGAAGATCTTTAGCGAGCTTTCGGGGCTTCGCATCAACCAATCCAAATCCAAATTGATCCCTTTCAACTTGGAGGACCAGGAAGCGTCGGCGTGTGGCGTGCTGTTGGGTTGTCCACCCTCTTCTCTTCCGGTCGACTATCTGGGCATGCCGCTGGGCGCAAGAAGGGCAAGATTGGTTCATTGGCACAGGGTGATGGACAAGGCGGAAAGAAGACTTGCTGGATGGGGGGCGGCGATGCTCTCGCGGGGTGGGCGCCTCGTGCTAATCAGATCGGTCCTTGCATCCATTCCTGTCTACTTCCTCTCGAATTGGGCGATCCCCGTCGGGACTAGAAGGCATCTTGAGAGCCTTATGAGATGCTTTCTCTGGGGAAGAAGGAGGCATGAGTCGCGGGGCATCCATCTCGTGGCTTGGACTAAAGTGGCCAAAAGGAAATGCGATGGCGGTCTCGGCATCCGAAGACTTGATTTGGTTAACGACGCGCTGATGCTGAAGTGGATCAACACGCTTTGGGGGAACGCCATCGGATTTTTTCCTTCTATGCTGCGGGAGGTTCTTTCCATCGGGGGGAACATGTTGCGGGATGCCGTCTCTGTGCGCTCTGGTACCCCTTTCTGGAGAGGGGTTGCTTCGGCGGTGAGGCGCTTCTCCCATTGCTTCAAGCACGCGATGGGAGATGGTAATTCTTTGCTTTTTTGGCACGACGCTTGGGCGGGGGAGACCCCGCTTGCTTCTTCTTTCCCCCGCCTTTGTGCGCTGTCCTCGAACCCTTGGGCGTCGGTGGCATCTGCTTGGAACGGGAGCGATTGGTTCCCAGAGTTTGCTAGCAATCTATCCGACGAGCGTTTCGATGATTTCTTGAGGCTTCTACAGCACCTGTCGACTGCGCCAAAACCATCATCTTCATCTTCCAGGGACCATTGGGTTTGGCGCGACGGCGAGTTCTCGTCAAGGAGGGCTTTCAACGTCATCTCTCAGCAGCTGAGTCCTGAGCGGGGCCTTCTTTGCAATGATCTGGGTTGGCTGTGGCGCTTAAAGCTTCCGGAGAGGGTGACTTTCTTTCTTTGGCTCTTAAGGCGTGGGAGGATCTTGACTCGAGATAGATGTGCAAGGTTTCTCTCGGATTCTGAATCCTTGGATTGCGTGCTGTGCGGAGAGTTTGCGGAGACTCTGGAGCACTTATTCTTCCTTTGTCCGTCAACTACTGCTGTTTGGGCTGACCTCAATGTTTCTTGGCTCAATGCTTCCTCGGCTGACTCTTTTTGGGCCTCCATGCGCTCGGGTGCCGATCGACCTAGACGGGAATTGCTTGGCCCGTTCGCTTGCATTTGGGCACTGTGGCTCGCTAGGAATGCTAAGATTTTCAGGGGTCAAAGATTTTATAGGGAGAATGTTCTAGCACACATTGGTTGCCTTCTGGGTGACTGGATGTTGTTGTAGTTGTTGTTGCGTGTGCTGTTGGATCCTCTCGATCCGTTGTGTCTGTATCTCTCTTCTTTCTCCCCCCTTTCTCGTTACTTTTGATTCTAATAATATTTGGGGCGATCACCACGACGTGCTTCCCCCGAAAAGCTTTGATTTCAAAAAAAAATATTTTTGGGTTTTATAGGTTTTATACTGTCTATAAAGATTTTTGGAGAATTTTTCAAATGTTTTTGGAATTTTCTAAAAATCAAAATCTGAGAAAAGAAGTAAACAATGCACAGTGCGGAGAATTTTATACTTTAGTGCTCAAAACTCATAGCTATTTTTATTAGAAACTATAAGGAAATATCTACAATCAAAAACTTAAAATGAATTTTTTGGATTTTTGGTTGATTTTATATGATTGTTATAAGATTTTTGGTATTTTGCAAAATTTAAGGGTTTTATAAAATATTTTCAAGCCAAATTTATACAGTAGCTTAAATAGGACAAAACACACACATTATTTTTTTAAATTTTTAAAATATTTTTTGAATTTTTAGGATTTTATAAGTCAAACAGAGAATTTTTAGTGGGTTTTTGATTTTTTAATAACAGACAATCAAACAAATTTGGCACAGAAAACTACCATCTAAAATAGAAACTAACATGAGTTAATACTGATTTTTGGGGAATTTTTGGGCAAAATTTACTATTTATTGTTATTAATAAAAGATAAAAATAAAATGCAGTGAATCAATGACCTATCTGCAATTATTTAAAGTTCTGGGCCCAACTAAGAACAAGCACTAAAAACGTGTGGGCATAAATGCATTTAGTCTAGGAAAAAATGTGTGCTACACATGATAGACACTCATAGGGGTATAAATGCAAATATGAAAAACGTCTCAGGGTAGAATATGAAAATACACGAGATAAACATGTGAAGTTGCATGTGACTGAAACTTGGCATGAATAAAATGCAAATATGAAAAGCATAGGGTCCAAACTGTAAAATGTTACCAACTACTTTTTAATTTTATTGGACTAAAGCGAAATAGCATAAAAAGCGATGGTGAAAGGCAATATACCCCTCGGCAGGACACGTAGTGTACGTAGGACGATTCTTCTGATGCACGACTCTGATGACGTCTACGGAAAGATCTGACGGTTGTGGAAGTGGCGCAGCCGTATGGTACAGACCATCGTTAGTGAGCAGATCTGACGGTCTGGGAAAAGGGACTGACGTCTGGTGCAAATCTGTCAGAGGTCTGATCAAGTTGTAAGGTTTTGTGCACTTTTGGATGGGCTTGATCATATCTGAGTGCATGCTCCTTCATCCGACGACAATGGAGGACACTGAAAGAACTGGGAAGGAGATGTTGGGCGAGTTTCGATCAGGGAGTGCATGCGATATAATGTTTGGATCGGGTGACTAATAGGTCCTGCACCCTCTTTGAGGTGCTCCACGTCGAGTAGAAGCCTCAGATGGCTCGGTTATCGGCTAAAAATAGATATGGAAGGGCTAGGTCCTAAAGCTGCCCCGCCGACTGTCCTAAGGATCAATTAGGCTCTCCACATGCTCCTGTACTTGTAAAGGGGTGTGAGATTTGGAGAAGGAGCTCTGGTCGAGGTTATTTCGAATCAGAAACCCAAAAAGCGGCGGTGAGGCAGATTTGATCTTCGGCGAATACAAAGGAAGGAGATCGGTCCCAATCTCGCTCCGATAAGCGAGATTTAGGGGGATTAAGTCGCGTGGGAAGGTGGAGCATGATGCGGGGTATCGATATGTTCGATTGGAAGTGGGAAACGGAGCTCCGATCTGATGGTTAGAGGCAAGCGAGTAGACGACGATGATGAACTAAGAATCAAAATGGAAGCCAAATGCGAAGGGGATAAGGCATACCTGAGGCTACTGATGTGCTCAACAATGTTAGGCGAAGGCGGAGGGGGGGTTATAGCCTCAACTCCGATGCGAAAGGCAAAAGAGGCTTCTCGTGGCGGAGCTCCGACCACGAAACGAGCTTCGTTCAACCTGGCGCCAATCCAAGATCCAAGATGGTCGTCCGGAGTCCTATCACTACCCTGGAGACGAAGGTGGAGAGAAATGGCTATGAGGAATGAGCTGCTTAATGACGGAGGCGGGAGACGATCATTTATAGAGTTCCAGAAAGATCGGAGGAATGTGCAGAATCCTAGGGCAATCCAAACCTGCCTAGAGATTCGCGAGGATCACAGATCCTAGGTGAGGAGAAAGGTCCACAATCCAAGGAGGAAGGTGGTCAGATCCGTACGCGATAAATGGAAGAAATGAGGTCTGGCGAAGGTTGTCTGAATCAGACCCTGGAGAAGGATGGGTTGACTCGGGTCAACGAACCTGGGTTGACCAATCAAAATTCAGGAAATACAAAAAATTAAAGAATGCTGAATAAAACATAATAACCAGTTTTAAAATAAAAAATTATAAACTTGAAAAATGTTAGTTATTTTATGAACTATTTTTCTGTGATTTTTAATAATAAATATGGTATATACAATGGGTAAAATGGGGCTGCCCCCAGGGAGTAGCCAACTTGGCTACTCCCACCCCTATTTTTCCCTCATTTTTTATTTTTTTGGAAAATAAAAATTTGTATATTCATCATTATATCCCTCTCACATTCTATTAAAATTTCGTCAGAAACAGAGACTCCTAAGCCCTCCATCCAAACGTCATTTTTTTAACGGTCGCAGGATTTTTTAAATCGACCATGTTTGGATGGAGGCCGTAGGAGTCTCTGTTTCTAACGAAATTTTAACAGAATGTGAGAGGGATATAATGATGAATATACAAATTTTTATTTTCCAAAAAAATAAAAAATAACAGAAAAATAGGGGTGGGAGTAGCCAAGTTGGCTACTCCCTGGGGGCAGCCCCATTTACCTCATATACAATATATAATATTATGTACAGATATAATATACATATATATTTTGTACTTATATTTTTATTTTCATTATTTTTTCAAAAAATAAAATAATTTTATATTTTATTTATTTACATAATATTTTAAGAGATATAAAAGTACTTTTATTTGATTTTTACAAAATAATTGTAGGCATTAAATAAATAGATGTTATATATAATATATACATGTATGGTACTTTGTACAACGAGAAGATGATTTTATTTTTAATTTATTTTGTGTTTTATGAATTTTATTTAATTTTATTTACTTATTAGGAGTATGTACAAGTGTCAAAAAATGCAAAATATATACAAATTACTTACAAAATAAATAAATAGATAAATATGTACAAGTATGTGTTGTGCATTTGTACACCTTCTACCTCTTTTTATTATTTTTATTTACACTTTTATTTACAAATTTGTTAAGGATGAAATTATTTATTTTGAGATTATTTTATTTAGAGATAAGAATAGTGATGAATATGCACAAAATAAGGACCCTATCTACCCCTAATTTATTCCTTGTCGACCAGACTAATATTTGGCCCTCTCGAGGTTTGGGTTAGTTTGCATTTATTTCATAAATACATCCTTATTTTATTAATTTTATTTTCTTCTGTATTCTTTTATTTTGATAAAAAAGAATGTTAATTACACAATATTAACAAATGCATGCACAATGCTAATTTATTGTATTTGATACATATTTACATAGATTTTGCGTAGAAAATTTTGCTAAAATAAAAGAATAAAAGATGTGAATTATGGTTTCATCATTCCCTATACTTTACCTTTGCTAGTCCCCTAGCAAACGCTTATTTGAAAAAGAAGTGAAAAAAATAAAGAAAAGAAAATGCAAGAAATTTAGAATAACATTGGTTATTAACTTCATAAAATAGGAGCAGGGAGCTCGGTCAGACCTTTGGATTATTAGTTTGGAGGAACTTTATTGGGAAATGGACTTAAAACCTAACAGACTTTAAATTCAACAAGATTTCTATTCATGTCGCCTCAATAGCCAGGTCAGAGCAAGTCTACATACACAAACTCTTACGACTATGAATCTTTACTTGTACTGTGTAAGTGATAGATAGCTTTCGACATCACAAATGACAAAGAAATAGCCTCCTTAACAAGGTAACTCTAGTCCCCCGGTCTAGCAACTCTTTCCTCGAGGAGCGGGGTATTCCCTTCTAAGTTCAAGTGCAATCAGCTTAAGAAAAGGAGAAAGAAGAGAATGGACCGTGGTCAGTGTAGCCATGTATCCTCCGAAGATTGACCGGTATAGCCAAGTCTCCAGCTGGCAGGCTTCCCTGAAATGAGACATTGTATTACATAAGTTTTACTTATTCAAATATATACATTCCAGCAATTCTAAGTGCCTTGCAAAGGAACACACACACGTTCACAAGGATGCATGCATACACATACACTCACACCCACATTTACACATACTCATGCCCACACGCATGTAAGCAACCTGTTGACAGTCTCCTTTTTGGGTAAGGTTTGAAATATTGATACCGATATCGGATCGATAAGCCCGAAAAGGGATATATCGACGATATCAATAGAAATCTCGGAGATGAAGCAAAAACTGATTTTTTTTTGCAAATTAAGATCATCTTAGTTTATAAAATCGTAAATAACAAACAAATACACACTTATATGCAAGAATGTTGCACATGCTTATGGTTCACAGGCTACAAAACTTTCTAATAGAACTAAATAAAATCAATGGAAATATTAAAAATGAGCCAAAAGAGAAATTTCTCGTGAACTAAAATAATCTTAGTTAATAAATATTTATGAATACAGTCTTGTATAAATGAAAGTCATGTATTTAGGATATTAATAATATGTTACATTGCATCCGAAATGAAATAAACAAATATTGTATAATAGCATACATACTATATAGTGCATCAACTAATAATAACCAGAAATTTAAAAGAAGATGATACATTATAGATTAGAATCCAACATTTCTCATGAACTAAGATAATCAATACCAATGGCTTGTCTTTGATCCAAATTGATAGATTATCAATACTTACTAATTAGAAATTCGATTACAATTTGTGTCAAATTTGTATCCATATGCATCAATACATGGAGCAACTACACAAATTCTTGAACAAATCAACCTATAAAGCTTGCATAGTAAAAAACTACATTCCGAGCTCCTTGCCTCATAAAAACTAGTAGTGAAATCAAGGTTGATATCGGCATGATCATCATTATCAATCAAAATGGTGTAAAATATGCACTAAATATATCAATTTTTATTGATATTAATGTTATGAGATGATACATCAATGATATTACTTGATATCGGCCGATATCGATATCCTAGCCGATATCAATATCGTTAACTTGCGGATATGGATATATCATGGATATATCGATGGTATAGAGGGATATTTCAATCCATGATTTTTGGTTCCTTAATGTGCATTGCAATGTATTCCTTTGTATATCATTGCCATGTACTTTTCTTTACATTTTCACTGAGGGAACTCAATCTGGGGTTTTACTTCAATATCAAATGTGTAGAAGGCATGGAAATGGAGGAAAGAGATGACTCTTCCTCTAAAGGAGGTTATTTATAGCAAGATACAAGCATTTAGGTGAGAGTTAGGATTTGGGGTGTCCATGATGGAAGCTAGTGTAGGTTTTCAATTAGTTACCAACATATCCTGTTAATATAAGGACCTTCACTTAATAACCAACTGTCCCTGCATATCTATCTCCATCTAATAGGGATTGATTTGCAATGAATCCACTAAATCGTCCAATCTTCTCTAATTATTTCCCATCTTGGTAATTAACATGTGATTGACATACCTTAAATTGATTTCATTAAAAGAAGTACATACTTCCTTATTTCAGATTTCTATTATCAGGTAAATATGTTTTATAACATCCAAGAAGTTAACCTTTAAATTTGTTGATATGCCTTGAATCCTAACCATCTGTTTTACTGAGCCTATTTAAAGAACAATCTGATCACCCCCCTCCTTCGTGCTACCATACTCTACAAGCACGGAGATCTCACTTTCCAGTCAATGAGCCTTGGAAGCATGAGGCTGGGGGAGCATGTGCCTCCCCTTGGGGGGATCGCAAGGGGCAACACCTAGTCTTAGAATGAATTTTCTATATTGGTATTTGAATCTATCTAGATCCAAGTTTCGTTTGTATTGGGAGTAGTATATAAACTCCCTAAGGTTAATGTTGAGATATGCCTTGAAGTACTAATCCACTTGCAATCCGAATTGCACTCCATAAACATATTTTTGGTCGACCTGATTTGATCACCCCTACATATTTGAGGGTTAAGGAATGGGTTACCCGAGAATTTCATTTCGGGAGATCAACCGCCTCCTAGGGTATTATAACTATACTCCAAATTTTCGTCATAGTGGAACCTTTCTTTTCTTATGATTTTCCCCATTACACCGGTGGGGTTTTTTCACGTAAATCATGTGTTTTTCGTGGTTGCTTATTGTTGACTGCATGTTTTGATCATCTTCAACAAACTAGTACAGAGCTTTCATGGTGATTCTTTGCTTTGTGTCGAGAGTCCTGTATAGATTTGATGATTTCCACTTCGACGTTGAGACCTCCTGCAACATATCATCTCCAATCTGACACCCACAATGATAGCGAAGTTTGAGATCGAGAAGTTCGATCACAATGCCAACTTTGGCTTATTGACGATCAAGATGGAGTTCATTCTCATTCAACAAGGCATCTCCAAGGTGCTGAAGGGCATGCGGGAGATACCTGTGAAGTTGAGTGAAGACGAGAAGGACATTGACTTAAATGTTAGGGCAATCATACAACCTTGACTCTCCATCGACGTTCTTCACAAAGTTATGAAGAAGATCTCTGTAGTGGCTATGTAGCTAAAACTGAGAGCCTCTACATGATGAAGACCCTTGCCAATCATATGCATATCAAGAAATGACTTTATGCTTCGTATAATCAAAGGTACATCGATTAATTCTCATCTAGATATTTATGGTTCCATTATCTCCGAGTTAGAAAATATATAAGAAGATATTGAAGACAAATATCAGACATTGCTATTGTTATGTTCATTCTTTCCCTCGTACAAGCACTTCAAGGAAACCATAATTTACGGGAAGGATGAGATCACATTGGATGATGTGAAATTGTCATTTCTCGTAAAGGAGTTAATGGACCGTGAACTTAAAGGACACTCATCAATTGACAAGAAGGCTGAGGTGTCCATACGAGGGGTAGATACACAGAACAAATGAAGTTTGACAAGTCGCATGGTGAAAAAAAGGACAGAGCAAGTTTTGTCGATCCTGTGAAAAGAAAGGGAACACATAAGAGGAGTGATAGAAACTCCAAAACAATGAGAAAGATAAGATGCAATCTGGAAAAGATGGTTCTGCGGTAAAAGTGCGTTTTCTGGAAATTGAATGCGGAGATGTGTGCTATGTTTGATGGCATGTAAATCACACTGATGCATGCCTCCTTGATTCGGGTTGCTCCATCACATCACTCCCAATCGCCAATGGTTCTCCTCATAGACTTCAGTCAATGGAAAAGTTGTCTTTGTGTGATGATTTATAGTTCGGGTTTGTGGGGTCGGGAATCATTGAACTGAAGAAACATAATGGGACATGTTCTAGATCTGACGAAAAATCTGATATCTCATGATGCCCTGGAAGTGAAGGGTACGCGTATGCTACAAAAGGCATATTGACAATTGTCAAAGATGGACACTTTATCATGTCTACGAGAAGATATGGAAATCTGTATGCATTATATGGAGATATTATTATAGGTGCCGCAATCGCTTCCACCAGTTCAGGAATAGATCATACAAGGTGATTGCATCTCACATTGGGACATCTGAGCGAGATAGGAATGAGCACCCACGTCAGAAGAGGATTGATTAATAGATAGGGTATGGGCTAGTTAGACTTCTGTAAGCATTACGTTTTTGCCAAAAAAAATGGAAGAGCTTTTGTGCTGCTATACATAGAACAAAGGGAACTTTAGACTATATTCACTCTGATCTCTGGGGGCTGTCTCAAGTTCCCTCCAAAGGTGGTGTCTGATACATGCTGACATTCATCGATGACTATTACAGAAAGAAAGGTCTGTATTTATGCCCTTAATCCAAAGATAATTATTTACACACATAAAGCAGTGAAAGGGACTACTATAGAAGCAGGCTGAAAAAACATCAAGAAGCTATGGTCAAATAATGTCCTAGAATTCTGTTCATATAATTCAATGATCTCACATTGGGACTTCTGAGCGAGATAGGAATGAGCACCCACGAGCACACACGTCAGAAGAGGATTGATTGATAGATAGGGTATGGGCTGGTTTCTGTAAGCATTACGTTTTTGCCAAAAAATGGAAGAGATTTGCTGCTGCTATACATAGAACAAAAGGAACTTTAGACTATATTCACTATGATCTATGGGGGCTATATCAAGTTCCCTCCAAAGGTGGTGTTCGGTACATGCTGAGATTCATCGATGACTATGACAGAAAGGTCTGTATTTATGCCATTAATCCAAAGATGAATTATTTACATGCATAAAGCACAGAAAGGGACCACTATAGAAGCAGACTGGAAAAAGCATCAAGAAGCTACGGTCAAATAATGTCCTAGAATTCTGTTCATCTAATTCAAGGATCTGACATTGGAACATCTGAGCAAGATAGGAATGAGCACCCACGTCAGAAGAGGATTGATTGATAGATAGGGTATGGGCTAGTTAAACTTCTGTAAGCATTACATTTTTGCCAAAAAAAATGGAAGAGTTTTGGTGCTACTATACATAGAACAAAGGGAACTTTAGACTATGGGGGTTGTCTCAAGTTCCCTCCAAAGGTGGTGTTCGGTACATGCTGACATTCATTGATGATTATCACAGTATTTATGCCCTTAATCCAAAGATGAATTATTTACACACATAAAGCAGTGAAAGGGACTACTATAGAAGCAGATTGAAAAAAGCATCAAGAAGATATGATCAAATAATGTCCTAGAATTCTTTCATATAATTTAGTGATTTTTGCAAGAAAGAAAGCAATGTTAGACAACGTACAGTTATACACACTCCATAGCAGAATGGAGTTGCAGAGCGCATGAACATGATCCCGCTCGAGATAACTAGATGTATGCTACTGAATGTCAGATTGACGGACTTTTGGGCTTAAATATGTGCGACAACGACCTTTCTTGTAAACCAACCTCCTTCATCGGTTTTGGAAAACCTGACACTAGAGGAAGTATAGTCTGGATATCTCCTTGATTATTCTGATTTGAAGATTTTTGGTTGTCCTGCCTCTGCATAATATGATTCAAGGAAAGCTATAAATTAGATCCATTAAATGGATATTTCTTGGGTATACATATGGAGTGAAAGGATACAAATTGTGGTGTCTTGATCCAAAATCACAAAAATTGGTGATTGAGAAAAATGTTGTCTTTAACGAGTCTGCATTTTATCTCCCAAGGATAGTTCTGTTGTTTGTTCTTCTAATGCAGATGCAGATGTAAGTATGAACAAACATGTGAATTTTGAGATTGACCCAATCTAACCACATCATGGTCACTTGTTTGAATAAGTAGAATAGGAGAGTTCTGCATGTGGAAAGGAAGAGTGCATTGCAAACAGACATGGAAAAAGTTTGATCAAGACACCCTCGAGATATGCAGATTTCGTATATGCATATGCATTATCTGTTGTAGAGGGTACATGTGATGCATGAGAGTTGGGTAGTTTCTATGATGTTTCATCACAATACTTTGCAGATTGGTTTGCAATGATGAATGAGGAGATTGAATATCTTCATAAAATCAGATATGAGATCTTGTTCCTCCACCAAGCGGAAAGAAGGTAATTGGCTGCAAATGAATTTACAAGAAGAAAAAATGCGTCTACGGATTTATCGATGCAAGATACAAGGTCAGACTAGTTGCCAAAGGCTTTAACCAGGTGGAGGGTTTCGACTACCATGATATCTTCTCACATGTGGTAAAGTGCACCTCCATATGAGTCCTGCTGGCGATTGTTGCCATGGATGACTTGTAACTGGAGCATTTAAATGTGAATACAACTTTCTTACATGGAGATTTTGAAGATCAGATGTACATGTGTCAACCTAAAGACTTTGTAGTATAGGGAAAGCAAGATCAAGAGTGCTTGAAGAAATCTCTTTATGATTTGAAACAATCTCTGAGACAGTGGTATAGACGCTTCAATTCCTTCACGATTGCACATGGTTTTACCAGGAGAAGTTATGAGGTTTATGTCTACTTTAGACACCTTGCTGATGACTCCATCTTGATGCTGCTATATGTTGTTAGTGTTTAGGAACAAATCCTAGGTGAATAGATTGAAGGGCTTACTTGCTGAGGAATTTAAGATGAATGAGCTTGGTGCAAGCAAGAAGATACTTGGCATGAAGATACATAGATATCGCAAGGCTTATGTTTAAGACAGAAGAGCTATTTGCAGAAGGTCTTGGGCATTTTGACATGACTGATACCAAGTTTGAGAAGATTCCACTTAGATCTCATGTCAAAATTTTGGAAAAATCATTGCTTTGATACTAGGTCTTGTGGCTTTGTGAGTAGATACATGTCAAATTTTGGAAAAGATCACTGCTTTGAAGTGGATTGTGAGATACTTGCGAGGTACCTTTGGTTCTGTCTTAAGTTTGAGAGATGTAAGGATGGATTAGTTGGTGATGTTGATGCTGACTATGCAAGAAACCGTGGCAAGAGAAGATCCATGACATGCTATGTATTCACTATTGCAGATATACAGTTTCATGGAAGGCAACTTTGCAGTCGTGATGTTGATGCTGACTATGCAGGAAACCATGACAAGAGGAGATCCATATCCGGTTATGTATTCACTACTGCAGGCATATAGTTTCTTAGAAGGTAACTTTGCAGCATATGACGGTAATTGAATGAATTAAGGAAGAAATTTATTTGTTTGAGGATTATTACACGAGCTCAGTCCTGGACAAAAGGCAGTTGTCATCCACTGTGATAGTCAGTGCCATACATCTGACGAAGGACCAGATGCACCATGAAAGAACAACACACATCAATGTCCTCTACCGCTTCATTAGAGTACTCACATGTGACAACATTCAGATAAAAAATCGCTAGTGCAAACGGTCCAACAAACATGATGAGTAAACCAGTTCCACTAACCAAGTTCACAACATGTATGAACCTGGTTGTCTTTCTAGACTGTAAAGACCCTATACGACAAAGAGAGAGTTCAAGTGCTACCTTCCTGGTGGAGTTTAAGTCAAGGTGGAGATTTGTTGAGATGCTTTAAAGCACCAACCCGATTATGTTGGAAAACGGATATTGGCCGACCCGATTAGATTTTTTCTCATGCCCAAAAATTTGGGGCCTTAGCCGACACGATTGGATTATCCCTATATATATATATGTATTTTAGGATTAAGGCGTGGGTTCCAAGAGTCATTCCGGGAGGGAAGCCGCTTCCTAGGGTTTTGTACACTGATTTTTTTGTCATAGTGAAACTTCTCTTTGTCCGTGAGAAGCTTGAGGTTTGGAGATATGCATTGGAGACTAAATGATTTTGTATAAGTAGGGATAAGACTGAATATATAAGTGCACTTTGATGGCAACAATGATGAAGGAATCGAGGTGAAGATTGGTGACGATAACATTCAAAAGAAAGATTCTTTTAGACACCTAGGATCTATTTTGCAAAATGATGGGGAAATTGATGGAGATGTTACTAATAAAATAAATGCAGGCTGGCTAAAGTGGAGAGGAGCCTTTGCTGTTCTTTGTGATAAGAAAATTCCTTTAAAAATTAAAGGAAAGTTTTACAAAGCAGCTGTGAGACCTCTATGCTCTACGGATCTGAATGTTGGCCTGCGAACCATATACATTTGTAGAGAATGGCAGTAGCAGAAATGAAAATGCTAAGGTGGTTATGTGGACACACACGTAAAGATCGGATTTAGAATGATGCTATCAGAAATAAAGTTGGTGTAGCTCCGATCGAGGATAAGATATGATAAATTTGCTTAAGATCGTTTGGTCATTTGCAAAAAAGGTCAGATGATGCACCAGTTAGGAGATGTGAGTTTTGGGATGTTAAGCCGACTAAGAGAGGGCGGGGACGACCCAAGAAGTGTTGGAATGGGACTATACGAAGGGATCTTAGTCTTTTGGATATAAGCCCGAGATTGACCCAAGATAGATCTGAATAAAGGCATAGAATCCATGTAGCCAACCCTACTTAATTATGGAAAAAGGTTTTGTTGTTTTGTACACTGGTGGGGCATTTCCATATAAATAACGCGTTCTTCATGGTTTCTTGTGGTTGATTGCGTGTTTGGATCATCTTCGACATTTAGGATTCTCTGTATTTTTCTTTCTTTAAATAGTGAAACCGACCGTTGCCACCCAAGGATGTAATCCGGTTACGGATGAATTTTGTAAAACCGTGTGTTTGAGTGTTTATTTGATCGATCATTTTTGTGTGTTTTCTTCCGCTACTCGCAATAAAATCAGTTTATATGAGCTGCAAATGGGCATATTAAAGAGATCATGATATAATAATAAGTTGCTTTTAATTTATTGCATGTCCTTCATTTTCCATGAAACACAATCTTTGTATTTA